>OZ038384.1:13571423-13658923 GCA_964036045.1 Eutreptiella sp. 'Long Island Sound 2002' | reverse complement strand
GCCCGGTTCTCTGAAGAAGGTGGCCCCCCGTAGGCCTGGCAGGAGGCTCCGAACACCCCTTGGGCTGGACTCCCCGTCCCCCCCAGGCCAGTGCGCCCGGTTCTCTGAAGATAATGGCCCCCCATTGGCCTTGCACGGGGCTCCGAACACCCTCTGGACTGGACTCCCCGTCCCCCCCAGGCCAGTGCGCCCGGTTCCCTGAAGGAAATGGCCCCCCATAGGCCTTGCAGGAGGCTCCGACCACCCCCTGGGCTGGACTCCCCGTCCCCCCCAGGCCGGTGCGCCCGGTTATTGGAAGATGATGCCTCCCCATGGGCCTTGCAGGAGGTTCCGACCACCCCCTGGGCTGGGCTCCCCGTCCCCCCAGGCCGGTGCGCCCGGTTATTAGCAGATGACGCCTCCCCATGGGCCCTGCAGGAGGCTCCGACCACCCCCTAGCCTGGACTCCCCGTCGCCCCCAGGCCGGTGCGCCCGGTTCTCCGAAGATGATGGCCCCCCATAGGCCGTGAAGGATGCCCCGACCACCCCCTGGGTTGGACTCCCCATCCCCCCAGGCCGGTGCGCCCAGTAGTACATCCCCACAGGCCCGGCACTACACTCCGACCACCCACTGAAGGAGTTGCACTGCCCACTGCCCCCAGGCAGTGAGGCAGTGCATTGCAGGAGTTGCACTGCCCACTGCCCCCAGGCAGTGAGGCACTGCATTGCAGGAGTTGCACTGCCCACTGCCCCGGGGCATTGAGGCAGTGCATTGCAGGAGTTGCGCTGCCCACTGCCCCCAGGCAGTGAGGCACTGCATTGCAGGAGTTGCACTGCCCACTGCCCCGGGGCATTGAGGCAGTGCATTGCAGGAGTTGCGCTGCCCACTGCCCCCAGGCAGTGCGGCAGTGTATTGCAGAAGTTGCACTGCCCAATGCCCCCAGGCAGTGGGGTAGTGCATTGCAGGAGTTGCACTGTCCACTGCCCCCAGGCAGTGAGGCAGTGCATTGCAGGAGTTCCGCTGTACACTGCCCCCTGGCAGTGAGGCAGTGCATTGCAGGAGTTGCACTGTCCGTTGCCCCCAGGCAGTGGGGCAGAGTAATGCAGGAGCTGCACTGCTCACTGCCCCCAAGCACTGCGGCAGTGTATGCCAGAGGTCCACTGCCCACTGCCCGCAAGCCAGTGCGGCAGTGCATTGCAGGAGTTGCACTGCCCACTGCCCCCAAGGCAGTGAGGCGGTGCATTGCAAGAGTTCCACTGCCCACTGCCCCCAGGCAGTGGGGCAGTGCATTGCACGAGTTCCGCTGCCCACTGCCCCTTAGCAGTGAGGTAGTGCATTGCGGGAGATTCACTGCCCACTGCCCCCAGGCAGTGAGGCAGTGCATTGCAGGAGTTCCGCTGCCCACTGCCCCAGGGCAGTGAGGCAGTGCATTGCGGGAGTTGCACTGCCCACTGCCCCCAGGCAGTGGGGCAGTGCATTGCAGGAGTTGCACTGTCCACTGCCCCCAGGGCAATGAGGCAGTGCATTGCAGGAGTTGCACTGCCCACTGCCCCCAGGCAGTGAGGCGGTGCATTGCAGGAGTTCCACTGCCCACTGCCCCCAGGCAGTGAGGCAGTGCATTGCAGGAGTTCCACTGCCCTCTGCCCCCAGGCAGTGAGGTAGTGCATTGCGGGAGTTTCACTGCCCACTGCCCGAGGGCAGTGAGGCGGTGCATTGCAGGAGTTGCACTGTCCACTGCCTCCAGGCAGTGGGGCAGTGCATTGCAGGAGTTGCACTGCCCACTGCCCCCAGGCAGTGAGGCAGTGCATTGCAGGAGTTCCGCTGCCCACTGCCCCAGGGCAGTGAGGCAGTGCATTGCAGGAGTTCAACTGCCCACTGCCCCCAGGCAGCGAGGCAGTGCATTGCAGGAGTTGCACTGTCCACTGCCCCCAGGGCTGTGAGGCAGTGCATTGCAGGAGTCGCACTGCCCACTGCCCCAAGGCACTGAGGCGGTGCATTGCAGGAGTTCCACTGCCCACTGCCCCCAGGCAGTGAGGCAGTGCATTGCAGGAGTTGCACTGCCCACTGCCCCCAAGGCAGTGAGGCAGTGCATTGCAGGAGTTGCACTGCCCACTGCCCCCAGGCAGTGAGGTAGTGCATTGCAGGAGTTCCACTACCCACTGCTCTGGGACAGTGAGGCAGTGCATTGCAGGAGTTGCACTGTCCACTGCCCCCAAGCAGTGGGGCAGTGCATTGCAGGAGTTCCACTGCCCACTGCCCCCAGGCAGTGAGGCAGTGCATTGCATGAGGTCCACTGCCCACTGCCTCAGGGCAGTGAGGCAGTGCATTGCAAGAGTTGCACTGCCCGCTGCCCCCAGGCAGTGAGGCAGTGCATTGCAGGAGTTACACTGCCCCCTGCCCCCCGGGTGGAGGATATACACAACTCTGTATGGCGCCGTCGCGCAGGTGGTCGTCCCCCCGACGGTGTACGAAACGGTACAGGCCCTGGGCTACCATCACCTCGGCGACCTCTACACAGAGCATCACCAGGTGCTGCCGGAGCGAGCCCTGAAGAGACGAGCGCCAGCCCGCAAGGGAATCCCGGGGCTACGGGCGTGGCTGGCCCGCCACGCTGCGGTACTGGTCCCGCTCCTGAGGGAACCCACGCCGCGATGGCAGGCGGCGCCCAAGGACTGGATCCCGAGGGCCGTGCCCGCATATCAGGCGGAAGTCATCGTGGGGGGCCGGGCGGCCAAAACCACCCGAATGGAGACGATATACCATAGGGGGCAGCCCCTCCGGATGACCGCGGCCCTGCAGGACACCATGGAGACCGCGGGCTGGGCGTCAGAACCCCGGGTGTGCCAGCAGCCCCCGGGCACCCTGCCCAGCGACACCAGGCTCCACCGCCTCCTGGTGGCCCTCCTGGATATCCAAGTGCAGGTGGATGCGCCACTGCACGCCCAGCTGTGGGGCGACCACCGGCAGGAGTCCCTGGCCCGGCTCCAGCGCACTGGGGTCAGGGCGCCCACCGTCGTGTGGGCAACAGCCCCCCCGACTGCCGCCTACTGGAGCTGGGCCAGCACATCGCAGGCCCCTCTCGTGACGATCACCTCGACGCTGCCGCCGCTTCCGTGGATCGCCATAGCCCCGGCGGCGGTGGCGCGTTTCAAATATCCAGCGGAGTGCGTGGCGCACAAGTGCCCGGGGCACCCGCACAAGGGACCCCTCTATTACTCCCTCGATACGGTGGGGACAGTGCCAGCGGAGCTACACCAGGCCCTGCGCACCCACCTCAGGGAGCACCATGGGGACATGGCCCTCCTGGCGCCCCACGGCCGGGCAACCGACCCCCCGCGAGTGATGGCCCCTGAGACTCGCCCAGGCGTCTGGTTCCATGATCTGCCTGCGCTGGCGACCCTCCGAGGCAGTGTCGTGGCGGTGGATGCAGGAGCCACGCAGGCGGGTATGGCCATGGCCGGGGTCGTCTAGAGCGGGCTTGGGGAGTATCAGGCCCAGGTGGCCTCAGGAGTGGGCACCTCCCAGGAGGGGGAAGGGATGGCCCTCCTCTCGTATGCCCGCCGGCTGGCGACACAGCAGGGGGTTTACTGGCTGGTGCCGGACTCGGAGGCAGCAGTGGGGGCCCTCCGCACGTACCAGGAAGGAGGGCACTGCTGAGATGGCATCCACCACCTCTACGCCACTGTCCTGGGGGGGCAGCGCCTCTCCCCGAGGTCTGCCATCAATGTGGTGACCACACCGTCGCACTGGATCACGGACCTCAACGTCCGTGTGGACGCGGCAACGCGGGAGCCGCCGGAGGTAGACCTCACGTGGCTCCTCAGGCGCCCCTACTCATTTATCCCCCCAGTGCCCTTCCGCGACCAGTGTCAGCTCTCCCCGACGTCGCTGAGTGACTGGTTGCAGAGCCGGGCCTCCATACCGGCGCAGGCCATCTACGAGGCCCGCTGGGGGGTAAACTTCATGCCAGGGGGGGGCCTCCCCCTGGACTGGTTCGACCATGACCAGCAGCGCCACATCACGGCGCATCGCATGGACAACGTCCCGACCATGACCGTCCTGGCCCACCGTTCCTCCCACCGGGGCACGGTGCTGGATACAACGTGCCTCCTGTGCGGGACACAGCCCGAGACGGCGCCCCACCTGTGGGCCTGCTCGGCTCAATCGCACGAGTGGGGGCCAGCCCGCCGGCGCCTCGCAGCGTGGCTTGACCAGAAGGTGGGGCCACGGGCGGCTCCAGTGCGTCACCAGCCGTGGGAACCGACTGTGCTAGAGCAGTGGGCGGCAGCCCTGCGGACCCCCTCCATGCAGCTGGCCCACCTGGAGTGTACGGGCCCCCACTCGCTGGGCACGGAGTTCCTCCGCCACGTCGTGGAGGAGTCCATACGGATCTGGTACGCCCACGCCAAGGCGCGTGCCACACTGCCGAAGGCCCGCCTGGGCCCGGGCAGCACGATGGCGTGGGCGTTGCAGGAGCTGCGCTTGCACCAGCAAGCAGAAAGGGAAGGGGTGCAGCGGGAGCTCCTGGAATAAGCGCGGTCGCCAGAGGCGAACTCACCAGGTCTCCCCGACTCCCCCTTCCCCTGCCGAGGCCTACACACTTACGCACGGTGCGCACACAACACACACAGCCCAGCCCGTTTACCTGTACCCGTGGGTAGACATCCCTGCCTTTGCCCTTTGGTAACAGCGCCTTCGGCACAACACAGCACAACACAACACAACACAACACAACACAGCACAACACAGCACAACACAACACAGCACAGCACAACACTGCTCAGCACAACACAATACAACACAACGCAACGCAACACAGCACAGCACAGCACAATACCACACAACACAACACAACACAGCACAACACAACACAACACAACACAGCACAACACAGCACAACACACCACACCACAACACAACACAGCACAGCACAGCACAACACAGCACAACACCACACAGCGCAGCACAACACTGCTCAGCACATACCTCCCCACAGGCCCTGCAGGACGCTCCGACCACCCCCTGGGCAGGACTCCCCATCCCCCCAGGCCGGTGCGCCCAGTAGAACATCCCCACAGGCCCGGCACTACACTCCGACCACCCATTGCAGGAGTTGCACTACCCACTGCCCCCAGGCAGTGAGGCAGTGCATTGCACGAGTTGCACTACCCACTGCTCCCAGGCAGTGAGGCAGTGCGTTGCAGGAGTTCCGCTGCCCACTGCCCCAGGGCAGTGAGGCAGTGCATTGCAGGAGTTGCGCTGCCCGCTGCCCCCAGGCAGTGCGGCAGTGTATTGCAGAAGTTGCACTGCCCAATACCCCCAGGCAGTGGGGCAGTGCATTGCAGGAGTTCCACTGCCCACTGCCCCCAGGCAGTGAGGCAGTGCATTGCAGGAGTTGCGCTGCCCGCTGCCCCCAGGCAGTGCGGCAGTGTATTGCAGAAGTTGCACTGCCCAATACCCCCAGGCAGTGGGGCAGTGCATTGCAGGAGTTCCACTGCCCACTGCCCCCAGGCAGTGAGGCAGTGCATTGCAGGAGTTCCGCTGCCCACTGCCCCCAGACAGTGAGGCAGTGCATTGCGGGAGTTGCACTGTCCACTGCCCCCAGGCAGTGGGGCAGAGTAATGCAGGAGCTGCACTGCTCACTTCCCCCAGGCAGTGCGGCAGTGTATTGCTGGAGGTCCACTGCCCACTGCCCCCAAGCCAGTGCGGCAGTGCGTTGCAGGAGTTGCGCTGCCCACTGCCCCCCAGCGGTGCGGTAGTGTATTGCAGGAGTTGCACTGCCCACTGCCCCAGGGCAGTGAGGCAGTGCATTGCAGAGGTTGCACTGTCCGCTGCCCCCAGGCAATGCGGCAGTGTATTGCAGGAGTTGCACTGCCCACTGACCCAGGGCAGTGAGGCAGTGCATTGCAGAGGTTGCACTGTCCGCTGCCCCCAGGCAGTGAGGCAGTGCATTGCAAGAGTTCCACTGCCCACTGCCCCAGGGCAATGAGGTAGTGCATTGCAGGAGTTCCGCTGCCCACTGCTCTGGGACAGTGAGGCAGTGCATTGCAGGAGTTGCACTGTCCACTGCCCCCAAGCAGTGGGGCAGTGCATTGCAGGAGTTCCACTGCCCACTGAAGAAGATGGCCCCCCATTGGCCTGGCAGGAGACTCCGAACATCCCCTGGGCAGGACTCCCCGTCCCCCCCGGGCCGGTGCGCCCGGTTCTCTGAAGAAGATGGCCCCCCACTGGCCTTGCAGGAGACTCCGAACACCCCCTGGGCAGGACTCCCCGTCCCCCCCAGGCCGGTGCGCCCGGTTCTCTGAAGAAGATGGCCCCCCATTGGCCTGGCAGGAGACTCCGAACACCCCCTGGGCAGGACTCCCCGTCCCCCCCGGGCCGGTGCGCCCGGTTCTCTGAAGAAGATGGCCCCCCATTGGCCTGGCAGGAGACTCCGAACACCCCCTAGGCAGGACTCCCCGTCCCCCCCGGGCCGGTGCGCCCGGTTCTCTGAAGAAGATGGCCCCCCACTGGCCTTGCAGGAGACTCCCAACACCCTCTGGGCAAGACTCCCCGTCCCCCCCGGGCCGGTGCGCCCGGTTCTCTGAAGAAGATGGCCCCCCATTGGCCTGGCAGGAGACTCCGAACACCCCCTGGGCAGGACTCCCCGTCCCCCCCGGGCCGGTGCGCCCGGTTCTCTGAAGAAGATGGCCCCCCATTGGCCTGGCATGAGACTCCGAACACCCCCAGGGCAGGACTCCCCGTCCCCCCCGGGCCGGTGCGCCCGGTTCTTTGAAGAAGATGGCCCCCATTGGCCTAGCAGGAGGATCCGAACACCCCCTGGGCAGGACTCCCCGTCCCCCCCGGGCCGGTGCGCCCGGTTCTCTGAAGAAGATGGCCCCCCATTAGCCCTGGCAGGAGGCTCCCACCACCCCCTAGGCTGGACTCCCCGTCCCCCCCAGGCCGGTGCGCCCGGTTATTGGAAGATAATGGCTCCCCATGGCGCTTGCAGGAGGCTCCGACCACCCCTTGGGCTGGGCTCCCCGTCCCCCCCAGGCCGGTGCGCCCGGTTATTAGCAGATGACGCCTCCCCATGGGCCCTGCAGGAGGCTCCGACCACCCCCTGGCCTGGACTCCCCGTCCCCCCCAGGCCGGTGCGCCCGGTTCTCCGAAGATGATGGCCCCCCATAGGCCCTGAAGGATGCCCCGACCGCCCCCTGGGTTGGACTCCCCATCCCCCCAGGCCGGTGCGCCCAGTAGTACATCCCCACAGGCCCGGCACTACACTCCGACCACCCATTGCAGGAGTTGCACTGCCCACTGCCCCCAGGCAGTGAGGCTGTGCATTGCAGGAGTTGCACTGCCCACTGCTTCCAGGCAGTGAGGCAGTGCATTGCAGGAGTTCCGCTGCCCACTGCCCCAAGGCAGTGAGGCAGTGCATTGCAGGAGTTCCACTGCCCACTGCCCCCGGGCAGTGAGGCAGTGCATTGCACGAGTTCCGCTGCCCACTGCCCCCAGGCAGTGGGGCAGAGTAATGCAGGAGCTGCACTGCTCACTGCCCCCAGGCAGTGCGGCAGAGTATTGCCGGAGGTCCACTGCCCAATACCCCCACGTAGTGCGGCAGTGCGTTGCACGAGTTGCGGTGCCCACTGCCCCCAAGCAGTGCGGCAGTGTATTGCAGGAGCTGCACTGCCCACTGCCCCCAGGCAGTGAGGCAGTGCGTTGCAGGAGTTGCACTGCCCACTGCCCCCAGGGCAGTGAGGCGGTGCATTGCAGGAGTTCCACTGCCCGCTGCCCCCAGGCAGCGGGACAGTGCATTGCAGGAGTTCCACTGCCCGCTGCCCCCAGGCAGTGAGGTAGTGCATTGCGGGAGTTTCACTACCCACTGCCCGAGGGCAGTGAGGCGGTGCATTGCAGGAGTTGCACTGTCCACTGCCCCCAGGCAGTGAGGCAGTGCATTGCAGGAGTTCCACTGCCCACTGCCCCCAGGGCAGTGAGGCAGTGCATTGCAGGAGTTCCACTGCCCAATGCCCCCAGGCAGTGAGGCAGTGCATTGCAGGAGTTCCGGTGCCCATTGCCCCCAGACAGTGAGGCAGTGCGTTGCAGGAGTTGCACTGTCCACTGCCCCCAGGCAGTGGGGCAGAGTAATGCAGGAGCTGAACTGCTCACTGCCCCCAGGCAGTGCGGCAGAGTATTGCCGGAGGTCCACTGCCCACTACCCCCAAGCCAGTGCGGCAGTGCGTTGCAGGAGTTGCGGTGCCCACTGCCCCCAAGCAGTGCGGCAGTGTATTGCAGGAGCTGCACTGCCCACTGCCCCCAGGCAGTGAGGCAGTGCGTTGCAGGAGTTGCACTGCCCACTGCCCCCAGGGCAGTGAGGCGGTGCATTGCAGGAGTTCCACTGCCCGCTGCCCCCAGGCAGCGGGGCAGTGCATTGCAGAAGTTCCACTGCCCGCTGCCCCGAGGCAGTGAGGTAGTGCATTGCGGGAGTTTCACTGCCCACTGCCCCAGGGCAGTGAGGCAGTGCATTGCAGGAGTTGCACTGCCCACTGCCCCCAGGCGTTGAGGCGGTGCATTGCAGGAGATCCACTGCCCACTGCCCCCAGGCAGTGAGGCCGTGCATTGTAGAAGTTGCACCGCCCACTGCCCCCAGGCAGTGAGGCAGTGCATTGCGGGAGTTTCACTGCCCACTGCCCCAGGGCAGTGAGGCATTGCATTGCAGGAGTTGCACTGCCCACTGCCCCCAGGCAGTGCGGCAGTGTATTGCAGGAGTAGCACTGCCCGCTGACCCAGGGCAGTGAGGCAGTGCATTGCAGAGGTTGCACTATCCGCTGCCCCCAGGCAGCGGGGCAGTGCATTGCAAGAGTTCCACTGCCCACTGCCCCAGGGCAGTGAGGTAGTGCATTGCAGGAGTTCCACTGCCCACTGCTCTGGGACAGTGAGGCAGTGCATTGCAGGAGTTGCACTGTCCACTGGCCCCAAGCGGTGGGGCAGTGCATTGCAGGAGTTCCACTGCCCACTGAAGAAGATGGCCCCCCACTGGCCTTGCAGGAGACTCCCAACACCCCCTGGGCAGGACTCCCCGTCCCCCCCGGGCCGGTGCGCCCGGTTCTCTGATGAAGAGGGCCCCCCATTGGCCTGGCAGGAGACTCCGAACACCCCCTGGGCAGGACTCCCCGTCCCCCCCGGGCCGGTGCGCCCGGTTCTCTGAAGAAGATGGCCCCCCACTGGCCTTGCAGGAGACTTCGAACACCCCCTGGGCAGGACTCCCCGTCCCCCCCAGGCCGGTGCGCCCGGTTCTCTGAAGAAGATGGCCCCCCATTGCCCTGGCAGGAGGATCCGAACACCCCTGGGCAGGACTCCCCGTCCCCCCCGGGCCGGTGCGCCCGGTTCTCTGAAGAAGATGGCCCCCCATTGGCCTGGCATGAGACTCCGAACACCCCCAGGGCAGGACTCCCCGTCCCCCCCGGGCCGGTGCGCCCGGTTCTCTGAAGAAGATGGCCCCCCATTGGCCCTGGCAGGAGGCTCCGACCACCCCCTGGGCTGGACTCCCCGTCCTCCCCAGGCCGGTGCGCCCGGTTATTGGAAGATGATGGCTCCCCATGAGCCTTGCAGGAGGTTCCGACCACCCCCTGGGCTAGGCTCCCCGTCCCCCCCAGGCCGGTGCGCCGTATTGCAGGAGTTTCCACTGACCACTGCCCCCAGGCAGTGAGGCAGTGCATTGCAGGAGTTCCACTGCCCGCTGCCCCCAGGCGGTGCGGCAGTGTGTTGCACGAGTTCCACTGCCTAGTGCCCCAGGGCAGTGAGGTAGTGCATTGCAGGAGTTGCACTACCCACTGCCCCCAGGCAGTGAGGCAGTGCATTGCCAGAGTTCCACTGCCTACTGCCCGAGGGCAGTGAGGCAATGCATTGCAGGAGTTGCACTGGCCACTGCCCCCAGGCAATGCGGCCGTGTATTGCAGGAGTTGCACTGCCCACTGCCCCCAGGCAGTGGGGCAGTGCATTGAAGGAAGTCCACTGCCCACTGCCCCCAGGCAGTGAGGCAGTGTGTTGCGGGAGGTCCACTGCCCACTGCCCCCAGGCAGTGGAGCAGTGCAATGAAGGAGGTCCACTGCCCACTGCCCCCAGGCAGTGAGGCGGGGTATTGAAGGAGGTCTACTGCCCACTGCCCCAAGGGAGGGAGGCAGTGAGCGGCGGGAGTACCACTCCCCACTGCCCTCAGGCAATGCGGCAGTGCGAAGCACTATTTCCATTGCCCACATCCCCCAGGCAGTGCGTAACACTGCCCACTGCCCCCTGCCCACAACAACGGTGCAGCAGGGCACACACAGTGCAGTGTGGTGCGGAGCGCCAAGCAATGCGGCACCACAGAGAAGGCACTGGTGGTGCAGCGCGGCACGCAGGGTGCAGTGGGCAACAGAGACCCTGTGTGACTGCGCGCAGGCGTCGGCAAGGCAGTGTCGACCAAGTGCGAGAGTGCACTGGTCCGGCTATGCCACAACACACTTACACACAGCGCGCACACAACACACACAGCCCAGCCCGTTTACCTGTACCCGTGGGTAGACATCCCGGCCTTTGCCCTTTGGTAACAGCGCCTTCGGCACAACACAACACAGCACAGCACAGCACAACACAGCACAACACGACACAGCGCAGCACAACACTGCTCAGCACATACCTCCCCACAGGCCCTGCAGGACGCTCCGACCACCCCCTGGGCAGGACTCCCCATCCCCCCAGGCCGGTGCGCCCGGTTGTCCATCCCCGCAGGCCCTACAGGAAACTCCGACCACCCCCTGGGCAGGACTCCCCATCCCCCTAGGCCGGTGTGCCCGGTTCTACCTCCCCACAGGCCCTTTAGGACGCTCCGACCACCCCCTGGGCAGGACTCCCCATCCCCCCCGGGCCGGTGCGCCCGGTTCTCTGAAGAAGATGGCCCCCCATTGGCCCAGGCAGGAGGCTCCGACCACCCCCTGGGCTGGACTCCCCGTCCCCCCCAGGCCGGTGCGCCCGGTTATTGGAAGATGATGGCTCCCCATGGGCCTTGCAGGAGGTTCCGACCACCCCCTGGGCTGGGCTCCCCGTGCCCCCCAGGCCGATGCGCCCGGTTATTAGCAGATGACGCCTCCCCATGGGCCCTGTAGGAGGCTCTGACCACCCCCTGGCCTGGACTCCCCGTCCCCCGAAGGCGGGTGCGCCCGGTTCTCCGAAGATGATGGCCCCCCATAGGCCCTGAAGGATGCCCCGACAGCCCCCTGGGTTGGACTCCCCATCCCCCCAGGCCGGTGCGCCCAGTAGTACATCCCCACAGGCCCGGCACTACACTCCGACCACCCATTGCAGGAGTTGCACTGCCCACTACCCCCAGGCAGTGAGGCAGTGCATTGCAGGAGTTGCACTGCCCACTGCTCCCAGGCAGTGAGGCAGTGCATTGCAGTAGTTCCGCTGCCCACTGCCCCAAGGCAGTGAGGCAGTGCACTGCAGGAGTTGCGCTGCCCACTGCCCCCAAGCAGTGAGGCAGTGCATTGCAGGAGTTGCACTGCCAACTGCCCCCAGGCAGTGCGGCAGTGTATTGCAGAAGTTGCACTGCCCAATACCCCCAGGTAGTGGGGCAGTGCATTGCAGGAGTTCCGCTGCCCACTGCCCCCAGACAGTGAGGCAGTGCGTTGCAGGAGTTGCACTGTCCACTGCCCCCAGGCAGTGGGGCACAGTAATGCAGGAGCTGCACTGCTCACTGCCCCCAGGCAGTGCGGCAGTGTATTGCCGGAGGTCCACTGCCCACTGCCCCCAAGCCAGTGCGGCAGTGCGTTGCAGGAGTTGCGCTGCCCACTGCCCCCAAGCAGTGCGGCAGTGTATTGCAGGAGTTGCACTGCCCGCTGCCCCCAGGCAGTGGGGCAGTGCATTGCAGGAGGTCCACTGCCCGCTGCCCCCAGGCAGTGGGGCAGTGCATTGCAGGAGGTCCACTGCCCGCTGCCCCCAGGGCAGTGAGGAGGTGCATTGCAGGAGTTGCACTGCCCACTGCCCCCAGGGCAGTGAGGCGGTGCATTGCAGGAGTTCCACTGCCCGCTTCCCCCAGGCAGTGGGGCAGTGCACTGCAGGAGTTCCACTGCCCACTGCCCCCAGGCAGTGAGGTAGTGCATTGCAGGAGTTGCAATGCCCACTGCCCCCAGGCAGTGAGGCAGTGCATTGCAGGAGTTCCACTGCCCACTGCCCCCAGGCAGTGAGGCAGTGCATGCAGGAGTTCCACTGTCCACTGCCCCCAGGGCAGTGAGGCAGTGCATTGAAAGGAGTTGCACTGCCCACTGCCCCCAGGCGTTGAGGCGGTGCATTGCAGGAGTTCCACTGCCCACTGCCCCCAGGCAGTGAAGCAGTGCATTGCAAGAGTTGCACTGCCAACTGCCCCCATTCAGTGAGGCAGTGCATTGCGGGACTTCCACTTCCCACTGCCCCCAGGGCAATGGGGCAGTGCATTGCAAGAGTTGCACTGCCCACTGCCCCCAGGCAGTGAGGCCGTGCATTGTAGAAGTTGCACCGCCCACTGCCGCCCGGCAGTGAGGCATTGCATTGCAGGAGTTTGCACTGTCCACTGCCCCCAAGCAGTGGGGAAGTGCATTGCAGGAGTTCCACTGCCCACTGCCCCCAGGCAGTGAGGCAGTGCATTGCAGGAGGTCCACTGCCCACTGCCCCCAGGCAGTGAGGCAGTGCATTGCAGGAGTTGGAGTTGCACTGCCTATGCCCCCAGGCAGTGAGGCGGTGCATTGCAGGAGTTCCACTGCCCACTGCCCCCAGGCATTGAGGCAGTGCATTGCAGGAGTTGCACTGCCCATTGCCCCCAGGCAGTGAGGCCGTGCATTGTAGAAGTTGCACCGCCCACTGCCCCCAGGCAGTGAGGCATTGCATTGCAGGAGTTTGCACTGTCCACTGCCCCCAAGCAGTGGGGAAGTGCATTGCAGGAGTTGCACTGCCCACTGCCCCCAAGCAGTGGGGAAGTGCATTGCAAGAGTTCCACTGCCCACTGCCCCCAGGCAGTGAGCGTGCATTGCAGGAGTTGGAGTTGCACTGCCTATGCCCCCAGGCAGTGAGGCAGTGCATTGCAGGAGTTGCACTGCCCACTGCCCCCAGGCGTTGAGGCGGTGCATTGCAGGAGTTCCACTTCCCACTGCCCCCAGGGCACTGAGGCGGTGCATTGCAAGAGTTGCACTGCCCACTGCCCCCAGGCAGTGAGGCCGTGCATTGTAGAAGTTGCACCGCCCACTGCCCCCAGGCAGTGAGGCATTGCATTGCAGGAGTTGCACTGCCCACTGCCCCCAGGCAGTGCGGCAGTGTATTGCAGGAGTTGCACTGCCCACTGACCCAGGGCAGTGAGGCAGTGCATTGCAAGAGTTCCATTGCCCACTGCCCCAGGGCAGTGAGGTAGTGCATTGCAGGAGTTCCACTGCTCACTGCTCTGTGACAGTGAGGCAGTGCATTGCAGGAGTTGCACTGTCCACTGCCCCCAAGCAGTGGGGAAGTGCGTTGCAGGAGTTCCGCTGCCCACTGCCCCCAGGTAGTGAGGCTGTGCATTGCAGGAGGTCCACTACCCACTGCCCCAGGGCAGTGAGGCAGTGCATTGCAGGAGTTGCACTGCCCGCTGCCCCCAGGCAGGGGGGCAGTGCATTGCAGGAGTTCCACTGCCCACTGCCCCCAGGCAGTGAGGCAATGCATTGCAGGAGTTGGAGTTGCACTGCCCACTGCCCCCAGGCAGTGAGGCAGTGCATTGCAGGAGTTGCACTGCCCACTGCCCCCAGGCAGTGAGGCAGTGCATTGCAGGAGTTGCACTGCCCACTGCCCCCAGGCGGTGAGGCCGTGCATTGCCGGAGTTCCGCTGCCCACTGCCCCAGGGCGGTGGGGCAGTGCATTGCAGGAGTTGCACTGCCCACTGCCCCCAGGCAGCGGGGCAGTCTATTGCAGGAGTTCCACTGCCCACTGCCCCCAGGCAGCGAGGCAGTGCATTGCAGGAGTTGGAGTTGCACTGCCCACTGCCCCCAGGCAGTGAGGCACTGCATTGCAGGAGTTCCACTGCCCACTGCCCCCGGGGCAGTGAGGCAGTGCATTGCAGGAGTTGCACTGCCCACTGCCCCCAGGCAGTGAGGCGGTGCATTGCAGGAGTTCCACTGCCCACTGCCCCCAGGCAGTGAGGCAGTGCATTGCACGAGTCCCACTGCCCACTGCCCCCGCGCAGTGAGGCAGTGCATTGCAGAAGTTCCACTGCCCACTGCCCCCAGGCAGTCAGGCAGTGCATTGCAGGAGTTCCACTGCCCACCGCCCCAGGGCAGTGAGGTAGTGCGTTGCAAGAGTTGCACCGCCCACTGCCCCCGGGCAGTGAGGTAGTGTATTGCAGGAGGTCCACTGCCCACTGCCCCCAGGCAGTGCGGCGGTGCATTGCGGGAGTTGCGCTGCCCACTGCCCCCAAGCAGTGAGGCAGTGCATTGCAGGAGTTCCGCTGCCCATTGCCCCAGGGCAGTGAGGCACTGCATTGCAGAAGTTGCACTGCCCACTGCCCCCAGGCAGCGAGGCAGTGCATTGCAGGAGTTGCACTGCCCACCGCCCCCCAGGCAGTGCGGCAGTGTATTGCAGGAGTTGCACTGCCCACTGCCCCCAAGCAGTGAGGCAGTGCAACGCAGGATTTCCGCTGCCCACTGCCCCCAGGCGGTGGGGCAGTGCATTGCAGGAGTTCCACTGCCCACTGCCCCAAGGCAGCGAGGCAGTGCATTGCAGGAGTTGCACTGTCCACTGCCCCCCGGCAGTGAGGCAGTGCATTGCAGGAGTTGCACTGCCCACTGCCCCCAGGCAGTAGGGCAGTGCATTGCAGGAGTTCCACTGCCCACTGCCGCCAGGCAGCGAGGCAGTGCATTGCAGGAGTTGCACTGTCCACCGCCCCCCAGGCAGTGCGGCAGTGCATTGCAGAAGTTGCACTGCCCACTGCCCCCAGGCAGTGGGGCAGTGCATTGCAGGAGTTCCGCTGCCCACTGCCCCCAGGCAGCGAGGCAGTGCATGGCAGGAGTTGCACTGTCCACCGCCCCCCAGGCAGTGCGGTAGTGCATTGCAGGAGTTGCACTGCCCACTGCCCCCCGGCAGTGAGGCAGTGCATTGCAGGAGTTGCACTGCCCACTGCCCCCAGGCGGTGGGGCAGTGCATTGCAGGAGTTCCACTGCCCACTGCCACAAGGCAGCGAGGCAGTGCATTGCAGGAGTTGCACTGTCCACTGCCCCCCGGCAGTGAGGCAGTGCATTGCAGGAGTTGCACTGCCCACTGCCCCCAGGCAGTAGGGCAGTGCATTGCAGGAGTTCCACTGCCCACTGCCGCCAGGCAGCGAGGCAGTGCATTGCAGGAGTTGCACTGTCCACCGCCCCCCAGGCAGTGCGGCAGTGCATTGCAGAAGTTGCACTGCCCACTGCCCCCAGGCAGTGGGGCAGTGCATTGCAGGAGTTCCGCTGCCCACTGCCCCCAGGCAGCGAGGCAGTGCATGGCAGGAGTTGCACTGTCCACCGCCCCCCAGGCAGTGCGGTAGTGCATTGCAGGAGTTGCACTGCCCACTGCCCCCAGGCAGTGGGGCAGTGCATTGCAGGAGTTCCAGTGCCCACTGCCCCCAGGCAGTGAGGCAGTGCATGGCACGAGTTGCACTGCCCACTGCCCCCAGGGCAGTGAGGCGGTGCATTGCAGGAGTTCCACTGCCCACTGCCCCCAAGGCAGTGAGGCAGTGCATTGCAGGAGTTGCACTGCCCACTGCCCCCAGGCAGTGAGGCCGTGCATTGTAGAGGTTGCACCGCACACTGCCCCCAGGCAGTGAGGCGGTGCATTGCAGGAGTTGGAGTTGCACTGCCCACTGCCCCCAGGCAGTGAGGCAGTGTATTGCAGGAGTTGCACTGCCCACTGCCCCCAGGCAGTGCGGCAGTGTATTGCAGGAGTTGCACTGCCCACTGACCCAGGGCAGTGAGGCAGTGCATTGCAGAGGTTGCACTGTCCGCTGCCCCCAGGCAGTGAGGAAGTGCATTGCAAGAGTTCCACTGCCCGCTGCCCCCAGGCAGTGGGGCAGTGCATTGCAGGAGTTGCACCGTCCACTGCCCCCAAGCAGTGGGGCAGTGCATTGCAGGAGTTCCACTGCCCACTGCCCCAAGGCAGTGAGGCACTGCATTGCAGGAGGTCCACTGCCCACTGCCCCAGGGCAGTGAGGCAGTGCATTGCAAGAGTTGCACTGCCCGCTGCCCCCAGGCAGCGGGGCAGTGCATTGCAGGAGTTCCACTGCCCACTGCCCCCAGGCACTGAGGCAGTGCGTTGCAGGCGTTCCACTGCCCACTGCCCCCAGGCAGTGAGGCAGTGCATTGCAGGAGTTGCACTGCCCACTGCCCCAGGGCAGTGAGGTAGTGCGCAGCAAGAGTTGCACCGCCCACTGCCCCCATGCAGTGAGGCACTGCATTGCAGAAGTTGCAATGCCCACTGCCCCCAGGCAGCAAGGCAGTGCATTGCAGGAGTTGCACTGCCCACCGCCCCCCTGGCAAGGCGGCAGTGTATTGCGGGAGTTGCACTGCCCACTGCCCCAGACAGTGAGGCAGTGCATTGCAGGAGTTCCACTGCCCGCTGCCCCCAGGCGGTGCGGCAGTGTGTTGCAAGAGTTCCACTGCCCACTGCCCTAGGGCAGTGAGGTAGTGCATTGCAGGAGTTGCACTACCCACTGCCCCCAGGCAGTGAGGCAGTGCATTGCAGGAGTTCCACTGCCTACTGCCCGAGGGCAGTGAGGCAATGCATTGCAGGAGTTGCACTGGCCACTGCCCCCAGGCAATGCGGCCGTGTATTGCAGGAGTTGCCCTGCCCACTGCCCCCAGGCAGTGGGGCAGTGCATTGAAGGAAGTCCACTGCCCACTGCCCCCAGGCAGTGAGGCAGTGTGTTGCGGGAGGTCCACTGCCCACTGCCCCCAGGCAGTGGAGCAGTGCAATGAAGGAGGTCCACTGCCCACTGCCCCCGGGCACTGCGGCAGTGTATTGCAGGAGGTCCACTGCCCACTGCCCCCCGGCAGTGAGGCGGTGTATTGAAGGAGGTCCACTGCCCACTGCACCAAGGCAGTGGGGCAGTGTATTGCAGGAATTGCACTGCCCACTGCCCCCGGGCAGTGAGGCAGTGCATTGCAGGAATTGCACTGCCCACGGCCCCCAGGCAGTGGGGGAGTGCATTGCAGGAGGTCCACTGCCCACTGCCCCCAGGCAGTGCGGCAGTGCATTGCAGGAGTTCCACTGCCCACTGCCCCCTGCCCACAACAACAGTGCAGCAGGGCACACACATTGAAGTCTGGTGCAGAGCACCAAGCAGTGCGGCACCAGGCAGCAGGCACTGGTGGTGCAGCGCGGCACGCAGGGTGCAGTGGGCAAATGAGACCCTGTGTGACTGCGCGCAGGCGTCGGCAAGGCAGCGTCGGCCAAGTGCGAGAGTGCACTGGTACGTCTATGCCACAACACACTTACACACAGCGCGCACACAACACACACAGCCCAGCCCGTTTACCTTTACCCGTGGGTAGACATCCCGGCCTTTGCCTTTTGGTAACAGCGCCTTCGGCACACCACAACACAACACAGCACAGCACAGCACAACACAGCACAACACGACACAGCGCAGCACAACACTGCTCAGCACATACCTCCCCACAGGCCCTGCAGGACGCTCCGACCACCCCCTGGGCAGGACTCCCCATCCCCCCAGGCCGGTGCGCCCGGTTGTCCATCCCCGCAGGCCCTGCAGGAAACTCTGACCACCCCCTGGGCAGGACTCCCCATCCCCCCAGGCCGGTGTGCCCGGTTCTACCTCCCCACAGGCCCTGCAGGACGCTCCGACCACCCCCTGGGCAGGACTCCCCATCCCCCCAGGCCGGTGTGCCCGGTTGTCCATCCCCGCAGGCCTTGCAGGAAACTCCGACCACCCCCTGGGCAGGACTCCCCATCCCCCCAGGCCGGTGTGCCCGGTTCTACCTCCCCACAGGCCCTGCAAGACACCTCGACCACCCCCTGGGCAGGACTCCCCATCCCCCCAGGCCGGTGCGCCCGGTTGTCCATCCCCGCAGGCCCTGTAGGAAACCCCGACCACCCCCTGGGCAGGACTCCCCATCCCCCCAGGCCGGTGTGCCCGGTTCTACCTCCCCACGGGCCCTGCAGGACGCTCCGACCACCCCCTGGGCAGGACTCTCCATCCCCCCAGGCCGGTGCGCCCGGTTGTCCATCCCCGGAGGCCCTACAGGAAAATCCGACCACCCCCTGGGCAGGACTCCCCATCCCCCCAGGCCGGTGTGCCCGGTTCTACCTCCCCACAGGCCCTGCAGGACGCTCCGACCACCCCTTGGGCAGGACTCCCCATCCCCCCAGGCCGGTGCGCCCGGTTGTCCATCCCCGCAAGCCGTCCGGGAAACTCCGACCACCCCCTGGGCAGGACTCCCCATCCCCCCAGGCCGGTGTGCCCGGTTCTACACCCCCAAAAGCCCTTCAAGACACTCCGACCACCCCCTGGGCAGGACTCCCCGTCCCCCCAGGCCGGTGTGCCCGGTTCTACGCCCCCACAGGCCCTACAGGACACTCTGACCACCCCCTGGGCAGGACTCCCCATCCCCCCAGGCCGGTGCACCCGGTTGTCCATCCCCGCAGGCCCTGCAGGACACTCGAGAGTTGCACTGCCCACTGCCCCCAGGCAGTGAGGCAGTGTAGTGCAGGAGGTCCACTGCCCACTGCCCCAAGGCAGTGAGGCAGTGTATTGCAAGAGGTCCACTGCCCACTGCCCTCAGGCCTTGGGGCAGTGCATTGCAGAAGTTGCACTGCCCACTGCCCCCAGGCGTTGAGGCAGTGCGTTGCAGGAGTTCCACTGCCTACTGCCCCCAGGCAGTGGGGCGGCGCATTGCAGGAGTTGCACTGCCTACTCCCCGAGGGCATTGAGGCAGTGCATTGCAGGAGTTGCACTGCCCACTGCCTGCAGGCAGTGGGGCACTGCATTGCAGAAGTTGCACTGCCCACTGCCCCCAGGCCTTGGGGCAGTGCATTGCAGGAGTTCCACTGCCCACTGCCCCAGGGCGGTGAGGCAGAGCATTGCAGGAGTTACAGTGCCCACTGCCCGAGGGCAGTGAGGCAGTGCATTGCAGGAAGAGGAGGATGAGGAGCAGGAGCGCCTGCCGTGGTCCCACGTACGGTGAGCCGTGGCGTCGTCCCTCGGGGGCCCCACGCAGGCTCTGCCGAGGGAGTCCTCCGTCTTACCTCCGCTAGAGTAAGACGAATCTCGTCGCACACCTGAGAACGCTCCTCCCAGCAAGCCGTCTGGGTCACAACGCCGGTGTACGACAACGCTACGGTCAGATCTGTTCTCCGGTCCCGGCCACCGACTGCCCCGATCTGTCCTGGATCGACCCGAGTCAGCGTTCCAAGATCAACGTGAGCTGAGAAGGTGTGGGTCTCCCGGGGCATCACCCCCGACTTCCGGCACGACTGCGCGCTGTGTCGAGACGACCCGGGCGCGTGAGCTCGAGGACGGGTCACGGGCGGGGGCATGGCCACGGGACGGGCCGACCCATGGCCACTTGCATGACCTTGAAGACCGTGCGGGGGCCTTGGGAAGCTGCAGCAAGGATGGCTGAGAAAGCCGAATGCAGGGCGGCACACCACGAGGGGATCACATCTCCACGGAAGCCAGCCTCCAGGCTCCGTCCGTTGCCACCGTAATGGATGGCCCAGAGGCGGCGTCGGTCCGGGAGAAGGGGGGTAAGCCCGTGCCGGCCGAGACTGTCCAAGACAACCACATCATGGGCCTCCTGCTCCATGTCCTGCTGGGTGTCGCGTGGTATTTGATTGTTCTTGACGTACACATACAGGACTCGGTACGGACTGCATTTGTTCCGGGTGGAATTGGCGTTCTTCACCTTGGGGGCCAAGAGGAGGTCCCCTAACAGCCACAGGCCCGGGAGGACGTCCCAGGCCGGCCACCTGGACGACCCAGGCGTCGGGGCCCAGTTGGCCACGTGATACCACGCCCGCGGAGGGCGGCCGGCGAGGGACTGGTCCACGGGGCCTCTCTTCATGGGGGAGAAGTGGTCGGCAAGAGGTAGGACGGGCACCGCGTGCCGCTTGTGTAGGAGGACGGTAGTAAGAATGACGTCACAGAGAAGGCGACGGAGATGTGTAGGACGCAGACCCCTGTGCAGCAAGGCATCCCTGTGCGGTGTGGAGATGGCTCCGAGACGACCGATAGTGTAGGTGGCGATGGTGTGGTGGGCCGGGGTGCCATCCACAGCCAGCATGAACGGCTCGTCGCCCCAAAGGACGAGGGTGCCCCAAGCAGTGGGCGCACAGTGGCGCCAGGCACGGCACCTCTGGGAGAGTCGGGTTGCAAGCCACCGATGGTAGTGGGCGCGGATGAGCGGGTCAAGCGGGCAAGAGAGGATGTGGTCCCCGGAGGCGGGCATGATGCAGAGGGGACAGGGCGCGTCCCTCGGGGGGAACGGGGAAAGGCGGATGCCGGTGACCGTGAGGTGGTCTCCCCATGTGATGAGGCCGTGACTGACGGCGTTGGCGTACTCGTTGAGGGCGGGGTGGCGCTCGGGCAGGGGGGCTGCAGAGTAGGCGTGGTGGGAGGCGAGCAGGGCGCGGCGTGCGTGGGGCAGGGCGTCGTGGACTTGGAGGCCCGCGTGGAAGAAGCAGACGCGGGGTTCCTGCAGGGGGCTGAGCCATCCCACGGCGTTTGGGCAGGTGTCCGCAGCGCGCCCTGCCGCCTCGTCAACCTGGTCCAGCAGGGCATCGAGCCAGGTGCCGGCGAGTAGGCGTTGTCCAGCCGCAAGGGGATGGGGACGGGGTACACCTGGTACCGGAGGGTGACGGCACAAAACAGTGCCACAGCCCCGCCGCAGCGCCGGGTCTTCGGGCACCACGACGCGTCGTGGAGGATCCCATAGTTCTCGGGGAGCCAGGAGAACGTGGGGACTGTCGTAGTCACCACTTGGCAACGCCCGATCGGGGGAGCGGTGCCGACCGGCGGAGTGGGGCGGGGTGACACCCGGGGCCACCCCTTTCGTTGCGCGTCCTCCGTACTGCGATGGCCTGCAAGCATCCACGCATGGGTGTCCTGGACCTCGAGTCCGGGGGACGACAGGGCCATCACATGGGGAGTATGGTCTGGCAGATGGCCGTCGGGGGGCAAGTGGATGGAGACGTCGCACTGGTGGCATAGGGCGACAAACAGGTCGTGATCTGTGGGGGTGCGCAGCACACCGGAGCCCGAGCTCTGAGGTGAGGCAGGGCTGGGAAGGATGGAACCGCCAGAGGGCAGTCAGGAGCCCGTGGCGCGTGGACCGGCAGACTAGGGGGTTGGGGTGGTTCAGGTGCCGGATGTAGACGCTGAGGAAGTTAGCGAATCCAATGGCTGCGCCGGGGAGACACCGATCCCTCCTTCGGGGATCTCGCGGAGGAAGTGGGCAGAGGCGGAGAGGGTCCACCCAGCGGTGGCGCGCATGGCCGAGGCGGTCATGGCGTCCAGCACGCGCATGGCCCCGTAGGAGGAGGGGCGGACACTGGTAAACGAGTTGATTGTCCCATGGCACTTGGCGACGAACATGGCGAGGGGGTAGTGGGCGGGCAGTCTCGGGGCGCGGAGCGCTCGGCATGCGGCGCGGGTGCCCGAGAACAGACGCCTGGAGTCGACGGGATGGAAAAGATGGGGAAGGGCATGGCGGCCAAGGACGCGGACGTAGTCCTGGCTTGTGGCACAGCGCACCGGGTAACCGTTGAGGTACACCGTGTCTCTGAGGAAATGGACCCAGCCATCGCGCATGTCCAAGCCGACCAAGACCGTTTTGGTCGGGTCACAGTGGAGGTTGGTGAGGCGGCCTGCCCGCTCAATGCCGCTGGCGAGGGCGGGCAATTGGCAACGGTCGCCGGGTAGCCACTGGGTATCATCCATCAGGAGAACCCGGTTTAGCGGGCCCGTGGGGGTGTCGGTGGGGGGGACGGAACGGCAGGCTTCATGTCCTCGAACTTCGCCATATATGCAGTACTTCATGCCGGACACGGGGCATCCTTGCCCCGTGCCGGCCCCCAGCCGGGTGGAGGACGGAGAGCGCCCGCCAGCCCCTCCCATGTGCACCGCAAGGGCGCGGTCATGGTGCTGAAGGGTCGCGGCGTCGGCTGGGGAGATCCCTGCGGCGGTTAGGACGGCGTACTCGGTGGTGTGGTTGATGGAGCCGTACGCATGGCGGACATCGTCCGACAGGACCCACGCTTCGAGGTACCGTCGCCAGCGGTCCCACCATACATCGTGGAGGACGCGGAGGAGGTGCACGGAGGAGCAGTGCGGGGACATCCCGATCTGGTAGGGCGGCTGAGATCGGAACATGGCTTGGACTCCACCGCGTGACGAGCGCTGCTGTGAGGGCCTCAGGGTCTTTGGACACAAACTCCAACAGTGGGCCTCCTTGCACCAGCGTCAGGGGGACGTGTTCGATGACCTTCGTGTCAGACGGGCCTGCGGCGACTGTTACGGTGGCTGTGAGCAGGAGTTCCCGCGGCGTCCACACCCCCGTCACGGCTGTAATAGCCTGGATGTCGCCGTCGGCAGCCGTCCACCGCAGGGCGTCACACAAGTCAGCCAGGGCGGGGTCGGTGGTCTGGATGGCTGTATCCGCTGCTTCCAGTGCGTCATCCTTCAGCATGTCCAGCTCTCGCAGGAGACGGCCAGCATCTTCGGACTGGGCGATTTCCATCAGAAACATGGGGAACGGCCCCTGACGAATGGCGCCGCCTCCACCGGTGTCGGGGGCGGGAGAGGGGGTGTCCTGGGATGGCGTTGAGCGGTCCGACATGGTAGGCTGTGGCAAGAAAAGAGCGGTTGGCCTGTGGCCGCAAGGCGTTGGGGGGGAGTAACAAATCGGGGCGTTGGTAAACGGAGGCGCACTGACAACAGAGGCAGCCCCCATGGGACGGGGCGCGCAGGAAAGGAACAAAAGGTAACCCCGAGCGTGGCCATAGTGTGACGAAACAAAGAGCATGGCGCGATGGCGCAGAGTAACATGGGGCCGCCTGGCGGATCGGGCCGGCAAGTGGGGGTCCCAGGACTCACGAGGACGGGGGTGCGAGGGGAGCACCGCGCTGGCGCGTGGTGTTGCAACCCTAGTGGCGCATAGGTGAGAGGGGCCCCACGGTGGGACGACGAAGTTGACGACTCATGATACCCCTGCACAAGCCGTCAGGCTTGAGCGGCGGATACGTCGAATGCAGTCCCCGTCGCGGCTCCCCGCGTAGCGGCCTGGAAGATTGCCACGGCGAGGTCGACGTCTTGCCAGAGCCGAACGTATAACGCTGTGCCCACTGTGAGCAGGAAATGGCTAGCAAGGGGGAGGGACGCACCCGAGGTGCGGCACTCAGTCCTTGGAGACACGGGATTAAGAGGGAGAGACAGAGTGCACCATACGGGTGGAGCTGAGCGGAGAGGGGGCCACGATGGCAGAGCTGAGTCACGTGGTGGCACGACTATCACAACGATTCACGACTTGCTTCGAGCGTGGCAGTGCGTGTAGGCAATCCGTCCTACAGCTACCATCCTGAGGGTTTTTAGACTGGTGCCAGGTCACCAGTGCATTGCAGCAGTGCCTAGGGCAGTGGGCCAGTGCATTGCAAGAGTTGCACTGCCCGCTGTCCCCAGGCAGCGGGGCAGTGCATTGCAAGAGTTGCACTGTCCCCTGCCCCCAGGCAGTGAGGCGGTGCATTGCACGAGTTGCACTGCCCACTGCCCCCAGGCAGTGAGGCGGTGCATTGCACGAGTTGCACTGCCCACTGCCCCCAGGCAGTGGGGCAGTGCATTGCGGGAGTTGCACTGCCCACTGCTCCCAGGCAGTGGGGCGGTGCATTGCAGGAATTCCACTGCCCACTGCCCCCAGGCAGTGGGGCGGTGCATTGCGAGAGTTGCATTGTCCACTGCCTCCAGGGCAGTGAGGCAGTGCATTGCAGGGGTTGCACCGCCCACTGCTCCCAGGCAGTGAGGCGGTGCATTGCAGGAGGAGGAGGAGGAGGAGGAGCGCCTGCCGTCGTCCCACGTACGGTGAGCCGTGGCGTCGTCCCTCGGGGGCCCCACGCAGGCTCTGCCAAGGGAGTCCTCCGTCTTACCTCCGCTAGAGTAACACGAATCTCGTCCCACACCTGAGAACGCTCTTTCCAGCAGGCCGTGTGGGTCATAACGCCGGTGTACGACAACGCTACAGTCCGATCCGCTCTCCGATCCCGGCCACCGACTGCCCCGATCTGTCATGGATCCACCCGAGTCAGCGTTCCAAGATCCACGTGAGCTGAGAAGGTGTGGGTCTCCCGGGGCATCACCCCCGACTTGAAAACGTCGCCGGGCTAAATGGAACGCGGCCCAGCACGACTATGCGCACTGCCGGCGGGCTGAGTACCGCCGGCGGCGCGAGTACGGTCACGTTACACGATCACGCGCACCGCCGGGGGGCCTGGGTACCCCCGGGTTCTGTGGGTGCGGGACGTGTGCCAGCGCCTTGTCGGCGCATGGTTGTCTAGGCGTCGCCATGGTGGCGCGCTGCCCTGGAGGTTGTGCTGTGGCGACGCACTCGTGGGTTGGCGGCACCACGGTGGTGCTCCGCCATCGTTGTCGCGGCACATTGGCGCTTGGCTGTTGAGGCGGTGCGTCTGTGGTGCTCTGCCCTGGAGGTCGCGCCACGACGGCGTACGTCTACGGCGAAGGCACCACGGCGGTATCCTGCCATTGAGCCTGGTGGCTGGGCGAGGCGGTGAGGACCGCCGACGTCACGCGAGGCGGTGAGCACCGCCGACGACTAAGCACCCCTGCACGAGGTGTCACGGTTGGCGGAGCGCCAGGTGCAGACCCAACAATGGTGCCTCGAATATTGGCCTGGAGGAAACACCATGGCAAGGCTGGCGCAAACGGTCCACGGGTCTGGGCGGCGCCACGGTGGCGCTTCGCACCGGAAACCGCACCACGACGGCGCACGTGCATGTTGGCGGCACAACGATTGTGCTCTGTCACTGAGCCCGCGCCACGACAACGCACGGGCGTGCGGTCGGCGCCGCGACGGCGCTCTGCCCCGGAGCTCGCGCCGCTACAGCGTACCCGGGCGTTGGCGGCACCACGGTGGCGCCCTGCGACTGTGCTGGGGTCACATTGGCGTACTGCTCTCCGGGAGGTGCCACGGTGTCGCAGGGCCCTAGAGGAGGCGCAGCAATGGCATACCTGTACGTCAGCTGCGCCACGATGGCGCACGTGCACGCTGGCGGCACCACGAGGGCGCTTCGCCACTGGACTGGCGCCACGGCGGCGTAGGGCTGTCTGGGCAGTGCCACGATGGCGCTCTGCCCCGAAGATCGTGCCACGGCGGCGCACGTATTCGTCGACAGCACCACGGTGATACCCTGCCGGTGAGCAGGCGCGTGAAGGGGGAGCGTGGGTGAGCCTGACGGCTGGGGGGCCCTCGGGGGGTGGCAGGGATGGGCCCTGGGCTCACGCGGGTGAGTGAGCGGGTGAGTGAGTGAGCGAGTGAGTGAGTGAGTGAGTAAACACGTGGCCGTTGCCTGGCTGTGCTTGTGGGCAATCCGTCCCACAGCTACCATCCTGGGGGTTTTTATCCTGGTGCCAGGCCACCAGATATCGAGCACGTGCACTGTGTGTGGCAGTGGTGCATCTGCCCCTCACAGGCTGCACCTCTGGCCCAGGGAGGAGTCCTGGACGGGTGGCGTGCGGGGTGGGCCCGACCTGACGAGGTGCATTGCGGGAGTTCCACTTCCCACTGCCCCAGGCAGTGAGGCAGTGCATTGCACGAGTTGCAATGCTCACTGCCCCAAGGTAGTGAGGCAGTGCATGGCAGGAGTTGCACTGCCCACTGCCTCGAGGCAGTGCGGTAGTGTATTGCAGGAGTCCCACTGCCCACTGCCCCCAGGCAGTGGGGCGGTGCATAGAAAGAGTGACACCGCCCACTGCCCCCAGGCAGTGAGGCAGTGCATAGCAGGAGTCCCACTGCCCACTGCTCCCAGGCAGTGGGGCACTGCATTGCAGAAGTTGCACTGCCCACTGCTCCCAGGCAGTGAGGCGGTGCATTGCAGGAGTTCCACTGCCCAGTGCCCCCACGCAGTGGGGCAGTGCATTGCAAAAGTTGCACTGTCCACTGCCCCCAGGCAGTGAGGCAATGCGTGGCAGGAGTTGCACTGCCCACTGCCCCCAGGCAGTGGGGCAGTGCATTGCAGGGGTTCCACTGCCCACTGCCCCCATTCAGTGAGGTAGTGCATTGCATGAGTTGCACTGTCCACTGGCCCCAGGCAGTGAGGCAGTGCATTGCGAAAGTTGCAAGGCCCAGTGCCCCCAGAGCAGTGAGGCAGAGCATTGCAGGAGTTGCGTTGCCCAGTACCTCCATGCAGTGGGGCACTGCATTGCAGTAGTTGCACTGCCCACTGCTCCCAGGTACTGAGGCAGTGCATTGCAGGAGTTGCAATGTCCACTGCCCCAAGGGAGTGAGGCAGAGCATTGCAGGAGTTGCACTGCCAACTGCCCCCAGGCCTAGGGGCACTGCATGGCAGGAGTTGCACTGCCCACTGCCCCCAGGCAGAGGGGCAGTGCATTGCAGGACTTGCACTGCCTACTGCTCGAGGGCAGTGAGGGAGTGCAATGCAGGAGTTGCACTGCCCACTTCCCCCAGGCAATGGGGCAGTGCGTTACAGGAGTTGCACTGCCCACTGCCCCCAGGGCAGGCAGGCGGTGCATTGCAAGGGTTGCAATGCCCACTGCCCCCAGGCAGTGGGGCAGTGCATTGCACAAGGTCCGCTGCCCACTGCCCCCAGGCGTTGAGGTATTGCATTGCGGAAGTTTCACTGCCCACTGCCCCCAGGCGGTGAGGTAGTGCATTGCGGAAGTTCGACTGCCCACTGCCCCCAGGCAGTGAGGCAGTGCATTGCAGGAGTTTCACTGCCCACTGCCCCAGGGCAGTGAGGCAGTGCATTGCAAAAGTTGCACCGCCCACTGCCCCCAGGCAGTGGGGCTTGCATTGCAGGAGTTCCACTGCCCACTGCCCCCCGGCAGTGAGGCAGTGCATTGCACGAGTTGCACTACCCACTGCCCCAGACATTGAGGCAGTGCATTGCAGGAGTTCCACTGCCCACTGCCCGAGGGTAGTGAGGCAGAGCATTGCAGGTGTTGCACTGCCCACTGCCCCCAGGCAGTGGGGCAGTGCATTGCAGGAGTTGCAGTGCCCACTGCCCCAGGGCAGTGAGGCAGTGCATTGCAGGAGTTTCAGTGTTGCCCCAGGGGAGTGAGGCAGCGCATAGCAGGAGTTGCACTGCCCACTGCCCCCGGGCCTTGGGGCAGTACAATGCAGGAGTTGCACTGCCCAGTGCCCTAGGGCAGTGAGGCAGTGCATTGCAGGAGTTGCACTGTCCACTACCCCGAGGCAGTGAGGCACTGCATTGCAGGAGTTGCAATGTCCACTGTCCCCAGGCAGTGAGGCAGTGTATTGCAGGAGTTGCACTGCCGACTGCCCCCCCGGCAGTGGAGGAGGAGGAGGAGGAGGAGCGCCTGTTGCGGTCCCACGCACCGTGAGCCTTGGCGTCGTCCCCCGGGGGCCCCACGCAGGCACTGCCAAGGGAGTCCTCCGTCTTACCTCCGCTAGAGTAACACGAATCTCCTCCCACACCTGAGAACGCTCCTCCCAGTAGGCCGTCTGGGTCTAAGCGCCGGTGTACGACAATGCTACGGTCCGATCTGCTCTCCGGTCCCGGCCAGCGACCGCTCCGACCTGTCCTGGATCCACCCGAGGCAGCGTTCCAGGATCAACGGGCACGGAAGGTGTGGGTCTCCCGGGGCATCACCCCCGACTTGAAAACGTCGCCTGGCTAAATAGAACGCGGCTTAGCACGACTATGCGCACTGCCGGCGGGCTGAGTACCGCCGGCGTCGCGAGTACGATCACGCCACACGATCACGCGCACCGCCGGTGGCCTAGGTACCCCCGGGTTCTGTGAGTGCGGGACGTGCGTCACGGCCATAGCACCACGGTGGTGCACCGCCGTGGAGGTCACCGACGACGCCCGGCCGCAAAGGCCGAGCCCAAACGACGAGCCCCACGATACGTGCACCGAGAAGGCACGTGACCGAGAAAATGGCACCACGATGGTGCCCGAGCGAAGGGCGACGTTCGTCGATAGCACGTGAGGCGGTGAGTACCGCCGATGACACGTCACCTCTGCACGGGGTGTCACGGAGGTTGGCGGAGCGCCAGGTGCAGACCTCGCCATGGTGCCTCGTGTATCGGCCTGGAGGATACACCATGGCCAGGCTAGCGCACGAAGACTGTCTGGGCAGCACCACGGTGGCGCTCTGCCCTGAAGGTTGCGCCACGACGGCGCATGCGGACGTTGACTGCACCACGGCGGTGCCATGTCACTGAACTGGCGCCACGTCGGCGCAAGGCTGTCTGGGCAGCGCCGCGGTGGCGCTCTGCCCTGAGGATTGCGCCACGATGGCGCACGTGTACGTTGGCGGCACCACGATGGCGTGCTGCCACTGAACTGGCGCCACGGAGGCATAGGGCGGCACCACGATGGTGCCCCGCCACTGAGCCCGCGCCATGTCGGCGCAAAGCTGTCGGGGCGCGGGCCACGGTGGCGCACTGCCCTGGAGGTTGCACAGCAACGGCATACTTGTACGTTGGCTGCACCACGGCGGCGGCCTGCCACTGAGTAGGCGCCATGGTGGCGCTATGCCATGGGGGCGGCGCCACGACGGCGCATTCGTGCGCAGGCTGCACCACGGTGGCGCTCTGCTGCTGAGCTGCGACCTAGAGGAAAGGGCGGGAAGGGGCATGGGGGGGAGAGGGACGACGAAAATTGGACGACCTACCGGGTTCCCGGCAAACACGTGGCCGTTGCCTGGCTGTGCTTGTGGGCAGTCCGTCCCACAGCTACCATCCTGAGGGTTTTTATCCTGGTGCCAGGCCACCAGATATCGAGGAGGTGCACTGTGTATGGCAGTGGTGCATCTGCCCCTCACGGGCTGCACCTCTGGCCCTGGGAGGAGCCCTGGACGAGTGGCGGGCGGGGTGGGACCGGCCTGATGAGGGCAGTGGGACAGTGCATTGCAGAAGTTGCACTGCCCACTGCCCCCAGCCAGTGAGGCGGTGCATTGCAGGAGTTCCACTGCCCACTGCCCCCGAACTTGGGGCAGTGCATTGCGAGAGTTGCACTATCCACTACCCCCAGGCAGTGAGGCAGTGCGTTGCAGGAGTTGCACTGCCCACTGTCCCCAGGCAGTGGGCAGTGCATTGCAAGAGTTGCATTTCCCACTGCTCCCAGGCAGTGAGGCAGTGCATTGCAGGAGTTCCACTGCCCACTGCCCCGAGGCAGTGAGGCAGAGCATTGCAGCAGTTGCACTGCCCACTGCCCCCAGGCAGTGGTCGGTGCATTGCACGAGTTGCACTGCCCACTGCCCCTAGGCAGTGAGGCAGTGCATTGCATGAGTTCCACTGCCCACTGCCCCAGGGCAGTGAGGGAGAGCATTGCAGGAGTTGCACTGCCCAGTGTCCCCAGGCAGTGGGCAGTGCATTGCAGGAGTTACACTGCCCACTGCTCCCAGGCAGTGAGGCAGTGCGTTGCAGGAGTTCCACTGCCCACTGCCCCAGGGCAGTGAGGCAGAGCATTGCAGGAGTTGCACTGCCCACTGGCCCCAGGCAGTGGGTAGTGCATTGCAAGAGGTCCACTGCCCACTGCTCCCAGGCAGTGAGGCAGTGCATTGCAGGAGTTGCACTGCCCACTGCCCCAGGGCAGTGAGGCAGTGCATTGCAGGAGTTGCACTGCCCACTGCCCCAGGGCAGTGAGGCAGTGCATTGCAGGAGTTGCATTGCCCACTGCCCCAAGGCCTTGGGGCACTGCATTTCAGAAGTTGCACTGCCCAATGCCCTAGGGCAGTGAGGCAGTGCATTGCAGGAGTTGCACCCTCCACTGCCCCCAGGTAGTGAGGCAGTGCATTGCAGGAGTTGCACTGCCCACTGCCCCCAGGCAGTGGGGCAGTGCATGGCAGAAGTTGCACTGCATTGCTCCGAGGTAGTGAGGCCGTGCATTGCAAGAGTTCCGCTGCCCACTGTCCCCAGGTAGTGGGGCACTGCATGGCAGGAGTTCCACTGCCCACTGCCCCCAGGCAGTGGGGCAGTGCAGTGCGAGAGTTGCACTGTCCACTGCCCCAAGCAGTGAGGCAGTGCGTTGCAGGAGTTGCACTGCCCACTGCCCCCAGGCAGTGAGGCGGTGCATCGCAGGAGTTCCACTGCCCACTGCCCCCAGGCAGTGGGGCAGTGCATTGCGAGAGTTGCACTGTCCACTGCCCCCGGGCAGTGAGGCAGTGCATTGCAGGAGTTTCACTGCCCACTGCCCCCAGGCAGTGGGGTAGTGCATTGCAGGAGTTGCACTTTCCGCTGCTCCCAAGCAGTAAGGCAGTGCATTGTAGGGGTTCCACTGCCAACTGCCCCCATGGAGTGAGGCACTGCATTGCAGGAGTTCCACTGCCCACTGCCCCCAGGCAGTTAGGCACTGCATGGCAGGAGTTGCACTGCCAATTGCCCCCGGGCAGTGAGGCAGTGCATTGCAGGACTTGCATTGCCTACTGCCCGGGGGCAGTGAGGCAGTGCAATGCAGGAGTTGCGCTGCCCACTTCCCCCAGGCAGTGCGGCAGTGCGTTGCAGGAGTTGCACTGCCCACTGCCCCCAGGGCAGGCAGGCGGTGCATTGCAGGGGTTCCAATGCCCACTGCCCCCCGCCAGTGGGGCACTGCATTGCAGGAGGTCCGCTGCCCACTGCCCCCATGCGTTGAGGCAATGCATTGCGGAAGTTTCACTGCCCACTGCCCCCAGGCGGTGAGGTAGTGCATTGCGGAAGTTCCACTGCCCATTGCCCCCAGGCAGTGAGGCAGTGCATTGCAGGAGTTTCACTGCCCATTGCCCCAGGGCAGCGAGGCAGTGCATTGCAAGAGTTGCACCGCCCACTGCCCCCAGGCGTTCAGGTAGTGCATTGCGGAAGTTTCACTGCCCGCTGCCCCCAGGCAGTGAGGCATTGCATTGCAAGAGTTCCACTGCCCACTGCCCCAGGCAGTGGGGCAGTGCATTGCAGGAGTTGGACTGTCCACTGCCCCCAGGCAGTGAGGCAGTGCATTGCAGGAGTTCCACTGCCCACAGCCACTAGGCGGTGGGGCAGTGCATTGCAGGAGTTCCACTGCCCACTGCCCCCAGGCAGTGAGGCAGGTCAATGCAGGAGTTGCACTGCCTACTGCCTGAGGGCAGTGAGACAGTGCATTGGAGAAGTTGCACTGCCCACTGCCCCCAGGCAGTGAGGCAGTGTATGGCAGGAGTTGTACTGCCCACTGCCCCCAGGCAGTGGGGCAGAGCATTGGAGGAGTTGCACTGCCCACTGCCCCAGGCAATGACACAGTGCATTGCAAGAGTTCCACTGCGCACTGCCCCCAGACAGTGAAGGAGTGCATTGCAGGAGTTCCACTGCCCACTGCCCCCAGGCAGCGAGGCAGTGCATTGCAGGAGTTCCACTGCCCACTGCCCCCAAACAGTGAAGCAGTGCATTGCACGAGTTCCACTGCCCACTGCCCCCAAGCAGTGAGGCAGTGCATTGCAGGAGTTGCACTGCCTGCTGCCCGAGGGCAGTGAGGCAATGCATTGCAGGAGTTCCACTGCCCACTGCCCCCAGGCAATGGGATTGAGCATTGCAGGGATTCCATTGTCCACTGCCCCCAGGCAGTGAGAGAGTGCATTGCAGGAGTTGAACGCCTACTGCCCGAGGGCACTGAGGCAATGCATTGCAGGAGTTCCATTGCCCACTACCCCAGGGCGGTGAGGCACTGCATTGCAGGAGTTCCACTGCTCACTGCCCCCAGGCGGTGGGATAGAGCATTGCAGGAATTCCACTGTCCACTGCCCCCAGGCAGGTAGGCACTGCATGGCAGGAGTTGCACTGCCCACTGCCCCCAGGCAGTCAGGCTGTGCATTGCAGGACTTGCATTGCCTACTGCCCCAGGGCAGTGGGGCAGTGCAATGCAGGAGTTGCGCTGCCCACTGCCCCCAGGCAGTGCCGCAGTGCGTTGCAGGAGTTGAATTCCCACTGCCCCCAGGGCAGGCAAGCGGTGCATTGCAGGGGTTCCAATGCCCACTGCCCCCCGCCAGTGGGGGAGTGCATTGCAGGAGGTCCGCTGCCCACTGCCCCCATGCGTTGAGGCAGTGCATTGCGGAAGTTTCACTGCCCACTGCCCCCAGGCGGTGAGGTAGTGCATTGCGGAAGTTCCACTGCCCACTGCCCCGAGGCAGTGAGGCAGTGCATTGCAGGAGTTTCACTGCCCACTGCCCCAGGGTAGTGAGGCAGTGCATTGCAAGAGTTGCACCGCCCACTGCCCCCAGGCAGTGAGGCAGTGCATTGCGGAAGTTTCAGTGCCCACTGCCCCCAGGCAGTGAGGCAGTGCATTGCAGGGGTTCCAATGCCCATTTCCCCCCGCCAGTGCAGCAGTACATTGCAGGAGTTTCACTGCCCACAGCCGCCAGGCGGTGGGGCAGTGCATTGCAGGAGTTCCACTACCCACTGCCCCCGGGCAATGACGCAGTGCACTGCAGGAGTTGCACTGTCTACTGCCCGAGGGCAGTGAGATAGTGCATTGCAGGAGTTGCACTGCCCACTGCCCCCAGGCAGTGAGGCAGTGCATGGCAGGAGTTGTGCTGAACACTGCCCCCAAGCAGCGACACAGTGCATTGCAAGAGTTCCACTGCCCACTGCCCCCAGACAGTGAAGCAGTGCATTGCAGGAGTTCCGCTGCCCACTGCCCCAAGGCAGTGAGGCAGTGCATTGCAGGAGTTGCACTGCCCACTGCCGCCAGGCAGTGAGGGAGTGCATTGCAGGAGTTCCACTGCCCACTGCCCCCAGACAGTGAAACAGTGCATTGCAGGAGTTCCACTGCCCACTGCCCCCAGGCAGTGAGGCAGTGCATTGCAGGAGTTGCACTGCCTACTGCCCCCAGGCGGTGAGGCAATGCATTGCAGGAGTTCCACTGCCCACTGCCCCCCCACAGTGAAGCAGTGCATTGCAGGAGTTCCACTGCCCACTGCCCCCAGGCAATGGGATAGAGCATTGCAGGAATTCCACTGTCCACTGCCCCTAGGCAGTGAGAGAGCGCATTGCAGGAGTTGAACGCCTACTGCCCGAGGGCACTGAGGCAATGCATTGCAGGAGTTCCACTGCCCACTGCCCCCAGGCAGTGGGATAGAGCATTGCAGGAATTCCACTATCCACTGCCCCTAGGCAGTGGGGCAGTGCATTGCAGGAGTTGCACTGCCTACTGCCCGAGGGCAGTGCGGCAGTGTATTGCAGGAGTTCCACTGCCCACTGCCCCCAGGGCAGTGAGGCAGTGCATTGCAGGGGTTCCACTGCCCACTGCCCCAGGGCAGTGAGGCAGTGAATTGCAGGAGGAGGAGGAGGAGGAGCGCTTGCCGTTGTTCCACGTACGGTGAGCCGTGGCGTCATCCCTCGGGGGCCCCACGCACGCTCTGCCGAGGGAGTCCTCCGTCTTACCTCCGCTAGAGTAAGACGAATCTCCTCCCACACCTAAAAACGCTCCTCCCAGCAGGCCGTCTTGGTCAGAACGCCGGTGTACGACAACGCTACGGTCCGATCTCCTCTCCGGTCCCGGCCACCGACTGCCCCGATCTGTCCTGGATCCAACCGAGTCAGCGTTCCAGGATCAACGGGCACGGAAGGTGTGGGTCTCCCGGGGCATCACCCCCGACTTGAAAACGTCGCCGGGCTAAATAGAGCGCGGCCCAGCACGACTATGCGCACTGCCGGCGGGCTCAGTACCGCCGGCGCCGCGAGTAGTTACGCCACACGATCACGCGCACCGCCGGTGGCATGGGTACCCCCGGTTTTTGTGAGTGTGGGACGTGCGTCACGGCCATAGCACCACGGTGGTGCACCGCCGTGGAGGTCACCGACGACGCCCGGCCGCAAAGGCCGAGCCCAAACGACGAGCCCTACGATACGTGCACCCAGACGGCACGTGACCGAGAAAATGGCACCACGATGGTGCCGGAGCGAGACGGCGACGTTCGCCGATGGCACGTGAGGCGGCGAGTACCGCCGATGACACGTCACCTCTGCACGGGGTGTCACGGAGGTTGGCGGAGCGCCAGGTGCAGACCTCGCCATGGTGCCTCGTGTATCGGCCTGGAGGATACACCATGGCCAGGCTAGCGCACGAAGACCATCTGGGCAGCACCAGGGTGGCGCTCTGCTCTGAAGGTTGCGCCACGGCGGCGCATGTGGACGTTGATTGCACCACGGCGGTGCCATGTCACTGAACTGGCGCCACGTCGGCGCAGGGCTGTCTGGGCAGCGCCGCGGTGGCGCTCTGCCCTGAGGATTGCGCCACGATGGCGCCCGTGTACGTTGGCGGCACCACGATGGCGCTCTGCCACTGAACTGGCGCCACGGAGGCATAGGGCGGCACCATGATGGTGCCCCGCCACTGAGCCCGCGCCATGTCGGCGCAGAGCTGTCGGGGCGCGTGCCACGGTGGCGCACTGCCCTGGAGGTTGCGCAGCAACGGCATACCTGTACGTTGGCTGCACCACGGCGGCGCCTTGCCACTGAGTAGGCGCCATGGTGGCGCTATGCCATGGGGGCGGCGCCACGACGGCGCATTCGTGCGCAGGCTGCACCACGGTGGCGCTCTGCTGCTGAGCTGCGACCTGGAGGAAAGGGCGGGAAGGGGCATGGGGGGGAGAGGGACGACGAAAATTGGACGACCTACCGGTTTCCCGGCAAACACGTGGCCGTTGCCTGGCTGTGCTTGTGGGCAATCCGTCCCACGGCTACCATCCTGAGGGTTTTTATCCTGGTGCCAGGCCACCAGATATCGAGGAGGTGCACTGTGTATGGCATTCGTGCATCTGCCCCTCACAGGCTGCACCTCTAGCCCAGGGAGGAGCCCTGGACGGGTGGCGGGCGGGGTGGGCCCGGCCTCACGAGGGCAGGAGTTGCACTTTCCACTGCCCCCAGCCAGTGAGGCAGTGCATCGCAGGAGTTCCACTGCCCACTGACCCAGGGCACTGAGGCAGTGCATTGCAAGAGTTGCACTGCCCACTGCCCCCAGACAGTGAAGCATTGCATTGCAGGAGTTCCACTGCCCACTACCCCCAGGGCAGTGAGGCAGTGCATTGCAGGAGTTGCACCGCCCACTGCCCCCAGGCAGTGAGGCAGTGCATTGCAGGAGTTCCACTGCCCACTGCGCCAAGTCAGTGAGGCAGTGCATTGCAGGAGTTCCACTGCCCACTGCCCCCAGGCAGTGAGGCAGGGCAATGCAGGAGTTGCACTGCCTACTGCCCGAGGGCAGTGAGACAGTGCATTGCAGGAGGTGCACTGCCCACTGCCCCCAGGCAGTGAGGCAGTGTATGGCAGGAGTTGTGCTGCCCACTGCCCCCAAGCAGTGGGGCAGAGCATTGCAGGAGTTGCACTGCCCACTGCCCCCAGGCAATGACACAATGCATTGCAAGAGTTCCACTGCGCACTGCCCCCAGACAGTGAAGCAGTGCATTGCAGGAGTTCCACTGCCCACTGCCCCCAGACAGTGAAGCAGTGCATTGCACGAGTTCCACTGCCCACTGCCCCCAGGCAGTGAGGCAGTGCATTGCAGGAGTTGCACTGCCTACTGCCCGAGGGCAGTGAGGCAATGCATTGCAGGAGTTCCACTGCCCACTGCCCCCACACAGTGAAGCAGTGCATTGCAGGAGTTCCACTGCCCACTGCCCCCAGGCAATGGGATTGAGCATTGCAGGGATTCCATTGTCCACTGCCCCCAGGCAGTGAGAGAGTGCATTGCAGGAGTTGAACGCCTACTGCCCGAGGGCACTGAGGCAATGCATTGCAGGAGTTCCATTGCCCACTACCCCAGGGCGGTGAGGCACTGCATTGCAGGAGTTCCACTGCTCACTGCCCCCAGGCAGTGGGATAGAGCATAGCAGGAATTCCACTGTCCACTGCCCCCAGGCAGGTAGGCACTGCATGGCAGGAGTTGCACTGCCCACTGCCCCCAGGCAGTGAGGCAGTGCATTGCAGGACTTGGACTGCCTATTGCCCCAGGGCAGTGGGGCAGTGCAATGCAGGAGTTGCGCTTCCCACTGCCCCCAGGCAGTGCCGCAGTGCGTTGCAGGAGTTGCACTGCCCACTGCCCCCAGGGCAGGCAGGCGGTGCATTGCAGGGGTTCCAATGCCCACTGCCCCCCGCCAGTGGGGCAATGCATTGCAGGAGGTCCGCTGCCCATTGCCCCCATGCGTTGAGGCAGTGCATTGCGGAAGTTTCACTGCCCACTGCCCCCAAACGGTGAGGTAGTGCATTGCGGAAGTTCCACTGCCCACTGCCCCCAGGCAGTGAGGCAGTGCATTGCAGGAGTTTCACTGCCCACTGCCCCAGGGTAGTGAGGCAGTGCATTGCAAGAGTTGCACCGCCCACTGCCCCCAGGCGTTGAGGTAGTGCATTGCGGAAGTTTCAGTGCCCACTGCCCCCAGGCAGTGAGGCAGTGCATTGCAGGGGTTCCAATGCCCATTGCCCCCCGCCAGTGGGGCAGTGCATTGCAGGAGTTTCACTGCCCACAGCCGCCAGGCGGTGGGGCAGTGCATTGCAGGAGTTCCACTGCCCACTGCCCCCGGGCAACGACGCAGTGCAATGCAGGAGTTGCACTATCTACTGCCCGAGGGCAGTGAGATAGTGCATTGCAGAAGTTGCACTGCCCACTGCCCCCAGGCAGCGAGGCAGTGTATGGCAGGAGTTGTGCTGCCCACTGCCCCCAGGCAGTGAGGCAGTGCATTGCAAGAGTTCCACTGCCCAATGCCCCAAGACAGCGAAGCAGTGCATTGCAGGAGTTCCACTGCCCACTGCCCCCAGGCAGTGAGGCAGTGCATTGCAGGAGTTGCAATGCCCGCTGCCGCCAGGCAGTGAGGGAGTGCATTGCAGGAGTTCCACTGCCCACTGCCCCCAGACAGTGAAACAGTGCATTGCAGGAGTTCCACTGCCCACTGCCCCCAGGCAGTGAGGCAGTGCATTGCAGGAGTTGCACTGCCTACTGCCCCCAGGCGGTGAGGCAATGCATTGCAGGAGTTCCACTGCCCACTGCCCCCACACAGTGAAGCAGTGCATTGCAGGAGTTCCACTGCCCACTGCCCCCAGGCAATGGGATAGAGCATTGCAGGAATTCCACTGTCCACTGCCCCTAGGCAGTGAGAGAGCGCATTGCAGGAGTTGAACGCCTACTGCCCGAGGGCACTGAGGCAATGCATTGCAGGAGTTCCATTGCCCACTGCCCCAGGGCAGTGAGGCATTGCATTGCAGGAGTTCCACTGCCCACTGCCCCCAGGCAGTGGGATAGAGCATTGCAGGAATTCCACTGTCCACTGCCCCTAGGCAGTGAGAGAGCGCATTGCAGGAGTTGAACGCCTACTGCCCGAGGGCACTGAGGCAATGCATTGCAGGAGTTCCATTGCCCACTGCCCCAGGGCAGTGAGGCATTGCATTGCAGGAGTTCCACTGCCCACTGCCCCCAGGCAGTGGGATAGAGCATTGCAGGAATTCCACTGTCCACTGCCCCTAGGCAGTGGGGCAGTGCATTGCAGGAGTTGCACTGCCTACTGCCCGAGGGCAGTGCGGCAGTGTATTGCAGGAGTTCCACTGCCCACTGCCCCCAGGGCAGTGAGGCAGTGCATTGCAGGGGTTCCACTGCCCACTGCCCCAGGGCAGTGAGGCAGTGAATTGCAGGAGGAGGAGGAGGAGGAGCGCTTGCCGTCGTCCCACGTACCGTGAGCCGTGGCGTCATCCCTCGGGGGCCGCACGCAGGCTCTGCCGAGGGAGTCCTCCGTCTTACCTCCGCTAGAGTAAGACGAATCTCCTCCCACACCTAAAAACGCTCCTCCCAGCAGGCCGTCTTGGTCAGAACGCCGGTGTACGACAACGCCAAGGTCCGATCTCCTCTCCGGTCCCGGCCACCGACTGCCCCGATGTGTCCTGGATCCACCCGAGTCAGCGTTCCAGGATCAACGGGCACGGAAGGTGTGGGTCTCCCGGGGCATCACCACCGACTTGAAAACGTCGCCGGGCTAAATAGAACGCGGCCCAGCACGACTATGCGCACTGCCGGCGGGCTCAGCACCGCCGGCGTCGCGAGTACGGTCACGCCACACGATCACGCGCACCGCCGGTGGCCTAGGTACCCCCGGTTTTTGTGAGTGCGGGACGTGCGTCACGGCCATAGCACCACGGTGGTGCACCGCCGTGGAGGTCACCGACGACGCCCGGCCGCAAAGGCCGAGCCCAAACGACGAGCCCCACGATACGTGCACCCTGACGGCACGTGACCGAGAAGATGGCACCACGATGGTGCCCGAGCAAGACGGCGACGTTCGCTGATGGCACGTGAGGCGGCGAGTACCGCCGATGACACGTCACCTCTGCACGGGGTGTCACGGAGGTGTCGGAGCGCCAGGTGCAGACCTCGCCATGGTGCCTCGTGTATCGGCCTGGAGGATACACCATGGCCAGGCTAGCGCACGAAGACCATCTGGGTAGCACCAGGGTGGCGCTCTGCCCTGAAGGTTGCGCCACGGCGGCGCATGTGGACGTTGATTGCACCACGGCGGTGCCATGTCACTGAACTGGCGCCACGTCGGCGCAGGGCTGTCTGGGCAGCGCCGCTGTGGCGCTCTGCCCTGAGGATTGCGCCACGATGGCGCCCGTGTACGTTAGCGGCACCACGATGGCGCTCTGCCACTGAACTGGCGCCACGGAGGCATAGGGCGGCACCACGATGGTGCCCCGCCACTGAGCCCGCGCCATGTCGGCGCAGAGCTGCCGGGGCGCGTGCCACGGTGGCGCACTGCCCTGGAAGTTGCGCAGCAACGGCATACCTGTATGTTGGCTGCACCACGGCGGCGCCCTGCCACTGAGTAGGCGCCATGGTGGCGCTATGCCATGGGGGCGGCGCCACGACGGCGCATTCGTGCGCAGGCTGCACCACGGTGGCGCTCTGCTGCTGAGCTGCGACCTGGAGGAAAGGGCGGGAAGGGGCATGGGGGGGAGAGGGACGACGAAAATTGGACGACCTACCGGTTTCCCGGCAAACACGTGGCCGTTGCCTGGCTGTGCTTGTGGGCAATCCGTCCTACAGCTACCATCCTGAGGGTTTTTATCCTGGTGCCAGGCCACCAGATATCGAGGAGGTGCACTGTGTATGGCACCGGTGCATCTGCCCCTCACAGGCTGCACCTCTAGCCCAGGGAGGAGCCCTGGACGGGTGGCGGGCGGGGTGGGCCCGGCCTCACGAGGGCAGGAGTTGCACTTTCCACTGCCCCCAGCCAGTGAGGCAGTGCATTGCAGGAGTTCCACTGCCCACTGACCCAGGGCACTGAGGCAGTGCATTGCAAGAGTTGCACTGCCCACTGCCCCCAGACAGTGAAGCATTGCATTGCAGGAGTTCCACTGCCCACTGCCCCCACGGCAGTGAGGCAGTGCATTGCAGGAGTTGCACCGCCCACTGCCCCCAGGCAGTGAGGCAGTGCATTGCAGGAGTTCCACTGCCCACTGCCCCAAGTCAGTGAGGCAGTGCATTGCAGGAGTTGCACTGCCCACTGCCCCCAGGCAGTGAGGCAGTGCATTGCAGGAGTTGCAGTGTCCACTGCCCCCAGGCAGTCAGGCAGTGCATTGCAGGAGTTGCACTGCCCAATGGCCCTAGGCAGTGAGGCAGTACATAGTAGGGGTGGGACTGCACACTGCTCCCAGGCAGTGAGGCAGTGCATTGCAGGAGTTGCACTGCCCACTGCCCCCAGGCAGCGCAGCAGTGTATTGTAGGAGTTGCACTGCCCACTGCCCCCAGGCACTGGGGCAGTGCATTGCACGAGGTCCATTGCCCTCTGCCCCCAGGCAGTGCGGCAGTGTATTGCAGGAGTTGCACTGCCCACTGCCCCCAGGCAGTGAGGCAGTGCATTGCTGGGGTTCCACGTCCACTGCCCCCAGGCAGTGGGGCAGTGCATTGCAGGGGTTCCACTGCCCACTGCCCCCAGGCAGTGAGGCAGTGCGTTCTAGGAGTTGCACTGCCTCCTGCCCGAGGGCAGTCAAGCAGTGCATTGCAAGAGTTGCACTGCCCAGTGCCCCCAAGCAGTGCGGCAGTGTATTGCAGGAGTTGCACTGCCCACTGTCCTCTGGTGACCTGGCACCAGTCCAAAAACCCTCAGGATGGTAGCTGTAGGACGGATTGCGTACACGCACTGCCACGCTCGAAGCCAGTCATGAATCGTCGTGATAGTCGTGCCACCACGTGACTCAGCTCTAGCCATCGTGGCCCCTTCTCAGCTCTGCTCCACCCGTATGGTGCACTTTGTCTCTCCCTCTTATTCCTGTGTCTCCAAGGGCTGAGTGCCGCACCTCGGGTGCGTCCCTCCACCTTGCTAGCCACCTCCTGCTCACGGTGGGCGCAACGATCTACAATCGGCTCTGGCAAGACGTCGACCTCGCCGTGGCAATCTTCCAAGCCGCTACGCGGGGAGCCGCGACGGGGACTGCATTCGACGTATTCGCTGCTCAAGCGTGACGGCTTGTGCAGGGGTATCATGAGTCGTCAACTTCGTCGTCCCACCGTGGGGCCCCCCTCACCTATGCGCCACTAGGGTTGCAGCACCGCGCGCCGGTGCTTCCCTCGCACCCCCGTCCTCGTAAGTCCTGGGACCCCTGCTTGCCGGCCCGATCCGCCAGGCGGCCCCATGTTACTTTGTGCTCTCGCGCCATGCTCTTCGTTTCGTCGCACCATGGCCACGCTCGTGGCACCCTTTATTTCTTTCCTGTGCGCCCCGTCCAGTGGGGGCTACCTATGTTGTCCGTGCTCTTCCGTTTACCAGCACCCCGGTTTGTCGCCCTCCCCCCCCCCTCCCCCAAGCGCCTTGCGGCCACACGCCACCCGCTCTTTTCTTGCCACAGCCTACCATGTCGGACCGCTCAACGCCGTCCCAGGACTCCCCCTCTCCCACCCCCTACACCAGTCGAGGTGGCGCCATTCGTCGGGGCCCGTTCCCCATGTTTCTGATGGAAATTGCCCAGTCTGACGACGTTGATCGTCTCTTGCGAGAGCTGGAAATGTTGAAGGATGACACGCTGGAAGCTCCGGATACAGCCATCCGGGCCACCGACCCCGCCCTGGCTGACTTCTGTGACGCCCTGCGATGGACAGCTGCTGACGGCAACATCCAGGCTATTACAGCCGTGACGGGGGCGTGGACGCCGCGGGGACTCCTGCTCACAGCCACCGTAACAGTCGCCGCAGGCCCGTCTGACATGAAGGTCATCGAACACGTCCCCCTGTCGCTGGTACAAGGTGGCCCGCTGCTGGAGTATGTCTCCAAGGACCCTCGGGCCCTCACAGCAGCCCTCGTCACGCGATGGAGTCCAAGCCATGTTCCGATCTCTGTGTCGCGCCTTCGCAGCCAAGTCTTGAAGGGCCTGTACACGGCCCGAGAACAGCCTTGGCCCATCGACACTACCACTCCTCCAGACATCCAAAGCCAAAAGGTCTCCCACAAGATTCACAAGCCCATCAGCCAGTTCCTTGCCCCCCACCTCAGGCCGTCGTGGGACCGCCTCCACACCCGCGAGGTGGTTGCGGCCTTTTGGGCGCTGCCCAGTGACGTGCATGCGGTCCTGCAAGCGGCCCAAATCCGGACAGCAGACCTCGTCCCGCTGAAGTTTGGGCTTCTGGCATGGGCCTCCTCCATCTGCCTCACTGGACAGTACACGCCGGCCCCGGTTGCCACGCCCCCGGCCCTCGCCAACAAGGGCATGTGGACCCCCGACCAGCTGCAGCCGCTACTGGAGTGCTCGGTCCTGCCAATCTTTAGCGTGGAGCTGCTGCATCACATCGAGCAGGCTGGCGATCATTCCTGGGCCACAGCCCCCACCTTCGCCCTGCTGCAGGCCGGCATCGCCAACACCGCCAGCCCCCCTCCACTCACGCCGCCCAGCCACGCACCTTACCTCACCAAAGGCCAGGCAGCGCCCAGCCCCGCCGGCACTCTATTCGCCACGACGGCGTTCACCCCGGCATCAGCCCTATAGAGGTCCCAGGACAAGCCCGCCCCTACAGGGCCCGAACAATCGCCTGCGTCGCTGTTGCCTGAGCAGACCAGGCTCTCTTTCAGCCTGCCCGAGCCCGCCTCCCAAGTCCAACCGGCTGCCGCGGACCCCACGCCTCCGGAGTCGCCAGCCCCGGCCGTCGGGTCGCCCCCCCCCAGCCCCTGCCAGTTGGGGGAGCCCTTTGTCCCGGACCTGGACGTAACGGCCTACTCCACCGATTACGCTCAACTGCGTGACCAGTACGAGGCCCAGCAGCAGGAGCTGGCCGTGGCACGGGGAGACCTGAAGTCCCTCACACGGGACCTGGACATGGTCCGCACCGAGCGGGACAATGCCCAACAGCAAATTCAACGTTCCGCCGCGGCGCAGCGGCAGGCCGAAGCCGTTCGGCTCAACAACTTCATCTAGTCCCTACCCCCCCTCTTGTCCATCACCAACAGACTCCGCGGCCTCCCGTCCACGCCGCCGGCGTTCGCCAATGCCGTGCGCAATGCGGTTCCGGCCTCTTTCGAACTGCCTGCCCCCGGCTCTCAGCAGTTCCTGGTTCTCGTGCCGGTCATCCTCGCCGCGGCGGTCCTCACCTCACCTGAGGCACCCGATCTCAAGGAGTTGGCTGACGTCCTGCAAAGGGCTATGGCTGCGCCGAGCCCCGTGCCGGTCCCGGAGACCCCTACGCGTGCCCCCGGGCTGTCGTTCGCTATCCCGGACCCGATCCCTAAGCCCAGGGCGGCTACTGCCCTCCGGGCGCCGGGCGCTGCTCCCAAGCCGCCGTCGCCCACGGCTTCGCCCACAGCTTCGCCCATTGATGCCGCGCTGGCCTCCCTACTGGAGTGGATCCCGGAAATCCCCAAAGGCTGTGAAGACAAAGTTGCACACGCATTCCACCTCCAGCTGTTCCGCCAGTACGGCGCGAACGTCAGCACTCTCCCGCAATCCCCGATTCGGGATCAGTGGGCTTGGGTCCGCAGCCATGCACCTAGTTTGCCCGGCATTGCGGATGTCCTGCGCACCTTCCTCGCCAGCCCCCCTCCTGTCCAGGAGGTTGCTGACAGTCCAGCCGCCTCCCCAGCCGAAGCCGCGGCCGCCAACCATGCACAAGGCGCGGCCAAGAAGAAGGGGTATACGCCCCAAAAAGTTCACCCGTAGACCTTCTCCAAGGCCCTGTGGGTAGGATGGCAGGAGGTCGACGATCCCCCGTCGGGAGAAGTCGACGCGGGACTCCTCGGAGGCATCCTCCGGGATAAATTTGGCGCAGGCCTGTCGTCCATCTCGGACGAGCAGCTCAACCACAAGGCCAAGTTGACCATTGTCGGAGTCAAGCCCGCCGAGTATGACAGAGGCATGAAACTGACCAGACAGCACACCGCTCGCGGCTGGCGATTGACCTGGGCCGAATCCAAGAAGCAGCCGTACACTCCCTGGGTGCCTGACCCTGACAGAGACTACCCCGCCCGCAAGACCCATCGAGGAAGTCGCGGGCAAAAGCACCGCCGCCAGCGGGAGCCGGAAGATCAGGTGGACCTCACGGCGACCTCGGAATCGGAAGGAGAACCAGACCCCAAGTACCAGCGAAGGTACAGCCCCCGCCGCTCGGACAGATCCCCATCCCGCCACCGCAGCCTTGGCCATCGCCGCGACAGCCCACCGCCAAGGCGTCGCGGCGCGTGCCGCGATGAGCGGGTGGAGCCCCGCGCGCATTCCAGCCGCCATGACCACCATGCAGCAGCCCCCCTCTAGCCCTACCCGTACTCGGGGGACCCCCACGACCCCCGAGTGGCCCTGGCCCACAACCCCTACGCTCCCCCGCCCTGGAGCCCCCCAGCCGACCCCCACCGCTTCCAGCCGTACTTCGGTCGGCATCCGAGGGACCGATAGCCTGGGAAATGGCGGGGCGCAACGAAGACATCCCCGACGCTGTGTCTCGGCTCCGCCACTCCCACCTCGATGGCGTCCCCCACGTCCGGGACCTGCACCTGGGCGCGTACACTCCCTGCTCCCCTCCCAGAGAATGGGGCCTGGTACCGATGCCAGCCCCGAGCACTGCCCAGTTCATCCCGCCCCCCTACGCCCTCCAAATGTGCCTACATGTGCCAGCGGGTGTGCACTACTACCGGGTGTGCAACGGGACAGACTCCTGGCCCCGCGACGTCCTGTCGTTGGTGGGCGCCGTGCACTGCGTGCAGGTGTCTAGTTCCCATCAGATACAGCTCTGCCGCAAGGGCATGCCCCCAACCTCCCTCATCCTGCCTCAGCACCACCACGTGGTCCTCCCACAGTCCCTGCACAGCCTTGTCTCTGTCACGGCCACGGGCCTCACCCGAGCCCGTGTCTTGGCGATAGCGGCCACGTACCACCCCCGGCACCTTTGCAAGTGGGTGCGGGGCCTACCTCACGCCCTCCCCGTGGCCGTGGTCCGCAAGCTAACCCGGCACCCTGCCACCGCCGGACCCTGCCCTGATCCACCCCTTTCCGACCGCGCGTTGCCCCGCCCGGACATAATGACCCTCAACGTGCAGATGTCCCTGCGACCCAAGCTCCGCGCCCTGGACGTCCTGGTGCGCGAATGCCAGTACCCGCTAACCCTGCACGTTCAAGAAGGTCCCCTGATCGTCCAACGGGTGCACCCCCTATACCACACCATCCAAGCCCCAGCGAAGGTGGCTGAGGGGTGCACACCTCCTGTACACGACCCCGGACCTGACCGTGAATAGCCACAGCACCCACCCCTCAGGACGAGCCTTGATTACTCACTTCACCATGGCGGGCGTGGCCCACTACCACGCCAACGTGTAGTTCCCGGCCGACGGGGACCTCGACACCCTCCACGAAATCCTGGATTGGGTGTACCCATACCTCCTCCTCACCCCGGCCAGGGTGGTTGTCCTGACAGGGTACCTGAACGCCAACTGCCATTGGGTCTCGCACCTCCCTATCTCTCCCGCCCCACTTTGCGACCTCGTCCTACCCACGCTCGCGCGCCTCGGGATGCGCCGTTTACACCCCCTTGCTGAGACCCCCACGTGGGTGAGCCTGCAAGGCTTCGCGGGTGCCCTTGACCACATCTTCCTCCGCACCCCTTCGGAAGCTACCCACACCACAGAGGTACGCTCCGATTCCAGTTTCCCGTCTGACCATCTGCCCGTGATTGCCACCCTCCATGACCTCCCTCCTGCGCCCCAACTGGTGGGCCCGTCGAAAAAGGGCCGCTTTCCCATCCCGCGAGGACCCCTCGCGAGCCAGCTCCGCACCCTTAACGACACCTTTCGGGCCGAGCTCACCCCGCCGCCCCCGGGCGCGCCAAGCGCGCTGCCGCGCTATACCGAGGTGACCTCAGCGCTATACACCGCGGCTACGGCGGCCTTCGGGTCCCCCGTCCCCAGCCAGCCAGTACCGTTGGCGGTACGCGTCCACGTCACCAACCTGCGACGCTACACCCTCGCCCACCCGGATTGGGCGTCCCAGTCATCGCACCTTGTGGAGGTCGCCCGCCTCAAAGAGCAGATCCGGGCGGCTTGGGAGGTCATTCTCTTGGAGAAGGATGTAGGGCTGGCGCCCCTAACCCACCGCCCCCGGCCAACCCACCAAGGTGGACTACCGCCGCACTTTGGGAGCGCGGTACGTACCCCCGGCGGATCATACGTCATGGGCGTCCCAATGCCACTCCATCAGCAAGCCGCCGTTGCGTTGGACCAGCTGCGCCAGAGGCACCTAGCCCCCCTTGAGGCACTCTCGTTCGCGCGCGTCCAGGCCATCACGGGATGGGCCGGCACCTCACTCGGCCCACCGCCTTGCGCAACCATCGCCAACCGACGCGCCATCATCCACCGAGCAGCGGCCACCGTACCGTACCACGATTTGCTGGAGTACCGGCTGTTCTGACAGTTGGAGGACGCCCAGTTTACGGTGGTCGTGGATTTGATCAACGGCAGTCTCAGTGGAGTGCCCGTGCCCCAAGCGCACTCTGCGGATTTCATCAACCTTCCGAAAAAGACACCACACGGCCCCATCGCAAACGGCAGGCCGCTCACCAATCTGGCCACGGTATGGAAGCTCACAGCCGCCCTCATCAAAAACCACTACCAGCCCCGCCTGGTTCAGGGCGGCATCCTGCCGCCCTACCAGTTCGGGGTGCCCCCGCACTGCTCCTCCGTGGAGCTCCTCCGCGTCCTCCACGACCTGTGCTGGGACCACTGGAGGCGGCGCCTCGAGGCGTGGGTCCTGTCGGACGATGTGTGCCATGCGTACGGCTTCATCAACCACACCACCAAGTACGCTCTCCTGACCGCAGCAGGGATCTCCCCAGCCGACGCCGCGACCCTTCAGCACCATGATCGCGCCCTCGAGGTGCACATGGGAGGGGCTGACGGGCGTTCCCCGTCCTCCACCCACCTGGGTGCCGGCACGGGGCAAGGATGCCCCGTGTCCGGCATGAAGTACTGCATATATGGTGGAGTCCGAGGGCACGAAGCCTGCCGCCACGTCCCCCCCACCGACACCCCCGCAGGCCCCCTGAACCGGGTTCTCCTGATGGATGATACCCAATGGCTACCCGGTAACCGCGGCCGCCTGCCCGCCCTCGCCAGCGGCATTGAGCGGGCAGTTCGTCTCACCAACCTCAACTCTCATCCAACCAAAACGGTCTTGATCGGCACGGACATGCGCGATGGCTGGGTCCATTTCCTCTGAGACACCGTGTACCTAAACGGCCACCCGGTGCGGTGCGCCACAAGCCAGGACTACGTCCGCGTCCTTGGCCGCCACGCCCTTCCCCAACTTTTCCACCCCATCGACTCCCGGCGCTTGTTCTCCGGCACCCGCGCCGCATGCCGGGCGCTCCGCGCCCCAGGGCTGCCCGCCCACTACCCCCTTGCCATGTTCGTCGCCAAGTGCCATGGGACGGTCAACTGGTTTACCAGTGTCCGCCCCCCCTCCTACGGAGCCATGCGCGTGGTGGACGCTATGGCCGCCTCGGCCATGCGCGCCACCGCTGGGTGGGCCCTCACCGCCTCTGCCCACTTCCTCCGCGAGATACCCGAAGGGGGGATCGGCATCCCCCCAGCCCCGGCCATCGGGTTCGCTAACTTCCTCAGCGTCTGCCGGCACCTGAACCACCCCAACCCACTGGTCCGCCAGTCCACACGCCACGGGCTCCTAACTGCCCTCTGGCGGTTCCACCCCTCTCAGCCCTGCCTCACCTCGGAGCTCTGGCTCCGGTGTGCTGCTCACCCCACGGACCACGACTTGTTCGTCGCCCTATGCCACCAATGCGACATCTCCATCCACTTGCCCCCCGCCAGCCATCTGCCAGACCATGCTCCCCGTGTGATGGCCCTGTCGTCCCCTGGACTCGAGGTCCAGGACACCCATGCGTGGATGCTTGCAGGCCATCGCAGTGCGGAAGACGCGCAGCAGAAGGGATGGCCCCGAGTATCCCCTCGCCCCACTCCACCGGTCGGCACGGCTCCCCCGGTTGGACGTTGCCACGCGGTGACTGCGACCGTCCCCACGTTCTCCTGGCTCCCCGAGAACTATGGGATCCTCCACGACGCGTCGTGGTGCCTGAAGACCCGGCGCTGCGGTGGGGCTGTGGCGGTGTTCTGCCCCGTCACCCTCCGGTACCAGGTGTACCCCGTCCCCATTCCCTTGCGGCTGGACAACGCCTACACGGCAGAGCTGTACACGGCGTGGGTGGCCCTCACCGCCAGGGGACCCTCGACCGACCCTGCCTTCGGCTTCCGGTCCGGCTCATGGCACTTTGCGGATTGCAAAGGATACATCACAGCCCAGGAGGGACGCCGGCAACCAGAGGACTCGCTAAAGGGGGACCTCATACGAGCGTGCTGCAATATGGCCCGCGGCCACGCTCCCCCCCGCCATCTCTATTCGCATATCACCGGCACCTGGCTCGACGGTGTGCTGGACCAGGTGTATGCGGCAGGACGCGTTGCGGACACCTGCCCCGACACCGTGGGGTGGCTGAGCCCCGTGCATGAACCCCGCGTCTGCTTCTCCCACGCGGGCCTCCAAGTCCACGACGCCCTGCCCCACGCGCGCCGCGCCCTGCTCGCCCCCCACCACGCTTACTCTAAGGCTCCCCCGCCTCAGCGCAACCCCGCGCTCTGCGAGTACGCCACCGCCATCAGCCATGGCCTCCTCACGTGGGGGGACCACCTCACGGTCACCAGCATCCGCCTCTCCCCGTTCCCCCCGAGGGACGCGCCCTGTCCCCTCTGCCTCCTACCCGCCCCCGGGGACCACATCCCCTCGTGCCCGCTTGACCCACTCCTCCGCGCCCACTACCATCGGTGGCTTGCAGCCCGGCTCTCCAAGAGGTGCCGTGCCTGGCGCCACTGCACGCCCACTGCTTGGGGTACCCTCGTCCTCTGGGGCGACGAGCCCTTCATGCTGGATGTGGAAGGCTCCCCAGCCCACGACACCATCACCACCTACACAATCGGCCGTCTCGGGGCCATTTCCCCGCCGCACAGGGATGCCCTACAAACACAGGGGTCTACGTCATGCGCATATCCGTCGCCTCCTCTACGACGTCATCCTCACTACCGTCCTCCTGCCCAAGCGACATGCGGTGCCCGTCCTACCTCTTGCCGACCACTTCTCCCCCCTGACGAGGGTCCCCGTGAACCAGTCCCTCGCCGGCCGCCCTCCGCCGGCGTGGTATCACGTTGCGAATTGGGCCCCAACGCCTAGGTCGTCCAGGTGGCCGGCCTGGGACGTCATCCTGGGATTGTAGCTGTCAGGAGACCTCCTCCTGGCCCCCAAGGTGAAGACCGCCAACTCCACCCGGAACAAGTGCAGCCCATACCGAGTCCTGTATGTGTACATTGAGAGCAACCAGATACCGCACGGCATCGAGCAGGACATCGATCTGGAGGCCCATGATGTGATCGTCTTGGACAGTCTCGGCCGGCACGGGCCTACCCCCCATCTCCCGGAGCGACACCGCCTCTGAGCCATCCATTACGGTGGCAACGGACGGAGCCTGGAGACCGGCCTCCGTGGAGATGTGATCCCCTCGTGGTGTGCCGCCCTGCATTCGGCGTTCTCAGCCATCCTTACTGCAGCTTCCCAAGGCCCCCGCACGGTCTTCAAGGACATGCAGGTGGCCCTGGGTCGGCCCGCCCCGTGGCCCTATCCCCGCCCGTGACCCGTCCTCGACCTCCCGCGCCCGGGTCGTCCCGGTACAGCGCGTAGTCGTGCAGGACCGCGCTCCTTGTCTGGCAGCGTCCTAAGTCGGGGGTGATGCCCCGGGAGACCCACATCTTCCGCTCACGTTGATCTTGGAACGCTGACTCGGGTCGATCCAGGACAGTTCGGGGCGGTCGGTGGCCGGGACCGGAGAGCTGATCGGACCGTAGCGTTGTCGTACACCGGCGTTGGGACCCAGACGGCCTGCTGGGAGGAGCGTTCTCAGGTGTGCGACGAGATTCGTCTTACTCTAGCGGAGGTAAGACGGAGGACTCCCTCGGCAGAGCCTGCGTGGGGCCCCCGAGGGACGAAGCCACGGCTCACCGTACGTGGGACTACGGCAGGCGCTCCTCCTCCTCCTCCTCCTCCTCCTGCGCCCAGGCAGTGAGGCAGTGCATTGCAAGAGGTCCACTGCCCGCTGCCCCCAAGGCAGTGAGGCAGTGCATTGCGGGGGTTCGACTGCCCATTGCCCCCAGGCAGTGCGGCAGTGTATTGCAGGAGTTCCACTGCCCACTGCCCCCAGACAATGAGGCAGTGTATTGCAGGGGTTCCGCTACCCACTGCCCCCAGACAATGAGGCAGTGTATGGCAGAAGTTCCACTGCCCACTGCCCCCAGGGCAGTGGGGGAGTGCATAGCACGAGTTCCACTGCCCCCAGGCAGTGAGGCAGTGCATTGCAGAAGTTGCACTGCCCAATGCCCCCAGGGCAGTGGGGGAGTGCATTGCAGGAGTTCCATTGCCCCGAGACAGTGAGGCGGTGCATTGCAGGAGTTGCACGCAGGGTGCAGTGGACCAATGAGACCCTGTGTGCCTGCGCACGGGCATCGGCAGAGCAGAGCCGGCCAAGTGCGGGAGTGCACTGGTCCGGCTATGCACCAACACACTTACACACAGCGCGCACGCCACACACACAGCCCCGCCCGTTTACCTGTACCCGTGGGTAGACATCCCGGCCATTGCCTTCTGGTAAAAGCGCCTTCGGCACAACACTGCTCAGCACAGCATAGCACAACACAACGCAACACAACGCAACACAGCACAGCACAAGACAACACAACACAGCATAACACAGCACAGCACAACACAACGCAGCACAGCACAACACATCACAACACGACACAACGCAACACACCACAGCACAGCATAACAAAATACAACACAGCACAACACAGCAGAGCACAATGCAGCACATCACAACACAGCAGAGCACAACACTGCTCAGCACAGCACAGCACAGCACAACACAACACAACACAAGGCACTGAGTACTCCCCAGCTCTACCCATGGGCTGGGTGCCGGGTGCGAAGCCCCGGACGACAGGGCCCGGGCACTGCCAATAGGCAGTGTACTAACAGTGTCGGGTGCGTGCACGCCCCCGTGCCAAGCACCATCCCCGGGGACCCCGCGGCCCCAAGTACCCTTGGGAACGGTCGGCGACCCCTAGCGAGGGCAGCTGACCCAGCCTCCCCCTCCTCTCCACGCAGCACGCCCGCCCACACACAGGGCCCTCAGTAGAGCCCAGGCATGCGCCCCCCCAACACTCCTACCTCTGTCCCCCCCGACGCCGCCCCCGCACATGCCCCTGTGCCCCCCCCGTGCACCCCCGTCCCTACAGGCGGCGTGGCCAACGGCGCGCAGGCCCCCCAGCAGAGGGGCTTCGCCAACACCGCCGTGGCCAGGTGTGTGCAAGGGAGGAAGGGGTAGAGGGCACCAGGGAGGAGGCAGGCCAAAGAGGAGTGAGGGGCTATAGCAGAATGGAGCAGGGGTCACGGGAAGGAGGGGCCGACCCCCCCCCCCTGGCATGACGGCGCTCCCGCCGCTGACGAATTGCACTCCCCCCATGCACCCCCTCCCCCTGTGCCCCTGCTCTTTAGGCGAACCACCACCAAGGGCCGGAAGAAGAACCTGCCTCCTTGGGCCCGATCCGGTCGCGGAGGTTCACTCCCAGCCAGCGTACACCGCCTATTACCTGCGGGAGCCGCGGTATGGGCTTCCCCCGCCGTCCTCGCCGATCCCGACAGTACCGCCCCCGGACCACCGTGACCTGGAGTTGGCCTACCTACGGGGCCACGTGGCAGGCCTGGACCGCCGCACCGAGGGGCCTCCGCCCCCTAAGGAGGCGGCGCAGAGGGCGCCCCCGGCGCCGCAGGGCCCTGCCCCCGACGCGGTCGGCGAGGCGACGCCGGCACTGCTGCTGGCACCGGCGAGGGAGACGGAGCCAAGGCAGGACCGCCGTCCCCCGGCACCTACGGAGCCAAGGCAGGACCGCCGGCCCCCGGCACCTACGGAGCCGCCACGCCGGCCCCAGGGCGCAACCTACCGGAGGTCCCGCTCCCCGGACGGGACCTACGCGACGATCGCCGAGACCACGGCCGTACAAGCCCCGGTAGAGGAGGCCGCACGGCCCACCGCCGGCCCTACCGCTCCCCAGAGCGGTACTACCAACGCCGGTCCGAGGAGCGCCCCTCCGAGCGCCGAGCCCCCGCCGCTAGAGGAGGAGACCGTACCCCCGACCGCCGGGATTACCGCTCCCGCCGTAGCCCGCCCGGATCAGCCCCCGGGCCGGGCCGGGAGCGACGAGGCCCCGACGACCGGCGCCGGTACCGCTCCCCCAGCCTGGATACCGCTAGACGCCTGAGGTATGATGCGCCAGATACGGGGCGCCGGCCGCAGTGGGAGCCCCGTACGGCTCCCGACGCCCAACCCCCGCATGTCCTGCATGTCCCGAGGGACAAGCCCCCGCGCAAGCGGCAGCGCCATAACAAAGAAGGCGGACGGCCTGCGGCGCAGTCGCCCGCGGGCACCCCGCACAGGCTACCGGTGCACGCTCTGACGGGGACCCAAACGACGCCGGGCCTCCTGGCCCCTTGTGCACAGCAGGCACGACTGCCACAGGACGGCGCCCCCCGCACGCCCCAGAAGCACCGTACCGGTGTCACGCAGACCACCCCGGGCCTCCGGGGCCCGGGCTACGCCTCCCCGAGCGGGGCAATGAAAGCCCCCAAGCAGCCCCGCGCCGCGGACCCGCCGACCGTCCTGCACATCCGGCGCCTCCCCACAGGATGGTCCCGCCGTCACCTGGCGGACCGTTTCATGTGGCTGGATGGGGCGGAGGGGGTGGCGGACGAATTTTATGGAGGAGAAAACCACGGGTACCTGACCTTCCGCGCCCACACGCAGGCGCTGGCGGCGTGTGCGGTAGTTAGCGCTGCCCTGGGTACGGTAGCGCCCCCGCCCGGCCGCCTGCCGGCGGCAGTCCACTGTGTCGACCGCAGTGTCATCCGGGACCTCACCGTGCACACACAACGGGACGCCCCGGGGAAGGAGCGGCACGACACGCCGTCCGCCGGGGCTGCCCCCCCGCACATGGACCGCCCCTCCCTCACCGAGGATGACGTCCGGCGCCTCATAGCCGATGCCGTGGGCGGAACGCGGCAGGTGGTACATCCGCGGCCGCAGGAGCCCGCCCGGGCGCCTACAGCCGACGCGGTCGGTGGCGCCGGCCGCCCCCTACCCCGAGGCCCCCCTCCGGCGCAACAGGCGCCCATCTCCCGGGAAAGAGACCCAGCGTTGCCCAGGAGCGGGGCAGCCCCTGAGCGAAGCCTAGAGGCCACCGCGGCTCGGGTGAGCCCGCCTGCGCGGCCGCGAGCCGCAGCCAAAGGCCGTACCAACCAGCTTAGCCGGCGTGTCCTGGCGGCTACCGGGACGCCTAGTGACCCCGGCCAACCGGCTGCCGGGCATGCCAGCGCAGGGCCCCCCCGGCCCGGCCCCTCGGATGTGGCAGCTGAAAGCGTGTCCCAGGACCTCTTGGGCGCGGATTGCCGGGAGGAGGGCCATCAGCAAGCCCTCGCCAGCGCCCCAAGGGCCCCTGCAGCCCGCCCCCAGGCGCCCGCTGGCAACCCCATGACCGCCCAGGCCCACGACGGTGCTGAGGCCTCAGCTCCCCCGACGGGGGGCCACCCCCCGGAGGGACCCGCCCTGGATTGGTGTACAGTCTGTCGCTTCTGGCGCCCCAGCCCATGCGACCAGTGCCCCCCGCAGGGAGCCCCCCAGGAGGAAGACGAGGCTGCGGAGCAGGCCCCGGAAGGAGAACGGGAGCTAAGGCCCCGTGAGACCTCGCCCGCTCTCGAAACTCCCACTTCGCACGCGGCGGATGACCCTCCGCCCCCCCCCATCGATGTGGATGCGTCCCAGGGCACGGCCACCCAGCTGGCTGGCCTCCTGGATGATGAAGCGGGCGCCCTCAGCCCGCTGGAGCCCCTACCGCCGGCGGTAGAGTTGGATGACGACCCTGCACCGCCGGCAGCCGGCTGCGCCGACAGCCCGCCGTGCGAGCTGGGCCCGCACGAGTCCCGCCTGGCGGCGCTCATCGCCGATACTGCCCTGGAGGAGGCGAACCCCTGCAAGGCCCTGGACGTCGCTGTCTTCGTGGACAGCGAACGCCTGTCGGCGGTGGGACGCCGCATGCGGGCGGCGGGCCAGGACACCACCCCCGTCCCCGGCCCCCATTCCCCGGAGGGAGACGGCCTCCCTCCCCTCCTGGCCCAGTATGCGAAGAGGACCCGCGAGCTGCTCCAGCTCGTGGGCTATACCCTGGGGGTCCCCTCCTTCTCCCTCTCCAGCTGGGAGGGAGATGCCATCCCGGCTCCTCACCCGCCGGGACTTGGGATCACGGTGTATTACGTGATCGAGGGGAGGGTGCAGCTCCGCCTCCCCGCCCCCGAGGGCGGCACGCGCCCAGGGTGGTGGCTCCAGGCCATGGCATATGCGTATGCCTGGTCTGCCCCACCCCCGCCCCGGGCGGTCCCCCCGGATACCAGGGCCCTGGTGCTGATATGCCAGTGCCCGGTACATGTCCCCCGGGGCACGCCGGCCACCGCTCCCCCCCCGGTCCAAATCTGCGTCAGGCGCGGGGACCGGTACACCCCAGTCGACACGGCGAGCATGGACCTCGGGGACCACAGGGCCACCCTCACCCCACCCGGAGGCAACCCCCTGGCCATCGCTACGCCCATGGTGGCCAGGGCCACCTACGACAGGGCTCGGGGGGGACTCGTCGTCGTCCCCTCGGCCCTGGGGGCCCAGCAGCTCCGCGACGCCGACTGGAAGGGATGGAGCGCCTCGTGGGTCAGCTACGCCCGGGCCCTCCAGCCGGCCAAGCCGGTCGGCTTCAAGGTCCTGGGGGCGCAGGCCCCGGCCCTGCGAGACTGGGTGCTCCCCAGGCTCACGGGCGAACGGCCAGCGGGGACTCCCTCCCTGACCACGGTGTTTGGCCTCATCGGGCGTGACCTGCGGGCGGCCCAGGAGGCAGCTGGCGGCTCGGCCACACACGCCGACCCCCAGGGCGGACCCACTTCCTCAGAGCCGGACCCGGAGCCGGAGCAGCCCACTCCCCCGCAATCCAAGAATTGAGGGCACCCCGGAGGACGTGCACGCTGTGGGGTACCTGTGGCTCAACGTCCGGGGCCGGTACCTCCGGCAACGCCTCCTGGCGCAAGCCCTACACATGGCAGCGCGCTGCCCTACCCTCCTCGTCCTGGCTGAGGCCCAGTCCCGGGCAGGCCCCGAGGACCCGCCCTTCCAGGACTACGCCCGTCACGTCGTGCTCCCCGCCCACGGCAAGACACGGGCGGGCCTGGAAGTATACGTCCGCACCGGGACAACCACCCGGGCTTCCCTCCTCTGGGGCGCGGAGGATGCCAACGCCCTCCTCATGGAGGTACTCACCCCGTGGGGTCGGCATCATGTGCTGGCAGCCCATGCCCCCCAGATCAGCATAGGCGTGGAGCCTTACGTGAGATGGTGGGCCGCCATCTGGAGGGAGGTCACCTGCCTGGTCGACCCGACGACCGTCCTGGTTGTCACGGACACCAACTCGGCGGCCCGACCGGCAGATAGAGGGACCCCGCGCCCCGAGGACACGGGCTACCGCACGTTCCTGAGGGCCTTCAACCTCAGGGACTTGGTGGACCTTCACCCGGTCCCGCAGGACACATACTCCTGCTTCCAGGGAGCCGCGCGCTCCCGCATCGACACAGCCGCCTGCCACAGCGAAGCGCAGTTCACCATCGCCTCGTACCACTACTGGGCGAGCACCCTCCTCTCGGACCACCACGTCCCCCTCCTTCTCACCATCGCCTTCCCGGTGAACCGGCTGGACAAGCCCAGCCCCCATACGGTCTCCCGCACCCCGGAGTACCACCTGGGCCCAGTGGCCCTGTCCCCGGCCGACACGGCCGATTTCCAAAACTCAATACTCCGCAGGAGAGCCTTGGACCCCCAACTCGCCCCGATTCGGTGGCTGAAAGGCCTGCAAAGGGCCATCTACGATTGGGCCCACGCCACGGGCAGGGTCCGAGCCCTCCGCTTCCGGCAGTACCGCCTCAAGACGCGCCCGGCGGAGCGAGCTCCCCCCTCGCGGGCTCCCCAGCAGTCCTTCCCAGCGCGCAGCATGCTCCCCACGGTGGGGCGTTTTACAGTGATGGCCCAGAGCATATTGGGCACCTCAGTGACGGCGGGGCACGCCCTCAAGCGGAGGCTCGTGGCCTTGGGAGAAGCCCAGCGCCAGCAGAGCCTCCGGGGGGTGAAACGCAGGGCCCTCCGACGCAAGCAGGAAACCCTCAACTTGAAACGCACCCCAGAGCAGTGGAGGGAGGTGCAGCGTCGTAGCAGGGGCCCCCCGCGCGATGTCTCGGAAATCCCCCTGGACAGCAAGGCGCTCCTCAACCCCAGGGAGACGTTGTCTGCCCTGTACTTGAGCCGCCTACGGCTCCAGGGCCATAGCTACCGGATCCGAGATGACCCCGACCGATGGGCCCACTTCCAAAGGTACCTGGGGCTCCTGCCGCAGCATGCCCCGCCAGCCCGCGGCAACTATGTCCAGCCCCGCCACCTCTGGGAGGTGCAGTCGGGGAAGGCCCGCGGCCCCGACCTCCGCCTACCCGAAGCGGACGTCTGCATCGATATATCCTGGTACCGACACCTGACGGAGGCGGACCAGAAGACCCTGTGCACCGTGGTGCGCAGCCCCCCAGTCAGCCGCACGGTGGGCAGGCGGGGGCGGGTTACCCTGCTCCTAAAAAACCCGGACCAGCCGGTCGAGGAGGCGAACCCCCGGGGGATAACCATCTCCTCCCACGTCTCCAAACTCGAGCCCACGGCCTTCTATGCCGTGGCGACAGCCGTCTACGAGCGGGCCCTGGGGGCCCCTGCCTAGTGGGGGGCATGCGGGGTATATCCCTCCAGGAGGTCGTCCGCACGGTGCACATGAAGCTGGACCTGACCAGGCTTCAAAACCGGATAGTGGACGTCCTGATCAGGGATCTCGCAAAATTCTTCGACGTGATCGCGCAGGACATTCACCCTATAGTGGGAGCCCGGGTGGGCCTGGGAGAGGCCGACCACCTTGCCACCCATACCGAGGGTTTCTCCTACACCCTGCCCTTGGGCCCCTGGTAGTCCCACACCCTGACGCAACTCCTGGGTACGCCCCAGGGTACCGTCCAGGGGGTCCATGCGGGGGCGACGGCGGCGCTCCCCTTCTTGCGATACATGGACATCGCATCCCGGTCCTCGGCGGTAGAGCCCTTCCGTTTCCCGCGACTCATGTGGGTGGACGACACGATCGTCCTCTTGGAGCGGGGCGATTCCCACCCCATACAGGGGGTCCTATTGGATCAGCGGGTATATTACCAGGGAATCCTGTGGGTGGACGTCCCTGACCGCAAGATCCAGCACGGCCCCACGTCATACCCACGGCCCCTACGGTCGCCTACGCCAGCAGCCGTGGCCCGCCACCTAGGCCGCGCGTGGGTGACGAGTACCCCGGACCAGCGGCGGGAGGCACTGGCAGGGGCCCCGGAGATACAGCCCTCCAGGGTCCTCCGATATATGGGAGCCGACATTTACCTCCAGGGGGCGCCTACGGCCCCCCGCAACCTGCCGGAGGTCAGGGCAGAGCTCTGGACACAGCTCCGCCCCCAGCGGCTCTCCCCGGACGCGGCCATGATGGTGCTCATGGCCAAGCTCCCGAGCAAGCTGCTCCCCGTGGCCAGCGTGTACCGCCCCACGGCGAAGGTACACGCGGTAAACAATGCTCTCATGGTGCGAGCATACAAGCACGTAACGGGCATCTCCCGCCACGCTCATACCGACGCGCTCTGGGGACCCTGGGAGCATGGGTGCCAGGGTCTCACTCGGTCAGAGCACTCGTAGCACGCGGCGGTAGTTCGAGAGTGGGTTCGGCAGGGGGCCTGGGCCAAGCAGGAGTTCCGGGACTCCCAGGCCTACTACCTGCAAACACACCAGGCGCTCAGGGGGGGCTGCCCGGCGGTGCTTACCCCGGGGCAGTACACGCATCACCCCAAGTGCCCCCACCTCATAGCCACGCTGCAGCGGGTCGTGGATGAGGTGGCCATGCCCATGTGGATGCCGGGCCAGTGCTCAGGGACCACCCCCATCCTGGTCCGAGGTCCCGGTGGGCCGCGATCGGCGGCAGCGGCGGCCCCTGCCCCCCGGGTGGAGGTGTACACAACTCTGTATGGCGCCGTCGCGCAGGTGGTCGTCCCCCCGACGGTGTACGAAACGGTACAGGCCCTGGGCTACCATCACCTCGGCGACCTCTACACAGAGAATCACCAGGTGCTGCCGGAGCGAGCCCTGAAGAGACGAGCGCCAGCCCGCAAGGGGATCCCGGGGCTACGGGCGTGGCTGGCCCGCCACGCTGCGGTACTGGTCCCGCTCCTGAGGGAACCCACGCCGCGATGGCAAGCGGCACCAAAGGACTGGATCCCGAGGGCCGTGCCCACCTATCAGGCGGAAGTCATCGTGGGGGGCCGGGCGGCCAAAACCACCCGAATGGAGACGATATACCATAGGAGACAGCCCCTCCGGATGACCGCGGCCCTGCAGGACACCATGGAGACCGCGGGCTTGGCGTCAGAACCCCGGGTGTGCCAGCAGCCCCCGGGCACCCTGCCCAGCGACACCGGGCTCCACCGCCTCCTGGTGGCCCTTCTGGATATCCAAGTGCAGGTGGATGCGCCACTGCACGCCCAGCTGTGGGGCGACCACCGGCAGGAGTCCCTGGCCCAGCTCCAGCGCACTGGGGTCAGGGCGCCCACCGTCGTGTGGGCGACAGCCCCCCCGACTGCCGCCTACTGGAACTGGGCCAGCACATCGCAGGCCCCTCTCGTGACGATCACCTCGACGCTGCCGCCGTTCCCGTGGATCGCCATAGCCCCGGCGGCGGTGGCGCGCTTCCAATATCCAGCGGAGTGCATGGCGCACAAATGCCCGGGGCACCCGCACAAGGGGCCCCTCTATTACTCCCTCGATACGGTGGGGACAGTGCCAGTGGAGCTACACCAGGCCCTGCGCACCCACCTCAGGGAGCACCATGGGGACATGGCCCTCCTGGCGCCCCACGGCCGGGCGACCGACCCCCCGCGAGTGTTGGCCCCTAGGACTCGCCCAGGCGTCTGGTTCCATGACCTGCCTGCGCTGGCGACCCTCCGGGGCAGTGTCGTGGCGGTGGATGCAGGGGCCACGCAGGCGGGTATGGCCATGGCCAGGGTCGTCCAGAGCGGGCCTGGGGAGTACCAGGCCCGGATGGCCTCAGGAGTGGGCACCTCCCAGGAGGGGGAAGCGATGGCCCTCCTCTCGTATGCCCGCCGGCTGGCGACACAGCAGGGGGTTTACTGGCTGGTGCCGGACTCGGAGGCAGCAGTGGGGGCCCTCCGCACGTACCAGGAAGGAGGGCACTGCGGAGATGGCATCCACCACCGCTACGCCACTGTCCTGGGGGGGGCAGCGCCTCTCCCCGAGGTCTGCCATCAATGTGGTGACCACACCGTCGCACTGGATCACGGACCTCAACGTCCGTGTGGACGCAGCGACGCGGGAGCCGCCGGAGGTAGACCTCACGTGGCTCCTCAGGCGCCCCTACTCATTTATCCCCCCAGTGCCCTTCCGCGACCAGTGCCAGCTCTCCATGACGGCGCTGAGTGACTGGTTGCAGGACCGGGCCTCCATACCGGCGCAAACCATCTACGAGGCCCGCTGGGGGGTAAACTTCATGCCAGGGGGGGGCCTCCCCCTGGGCTGGTTCGACCACGACCAGCAGCGCCACATCACGGCGCATCGCATGGACAACGTCCCGACCATGGCCGTCGTGGCCCACCGTTCCTCCCACCGGGGCACGGTGCTGGATACAACGTGCCTCCTGTGCGGGACACAGCCCGAGACGGCGCCCCACCTGTGGGCCTGCTCGGCTCAATCGCACGAGTGGGGGCCAGCCCGCCGGCGCCTCGCAGCGTGGCTCGACCAGAAGGTGGGGCCACGGGAGGCCCCGGTGCGTCACCAGCTGTGGGAACCGACTGTGCTGGAGCAGTGGGCGGCAGCCCTGCGGACCCCCTCCATGCAGCTGGCCCACCTGGAGTGCACAGGGCCCCACTCGCTGGGCACGGAGTTCCTCCGCCACGTCGTGGAGGAGTCCATACGGATCTGGTACGCCCACGCCAAGGCGCGTGCCACACTGCTGAAAGCCCGCCTGGGCCCGGGCAGCACGATGGCGTGGGCGTTGCAGGAGCTACGCCTGCACCAGCAAGCAGAAAGGGAAGGGGTGCAGCGGGAGCTCCTGGAATAAGCGCGGTCGCCGGAGGCGAACTCACCAGGTCTCCCCGACTCCCCCTCCCCCTGCCGAGGCCTACACACTTACGCACGGCGTGCACACAACACACACAGCCCAGCCCGTTTACCTTTACCCGTGGGTAGACATCCCGGCCTTTTGCCTTTTGGTAACAGCGCCTTCGGCACAACACAGCACAGCACAACACAACGCAGCACAGCACAACACAGCACGGCACAACACAACGCAACACAGCACAGCACAGCATAACAAAATACAACACAGCACAACAAAGCAGAGCACAATGCAGCACATCACAACACAGCACAGCACAACACTGCTCAGCACAGCACAGCACAGCACAGCACAACACAACACAAGGCACTGAGTACTCCCCAGCTCTACCCATGGGCTGGGTGCCGGGTGCGAAGCCCCGGACGACAGGGCCCGGGCACTGCCAATAGCAGTGTACTAACAGTGTCGGGTGCGTGCACGCCCCCGTGCCAAGCACCATCCCCGGGGACCCCGCGGCCCCTAGTACCCTTGGGAACGGTCGGCGACCCCTAGCGAGGGCAGCTGACCCAGCCTCCCCCTCCTCTCCACGCAGCACGCCCGCCCACACACAGGGCCCTCAGTAGAGCCCAGGCATGCGCCCCCCCAACACTCCTACCTCTGTCCCCCCCGACGCCGCCCCCGCACGTGCCCCTGTGCCCCCCCCTCTCCCAACCCCACGTGCACCCCCGTCCCTACAGGCGGCGTGGCCAACGGCGCGCAGGCCCCCCAGCAGAGGGGCTTCGCCAGCACCGCCGTGGCCAGGTGTGTGCAAGGGAGGAAAGGGTAGAGGGCACCAGGGAGGAGGCAGGCCAAAGAGCAGTGAGGGGCTATAGCAGAATGGAGCAGGGGTCACGGGAAGGAGGGGCCGACCCCCCCCCCCCTGGTATGACGGCGCTCCCGCCGCTGCCGAATTGCACTCCCCCCATGCACCCCCTGTCCCTGTGCCCCTGCTCTTTAGGCGAACCACCACCAAGGGCCGGAAGAAGAAACTGCCTCCTTGGGCCCGATCCGGTCGCGGCAAGGAGGCCCCCCGCGGTGGGGCTTCGCCGGCGACCAAGTCTGCCTAGAGGGTAGCAGGGAAGGGGGCTAAGGGGAAGCGGGTCATGGGGGAGCGAGGGGACCCGCAAGGCGAGAGGGAGAGGTGAGACGGCCCAGTAGGACCCCCCCCCTCCCCCTGCACCACCAACTGCGCCCTCCCCCCGTGGCCGGGGATGGAGCCAGGGCCCACAGTTGCGGCACCACTGCGCCACCAGGGTACTGGCACCCACCTCGTGCTGCCATGAACCCCCCCCCGTCCAACACAACTTGTGGGTGGTGCCCTATGCCGGGCGGAACCCTCCCATGCTTGTGAGTTGTGCCCTATGCAGGGCGGAACCCTCCGGCCCCCTCAACCCCCCCCGGAATGGGCGGTGTGGCCCCGTTGGTCGGCGGTTCGAGGCCACGCCGCCCTTGCGCGGCCCGGTCCAGGAATTGTCTTGGGATTGAAAAAGAATTATACATTGAAATTAAACTATGGTTGTTGGACTGTCCCGGTTCCCCGGCCGGACAACCCCAGGTAATGTATTCCAATATCCTTTGAGTATGGGTAAGGTTTAAAGCCCCCCGGCCACCACCCCGGCGCCCAGAGCAGGGAGGGCATCCGGGAGGGGTAACAGTCCCCGATCCCCCAAGGGCAGCCCCAATGGTGAGCGCACCACCGGAGGAGGCATGTCTGTGGGACTAATGCTTAAAGGGTTAAAGGGCCTCCCCCAAGCCTAGTTAAGTGCGCCCCCTAGAGCCGGACTCAACCGGCCGCGTCGAGGCGAGCCCAGAGTCTGAGCCAGATGTAAGTGCTAGTGGTCACGCCTCTTCGCATCCCCGCGGGCTTAAACTGCCCAAGGGGGCCCTAAGTACCGTATTGTTCGGGAGTTAAGCCCCGGTGGAACTTAGGGCTCTGGTTAAGAGGACTCACGTTGAGTCCCTGCTACTGCGAACCCGGGGTTGTGATCTCTGGTACTACCTGCTTACCTCGCCTGCTTGCTGCTTAGCATAGCCAGGTAGGGGCGGAGGGTGTCCCCATCTTCCAGCTCGCGGGGGCGGGGAGTTAGTAGAGTCTTCGGACCGGAGGACCTAGCCCACAGTTCTACGCATGGGGAAGCCCGACGCCGAAGCGGGTGGACTGGGCCGGTCAGGGCGTGTCTCAGCAATGGCCACCGGCCGGGCACGGCCGCACAACCCCCCCGGCCGGCGGGCACGCGCTGCTGCAAACTACTACCCCCGGACGGCACCCCCCGGAAACCGGCCGCCGCCTGGGCAGGAACCTCTGTCCCCCAGGCTGGTGTGCCCGGGCCGTTGGGAGCTGCTGCCCCCGCAGACCCTCCTTGAGCACCGACCATCGCTTGGACAGGACCCCCTGTCCCCCCACGCAGGTGTGCCCGGGCCGTTGGAAGCTGCAGCCCCGCGCAGGCCCTCCCTGAGCATGGACCACCACCTCGGCAAGACTCTCCGTCCCCCCGGCTTGGTGTGACCGGGCCGTTGGGAACTGCTACCCCCCACAGGCCCTCCTTGAGCACCGACCACCACCTGGGCAGGACTCCCCGTCTCCCCGGGTTGGTGTGCCCGGGCCATTGGGAACTCATACCCCTCGCAGGCCTTCCTTCAGCACCGACCACCGTCTGGATAGGACTCCCCGTCCCCCCCGGCAGGTGAGCCCAGGCCTTTTGGAAGCTGCTGCACCACGCAGGCCCTCCTTGAGCACCGACCACCACCTGGGCAGTACTCCACGTCCCCCCCGGCTCGGTGTGCCCGGGCCGTTGGGACCTGCTACCCCCCCAAGGCCCTCCTTGGGCACCGACCACCACCTGGGCAGGACTCCCCGTCCCCCCGGGCTGGTGTGCCCGGGCCATTGGGAACTGATACCCCTCGCAAGCCCTCCTTGAGCACCGACCACCACCTGGGCAGTACTCCCCGCCCCCCCGAGGCTGGTGTGCCCGAGCCGATGGGAACTGCTACCCCCCGCAGGCCCTCCATGAGCACCGACCACCGCCGGGGCAGGACTCCCCGTCCCCCCAGGCAGGTGTGCCCGGGCCTTTAGGGAGCTGCTGCCCCCCGCAGGCCCTCCTTGAGCACCGACCACCGCCTGCACGGGACCCCCTGTCCCCCAAGGCAGGTCTGCCCGGGCCGTTGGAAACTGCAGCCCCCTGCAGGCCCTCCTTGAGCACCGACCACTGCCTGGGCACAATTCCACGTCTCCCCGGGTTGGTGTGCCCGGGCCTTGGGAGCTATTGCCCCCCCGCAGACCCTCCTTGAGCACCGATCACCGCTTGAACACGACCCCCTGTCCCCCCAGGCAGGTGTGCCTGGGCTGTTGGAAACTGCAGCCCCCCGCAGGCCCTTCCTAGGCACGGACCACCACCTGGGCAGGACTCTCCGTCCCCCCGGGTTGGTGTGACCGGGCCTTGGGAGCTGCTGCCCCCTGTAGGCCCTCCGTGAGCACCGACCACCGCCTGGGCAGGACTCCCCGTCCCCCCCCGGCTGGTATGCCCGGGCCGTTGGGAACTGCTAACCCCCGCAGGCCCCCCTTGAGCACCTACCACAAGCTGGATCGTTAGGGAGTGACAACGCGACGGGTGCGAGGAGCCAGCGCTCCCGGGGTACGTTGTACGAGTCCGCCAGGATTGCCCCATCCCAGGGCACCCTCTTGGTCGGACCAGGCCTGTGGGCGGCGTGGAAAAGATGGACAGGGGATAGAGGGCGCCCTACAGTGTTCGTATCGGCCCTGCTTGAGCGCCAGCAATAAGGCAGGTTACGCCTGGTGTCCGTTGCCGGCGGCCCAAGTGGCACCGACCCGTGGGGTGGTAATGGGTCTGACTTAGACGACTCCCATAGGCGCAAGCTGCGGTTCAAACCCTGAGAGGGGCTGCGATTGGGAGGGGCACCACCCATCAGTTTAGGGGAAACCCTAACGCTGCAAGGGATCCCTTCGACCAGCAGTGTTCTCACCCCGCGGTGCAGGGGTGGGTTACCTCCCTGGCTACGTTCGTGGTGCAAATGTACGAAGCAGGTACATTTGGACGCGGCGTACAACAGATGAGACCCTTAACGGGAGGGGTAACACATCGGCCCCCTTTTTGGAGATCCCCCACGCCAACTTACCACGCCGCGACAGGACAGCGACAGGAAAACGGTACAGGCCGAAGTGCCGAATAGGCCCCCCGCGGGCCCTCCTTGAGCACCGACCACCACCTGGGCAGTACCCCACGTCCCCCCAGGTTGGTATGCCCGGGCCAATGGGAACTGCTGCCCCCCGCAGGCCCTCCTTGAGCACCGACCAGCGCCTGGACAGGGCTCCCCGTCCCCCCAGGCCGGTGTGCCCGGGCCGTAGGGAGCTGCTGCCCCCCGCAAGCCCTCCTTGAGCGCCGACCACCACCTACGCAAGACTCCCCGTCCCCCCGGGCCGGTGTGCCTAGGCCGTTGGGAGTTGTTGTCCGCCGCAAGCCCTCCGTGAGCACCGACCACCGCCAAGATAGGACTCCCCGTCCCCCAAGGTTGGTATGCCCGGGCCGTTGGGAATTGCTGCCCCCCGCATGCCCTCCTTGAGCACGGACCACCGCCTGGACAGGGCTCCCCGTCCCCCGGGGCCGGTGTGCCCGGCCGTCGGGAGTTGCTGTCCCCCGCACGCCCTCCTTGAGCGCCGACCACCACTTGGGCAGGACTCCCCACCCCCCAGGCAGGTGTGCCCGGGCCGTTGGGAACTGCTACCCCCCGCAGGCCCTCCTTGAGCACCAGCCACCGCCACGGCGGGACTCCCCCTCCCCCCTAGCCGGCGTGCCCGGGCCGCAAGGAGCTACTATCCCAAGCAGGCCCTCTTCGAGCACCGACCACAGCCTGGGCGGGGTTCCCCGTCCCCCCCGCTAGAGTGCCCAGGCCATGGGGAGCTGCTGCGCCCCACAGGCCCTCCTAGAGCGCCGACCACCGCCTGGGCACAACTCCCCGTCCCCCCAGGTTCGTGTACCTGGACCCTTTGGGGGCTGTTGTCCCCCCCCAAGCTCTCTTTTACCACCGGCCACCGCCTAGGCGGCCCTCCCCATCCCCCAGGCTGGTGAGCCCGGACTTTCCAAGGGTTGCCGTCCCCCTTGAACACCCCCCCCTTGAAACTGAGGGCAACGCCCCATAGGGGCCCCCTGGTTTCCCCCCTTTGGTGCTTCGCTAGCTGCAGCCGTGCCGCGCGAAGGGCCACAACGTGATAAGCGTACCGATGTGCGGGCCCTTAAGGCCAGCCGCCGAAGGCCACCCACACGAGAGCCAGAGCGGGAGCCGGCGCCTTAGCACTGGGTGACCCGGCTATGAAGGAGCGCAGTGCCCATGCATGAGCTGCCCACCACACCTCCCCGCTCTCGTTGTGCAGCCCAGTGACACAACATGTTCCCTACAGCGCCCACCACCCCTTATGCACAGCGCCCTCCCATCCCGGGAGGCCCGCTTGTGCCGCACCCTGCGGGTCCCCAAGCCACGCCGGGGCGCCGCCCCGGTATACCCATAGCCCCTACAAAGCCCACCAGCCGCTGCTCGAGGTCCACTCGCAGCCGGCCTACCCGGCGTACTATCTACGGGAGCCGCGGTATGGGTTAGTCCAGCCCCCCCCACCGCCCTCACCACTGCCGGTGGTGCCACGCTCTGATCAGCGGGACTTGGAGCTAGCCTACCTCTGGGGCCATGTGGCAGGCCTGGACCGCCGCTCCGAGAACCGTGCGCCCCCCCGAGGGGGCAGCGCAGCAGGCGCCTCAAGCGCGACACCACCACGTTGCTGACATGGTCGGCGGGACGGCGCCGGCGCCTCAGGCAACGCCGCTACGTGCAGCCGAACCCCGAGAGGACCGCCGTCCCGTGGCGCCCGCCGAGGCGCCGCAACGACCCCCGGAACCTACCCACAGCCGATCCCCTTCCCCCCGGAGCGGACCCGGAGGGCACCACCGGGGGCGCGACTATGATAGTCCCGGCACAGACGACCGTGCAGCTTATCGCCGGTCCTACCGCACCCCAGAGAGGTATGATGAGCCACAATCGGAGAGACGTGCCTCTAGGGGCCCCGCACCAGCCACTCGAGGTGGCGACCGTGCCCCCCCCCGGCGCAACGACCGCCTGCGCCCTGACACGCCCAACACCGCCCCTGAAAGGGGGGCCCATGGGCGGCGGGACGACGCTGAACGGCTCCGACGTCGGTCCCCCAGACCAAATACAGCCCAGCGCCTGTGCTATGATGCGCCAGACTCAAGGCGCCGGCCTCATTGGGAGCCGAGAACGGCTCCCCACACCCGCCCTCCACATATGACGCAGGATGAGCCCCCGCGCAAATGCCAGCGCGGGCACAAGAAGAGCATGCAGACGGCGACCCAGCCATCTACTGGAACCCCACACAGGCCACCTACTCAGGCCCTCACGGGTATGCAGACAACGCCGGGCCTCGTGGCCCCCGCCCACAAGCGACAAAGTCACCCTAGGGTGGCAACCCACAAACGCCCCACAAAAGGCGCACTGGGGCGACGAAGACCACCCGGGAGGTGCGGGGGATGTCCCTCTTGGGAGAGCGGCACCGGCCCCGCAGCAGCCCCGCAACAAGGATGCACCTACCGTCCTGTATTTGCGACGCCTCCCGGCGGGGTGGTCACACCGCCACTTGGCGGACCGATTTATGTAGATGGATGGAGCGGTAGGAGTGGCGGAGGCCTTCTCTGGGGGAGAGAATCATGGGAACCTCACTTTCCGCTCCAACGCTCAAGCGGTGGCTGCATGCGTTGTGGTCAGTGCTGCCCTGGGAACGGTTGCAGCCCCACCAGGGCAATTGCCGGCGGCTGTCCACTATGTTCACTATGATGTCCTACGTGGCCTCACGGTGTATACATGGAATGACGCCCCGGCGGAGGAACGGCGAGAGGCGCTGCCCACCCAAGCGGCCCCCCCGCGCTCATATTGGCCCCCCCTCACTAAGGCAGGCGTCCGGAGCCTCATAGACCACGCCGTTGGCCAGCCGCCGCATGTGGCGCCATCACAGGTGGGGCCGCCCACCCGGGAGCCGACGGCTGACACTACCGGCCATGCCTTACGGCCCCTGCTGGCAGGCCCGCCCCCCCCCGGCGCGCCCGGCTGAGCAGCCAACGCCCCCCTCCCGGGGCCCTGATCCCCCACAACGGAACCGCCAGGAAGCAGCGCCGGAGCTGCAGCAACGAACGCCCGTGGCCCCGGCCGACTCGCCGAAGTCTAAGATGGCCGGCGCGGATGGCCGAGGCAGCCGGCTCTGCCGGCGCTGGCCCACTGAGGCACGGCAAGCCCCCAACCCCCGCCCTGGGCGGAGCCCCAAAAGGCCAGCACCCGCAAGCGGCCCGGGCCCCCTGAAAGCCCGCCGTCGGCGGGAATGGAGCTGTCCCGGGACCTTATGGAAGTGGATCCCCCTGCAGCGGACCAGCAACCTGCGCCCGCTGACGCCCAGCCGGCCCCCGTGGCCAACCCCCAGCTGACGAACAATCGGCCCGCGGCTCCCAGGCTCCGGAGTGCGCCCGGGACCCAGCCCCCCTGGCGCCGGGAAGCCCCACGGGCGAGCCGGCCCTGGAGTGGTGCGACACCTGCCACTTCTAGCGACACCGCCCCTGCGGCCAGTGCCCCCCGCGGCCTGCCCCCCAAGAGACCAACAGGGCCATTGCGGGGCCCGCCCCCGAGGTTGGTCCCGCGCCTAAACCCGCTCAAGAGATTCGGCCCTATGCCGTCCCGCCCGCCTTGACTGCTGAGGCCCTAAGCACAGCCGCCGCCCTCCAGCCCCCCGCCTCCCAGGGCACGGCCACCCAAGTGGCCGACCTCATGGGGGACAATGCTGACGGCCTCCGCCCCCCCGACGTCTCACAGCCAGCATACACCTTGGACGAAGACCACGAGCTACCTGCCGAAGGCCGCCCCGAAGGCCCCCCACGCAACATGAGCCAGCACCAGTCCCGCCTTGCGGCACTCATCGCTGACACGGCCCTTGAGGAGGTACACCCCTGCAGGGCCATGGATGTCACTGTCTTCATCGATAGCGAGTGCCTGTCGGCGGTGGGACGCCGCATGCGCGCAGCGAGCCAAGAGGCCACCCTTGTCCCCGGCCCCCACTCCCCTGAGGGCGACGGCCTCCCCCCCCTCCTGGCACAGTATGCCAAGCGGACACGCGAGCTGCTCCAGCTCGTGGACTTCACCTTGGGGGTCCCCTCCTCCTCCCTCTCCAGCTGGGAGGGAGATGCCATCCCGGCCCCTCACCCACCGGGACTCGGGATCACGGTTTATTACGTGATCGAGGGAAAGGTGGAACTGCCACACCCCCGGTGCAGGTCTGCATCAAGCGGGGGGACCGGTATACCCCGGTGGACACGGCCCGGTTGGACCTCGGACACCACCGGCCCACTCTCAGCCCGCCCGGAGGAACGCCCTTGGTCATAGCCACGCCCATGGTGACTAAGGCCACCTTCGACAAGGCCCGGGGAGGGCTGGTCCTGGTCCCCTTAGCCCCAGGGGCCCACTCCGGGACGCCGAATGGAAGGGCTGGAGTGCATCCTGGAAAAGCTACGCCCGGGCCCTCCAGCCTGCCCGCCCCGTGGGGTTCAAAGTCCTAGGAGCACGGGCCCAAGCCCTGCGTGACTGGATAGTCCCCAGGCTCACCGGCGAGCGGCCGGCAGGGACCCCTTCCCTGACCACAGTGTTCGGCCTCATCAGGCGCCACTTGTGTGCCGCCTAGGAGTTTGCCAACACCTCGGCACCGGATGTGAGCCCCCAAGACGAGCCTACTCCTGCAGGCTCCAAGCTGGAGCCGGCGCCAGAGGGCCACGGCCTCTCGCCCTCCCAAAATTGAGGGCACGCCGGAGGACATGCATGCCGTCGGGTGTGTGTGGCTCAATATCCGTGGCAGATACCTGCGGCAACGCCTGCTGGCGCAGGCCCTACACATGGCGGCACACCGCCCCACGATCCACACCCTGGCCAAGGCCCAATTCAAGGCGGGCCCTGAGGATTCCCTGCTTCAGGACTACACCCGGCACGTCGTGCTCCCCGCCCATGGAAAGACGGGGGCAGGCCTCGACGTGTATGTCCGCGCCGGGGCTACCACGCGGGCCACCCTGCTCTGGGGCAAGGAGGATCGAACGCCCTCCTCATGGAGGTGCTCACCCCGTGGGGGAAGCACCACGTGCCGGCGGCCCATGCCCCCCAAATCAACATTAGCTGTGAGCCATATGTGCGATGGTGGGCAGGCATCTAGCGCGAGGTCACCTGCATCTTGGACCCGGCGACCGCTCTGCGGGTGACCGACACCAACTCGGCGGCCCGACCGGCGGACCGGGGAACCCCGCGCCGCAATGATACAGGCTACCGAATGTTCTTGTAGGCTTTCAACCTAAGGGACCTGGCAGACCTGCACCCGGTCCTGCAGGAGACGTACTCCTGTGTCCAAGGGACTGCGCGCTCCCACATCGACACAGTCGCCTGCCACAAAGAGGTCACATTCACCATAGCTTCCTACCACTATTGGGGAAGCACCCTCCTATCGGACCACCATGCCCCCCTCCTCTTCACCGTCGCCCATCCGGTGGTCCGGCTGGACAAACCCAGCCTCAATACGGTCTCCCGCACGCCGGAGTACCACCTGGGCCCAGTGGCTCTATCCCCTGCAGATACGGCCAATTTCCAGAGCTCGGTGCTCCGTAGGAGAGACATCGACCCCCAACTCGCCCCAACCCCATGGGTAAAAGGCCTGCAACGGGCCATCTATGACTGGGCCCACGCCGTGGGCAAGGTCCGGGCTCTCTGCTTCCGGCACTACTGCCTCCGGGCACGCCAAGCGGAGCAGACCCCCCCGCGAAGTCACCCTAGCCGCCTTTCCCGGCGCGTAGTATGCTCCCCTCCGTGGGATGTTTTACGGCGACAGCCCAGAGCATGCTGGGCAACTCGGTGGCGGTGGGACACGCCCTCAAAAGGAGCCTCGTGGCGCTGGGAGAAGCCAAGCGCCAGCAAAGCCTCCGGGATGTTAAGCGCCGGGCCCTCCAACGTACACATGAGACACGCAACCTCCGGCGCACCCCGGAGCAGTGGCGGAAAGTGCAACGGCGCACCCCAGGCCCCCTGCGGGGTATCACCGAAATCCCATTGGACAGCAAGGCGCTCCTAAACCCCAGGGAGACCTTGTGTGCCCTATATGTGAGCTGAATGCGGCTCCAGGGCCACAGCTACCGGATCCCAGGCGACCCCAGCGTTACTTGGAGCTCACAGCATGCCCCACCGACTTGGATAGACTATGTCCAGCCTCGCCACCTTTAGGAGGTACAATCCGGCAAGGCCCGCGGCCCAGACCTCCGCCTTCCAGAGGCGGACGTCTGCATAGACATCTATTGGTACCATCACCTCACAGAGGCCAACTAGGTGACGCTTTGCGCCGTCATGCGCAGCCCCCCAGTATGCCGCACAGCAGGCAAGCGCGGTCAGGTCACCCTCCTCCTCAAGAACCCCGACCAGCCCATTCAGGAGGTTTACCAATGGGCATAACCATCTCCTCCCGCATCTCAAAGCTGGAGCCCACGGCTTTCTACGCTCTGGCAACAACTATATACGAGAGGGCTCTGGGGGGGCCCTGCCTCGTGGGAGGCATGCGAGGGGTATCCCTCCAGGAAGTGGTCCGCACGGTGCACATGAAGGTGGACCTCGCCAGACTTCAGCACCGAGTTGTGGACGTCCTCATCACCGACTTCGCCAAGTTCTTTGATGCGATCGCCCAGGACGTCCATGGACGCATGCACCCCATCGTGGGGGCCCGGGTGAGCTTGGGAGAGGATGACCACCTAGCCACCCACACTGAGGGCTTCTTGCATACCCTGCCATTGGGCCCCTGGCAGTCGAGTACCCTGGCCCAGCTCTTGGGTACCCCCCAAGGCATTATCGAGGGGGTCCATGCAGGCGCAACAGCGGCTCTCCCATTCCTACACTTCATGGACATCGCCTACAGGGCCTCAGCGGTACAGCCGTTTCGCTTCCCAGGGCTCATGTGGGTGGACAACACGATCGTCATTCTGGAACGGGGCGACACCTGCCCTATACAGGGGGTCCTGCTTGATCAACAGACATACTACCAGGGGGTCCTGCGCGTGGATGTCCCGGACCGCAAAATCTAGCACGGGTCGACTTCCGACCCCCAGCCCCTACGCTCGCCCACTCCGGCGGCCGTGGCCCAACACGTAGGCCACGCGTGGGCAACGGATAGCCCGGAACTACGGGAGGAGGCATTGGCCGGGGCCCCACACATCCAGCCCTCCTGGGTTCTGCGCTATATGGGAACGGATATCTACCTCGACGGCACACCCGCGGCCCCCCGTAACCTACCGAATATCCGGGCGCGGTTGGAAGAAGCTCCGCCCCCAGCGACTCTCCCCGGACGCGGCCATGATGGTGCTCATGGCGAGGCTCCCGAGCAAACTGCTCCCCTTGGCCAGCGTCTACCGCCCCACGGCCCAGGTGCACGCGGCAAACGACGCCCTGATGGTGCGGGCATATAAGCACATGATAGGAATATCCCGCCATGCCCACACCGAAGCACTCTGGGGGCCGTGGGAGCATGGCTGCGAGGGTTTGACCCAGTCCTCACACTCGTGGCAAATTGCGGTCACCCGGGAATGGGTCCGGTAGGGGGCTTGGGCTAAGGAGGACTTTCGGGAGTCCCAAACCTACACCCTCCGGGCACACCAAGCGCTCAGAGGGGGGTGCCCTTCGGTGCTCACCCTGGGGCAGTACACCCACCACCCGAGGTGCCCTCACCTCATCGCTACGCTGCAGCGGGTAGTTGATGAAGTGTCCATGTCCATGTGGATGCCCTGCCCTTGCTCAGGGACGACCCCCATCTTGGTGCGGGGCCCTGGCGGATCTTGGGTAGGGGCGGCGGCGGCCCCCGGCCCCCGGGTGGAGGTGTACCCGACCAGGTACGGCAATGTCGTGCAGGTAGTTATCCCCACAACCGTATACGAAACGGTGCAGGCTCTGGGATACCACCACCTGAGAGACCTGTACAAAGAAGACCACCGCATCAAAGGGGAACGAATCCTGAAGGAGCGGGCGCCAGCCTGCAAGGGTATCCCCGGCCTTAGGGCATGGCTGGCCCGCCATAGCGCCGTCCTGGCGCCCCTACTGCGGGTGCCCCCGCCGAGGTGGCAGACTGCGCCTAAGGACTGGATCCCGGGCGCCGTGCCCGCATACCCGGCGGAAGTGGTCATCAGAGGCCGGGTGCCCAAGACCACCCGGATGGAGACCGTTTACCACGGGGGCTATCCGATCAAGGTGGCGACTGCCATGAAGGATGCCATGGAGGCCAAAGACTGGGTGCCGGAGCTCCGGGTGTGCTGCCAGCCCCCAAACACGTTGCCGAGCGACACCCGATTACACCGCCTCCTGGTGGCCCTTCTAGGCGTCCAAGTGCACGTTAACACGCCCTTGCATGCCCAACTATGGGACAACCATCACTAAGTGTCCCTGGGTATGGGCACCTACCATCGTGTGGATGTCCGAGCCTCCGGCGGACGCCTACTAGCAATGGGCCCAGGCATCGCCAACCCCCCTAGTGACCGTCACCACGACACTGCCGCCGTGGCCATGGATAGCCATTGCCCCGGCTGCGGTGGCAAAGTTCAAGTACCCCGCGGAGTGTGTGGCGCACAAGTGCCCGGGGCACCCGAATAAGGGGCCCCTCTACTACTCGCTCGGTACGGCGGGAACAGTACCGGCAGAGCTCGGCCCTGCCCTGCGAACCAACCTCCGTGAGCACCATGGGGACCTGGCTCTCCTGGCGCCACACAGCCTGGCTACCAACCCCCCGCAAGTGCTAGCCCCCGAGGGCAAGGCGGGCATTTGGTTCCATGACCTGCGAGCGCTGGCGACTCTCCGCGGCACCGTGGCCGCAGTGGATGCCGGGACCACGCAGGCAGGCATGGCTATGGCAGGGGTCACCCAAAGCGGGCCTGAGGCCTACCGGACCCACGTGGCCTCCGGGGTAGGCACCTCCCAAGAGGGGGAGGCCATAATACTCCTCTCATACGTCCGTAGGCTGGCGCAACAGCCAGGGGTGTTTTGGCTGTTGCCAGACTCTGAAGCGGCGGTGGGGGCCCTCCGAACGTATCAAGAAGGAGGCCATTGTGGAGATGGTATACACCACCTCTACGCCACTGTCCTGGGAGGCCGACGCCTCTCCCCGACCTCAGCCATCAACGTGGTAACCATGCCGTCGCACTGGATAACGGACCTGAACGTCCATGTTGATGCAGCGACGCAGGAGCCGCCGGAGGTAGACCTGACATGGCTCCTCCGGTGCCCCTTCTCCTTCCTCCACCCGGTGACCTACCGGGACCAGTGCCAGCTCTCCCCAACGGCGTTAAGTGACTGGTTGCAGGATCGGGCTTCCATACCGGCGCGGACCGGCTATGAGGTCCGGTGGAAAGCGAATTACACGTCGGGGAATGGATTCCCCCTCGACTGGTTCGATAGCGACCAGCAGCGCCACATCACGGCGCACTGCATGGACAACATCTCCACGATGACTGTCCTAGCGCACCGGTCTTCCCACCGAGACACGGTACTCGACACCACGTGCCTCCTTTGTGGAGCGCAACCCCAAACAGCACCCCACCTTTGGGCCTACTCGGCCCAGTCCCATGAGTGGGGACCGGCTCGCAGAGTGGCTCGACCAAAAGGTGGGGAAACGGGCTGCCTCGGTGCGCCACCAGCTGTGGGAGCCGCCTGCACTGGAGCATGGAGCAGTGGACGGCGGCCTTGCGTACCCCCTCCATGCAACAAGCCCACATGGAGTGCTCAGGGCCCCACACGCTAGGGACAGAGTTCATACGTCACGTCATCGAGGAGTCCATCGGAGTCTGGTACGCCCACACCAAGGCACGTGCCACGTTGTTGAAAGCCTGCCTGGGCCCAGGCAGGCAGCACGATGGCGGGGGTGTTGCAGGAGCTACGCCTGCACCAGCAGGCGGAGAGAGAGGGAGTACATCGGGAACTTCTGGGATGACAACTGTCACCAAGAGGGTGACATCCAGGTTTCCCCGACTCCCCCATTTTCCACCGAAAACCACACACTGACACACGGCGCGCGTGCTACACACACAGCCCTTCCGTTTACCTGTACCCGTGGGTAGACATCCCGGCCATTGCCTTCTGGTAACAGCGCCTTCGGCACAACACAACACAACACAACACAACACAACACAACACAACACAACACAACACAACACAACACAGCACAGCACAGCACAATACAATGCAGCACAGCAAAACACAACACAACACAACACAACACAGCATAGCACAGCACAGCACAGCACAGCACTAGGACTTGGATCAGCACATGCAAAGGTGGCATGTTTGTGCAGTGTTGTGGTGTATTTGCAGTGTTGTGCTGGTGCACTTGTCATGTTTTTTGACGACATGCTGATAGCTGCTTGGCATCCATCCATGCTTGGCATCCATCCATTTTTTCCAGTCATGCATTTCCAAGGGAGGCCGCAGAAAGCGCAACATCCCTTTCAGATTTGAGGATGCATGCACCATATGCGCTATATGGTCACCATATGTGCTATTTATTTATGTCTTGTTTCAACATCGTGCAATGCACATTCCAATGCTAGTCACATTCCCAGACAAGCAACAGAATTGGGAGACGAAAACATTGAACATCACATTTTCCGAAGTTCCGGTAATTCCCGTCCCCAAACCCCATTTCAGCACAAGCAGCCTGTAGGTCTGGCGCATCATGGGTTGCTAAGTGGAGATCATTTGCATAGTGATTCCACCTCATCTTCGGGCAATTCAGATGGCGGCTTCTGCCTGGCAGGAAACGGCAGATGCGCATGGCAGGAAACAGCAAATGCGCATGCAGATATTGAAGGACATTTGAAGGACTGTTAAATCCCATATTCATTGTGGCACTTTGCCTCGTTCGTGTGTAACTTTGTGCAATTCAGATTCAGATTTTCGTACGCACTGCCCTGAATCAGGTTTTTAGTCTACGCATCAAGAATGCACCAAACAAGAAAAATGCCACCACACAACACAGCAGAGGTAGGCACACCACTTACCCTGCAGTGCCGGCTGGGTCAGGGACTTCAGCTTTCTCTGCTTGCAAATAATGTCCTTCTCAGCCTCGGTGAGTATCAAATTCTCTGTCGGGGATTGCGTGGGGCTGAGTGGATTTTCGGACCCAAGCGAACCTGTGGCAAATTGTTGGTCATAATATCCAAGTAGAAATCCTTGAAATCCTGGTTCATAGCTGGGGATGTTCAAGGCTGATTCCCGGTTCATGCAACTAGTTTCTGAAAGGAGTTCAGGAGCCCAGGGATTTCTAAAAAAGTCAAGGTGGTTGACAAAATCATTATTGACATTTCTCCTCTACACCCCCTTTTAAACAACACGTGGTTCAAACATAAAGAACTGATCGAGACAAAGTGAATGGTGGTGAGATCAGGAAAAACAAGTCAGACAGATGACAACACAAGCTGCATGACTCAATAAACCATCAAACAGTGCACACTGAAATCTGAGGGTCCCAGGGGACCCTCCAACTTGGCATCTGAACGTCAACTTGCGCCAAAATGGTACCTAATTACCCAATTGTCCCAATGCCTGAAGACCGCGCATGCGCTGTTCGGTACAGAAAATTGTGGCATCCCATGAGACATCATTGGCACCCCCCTTTGGCACCACAAGCGTTAAAATGGCACCCCTTTCACACCACAATTGTCAAAATGGTGCCCCCGTTTGGCACGACAAGTGCCAAATGGTACCACCCCTTTGGCATCATAAGTGTCAAAATGATACACTCCCCTTGGACACCACAAGTGCCAAAATGGTGGGCCCCCTTTGACACCATAAGTGTCAAAATGGTACCCCCCTTTGGCACCACAAGTCTCAAAATGGTACCCCCCCCTTTGGCACCACAAGTGTCACAATGGGGCCCTCCTTTGGCACCACAAGTATCAAATTGGTACCCCCCCCTTGGCACCACAAGTGTCCAAATGGTATCCCCCCTTTGGCGCCATAAGAGTGAAAACGGTACTCCCCCTTTGGGACACCAATTGTCAAAATGGCACCCCCCCTTTGACACCACAAGTGTCAAAATGGTTCAGGTTTCATGTCATTCATGTGTGCAATCGAGGGCATGGAAAGCAGCAGAACTGCCTAGAAAAAAGCATCAATCCACAAACAATACAAGCTGCCGATAGTAGAATGTCATGAATGTGGGACAGCATGCTTTTATTTATAAGGTTGCCTGAATGCATGTGCCCCGTCTGCAGGTTGTGCCTTGTTTCATGCAATCTATTTTTTCTAAATGGACGGATGTGGGCCCACCATGGGAGGCATTTAGACTCAAATCCTGACCCCAACCCCCCCCCCCCAACTATTTGGGCCCCTAGGGGGGGGGGTCCTTGGGGGGGGGGGGGGCGCCCAGCGAGGGGTCCCAGGTAACCCAACATACATACCTCAAAATGATCCCCTCGTCGCACTGATCATTTTGAACACACATAAGTGGGGGTCTTGTACCCCTTGCTGGCATACCAAGATTTTTTATTTTTTGCCTTGGGGGGGCGGTGCTTCAGGTTGTCCTTCCTGTGAGGGGGAGCATAGGTTCTTCTAGTCCTTCTGCGCCCACTGCTTCTGGATCACAATCCGCACCTTCCGCATCCACTCCGCGTTTGGGAGGCTCCACCGAAGCGTCCATCGTTGCCTCATTGTGTGGGGGTTGATGTTCAAGTTGGGGGGGGGCTACGGGCTTTCAGCATCCACTCTAGGTTTGGGGGGCTCCACCAAAGCGTCCACCAATGCCTCATTGTGCGGGGGTTGGGGGGGCTCGGGGCTTTCAGCACGGCTTGGTGAAGAAGGAGTTCCAATTGCAAACTCCAACCACTCCTCTGAGACATACTCATACAAGACCTCTTGACCTCCCAATTGATAACAATCTCACTTTGACTTGAAAATTTTATTGCCTTCAGCAAGGCACCTCGAAGAGGGGAGAGGGACGACCCTTTTTTGAGCTGCCGAGGCTTGAAAAATGCGTTAGCAGGTTGTGCCCCAGCCCCCTTGGGACCCCCCCCCCCCCCAACACCCAAATAGTGTGAAAAACACGCAAAGAGGGCCTAAACATGCTTTACATAGGATACGTACTCATTTTGGATGGACAAAATATCAAAAAAATCAGTTTCGAAAATTCTATTGCCTTCGGCAAGTCCACCTCGCAGAGAATGTACCCCAAGCAACGCACACACAAAACATGGAAGAAAACGACATAAATACAGCCTAAAATATGCTTTACATACCTTGGATGGTCATTTTAAGGTGATCACGGTATCAGAAAAATAAGTTTCGAAAACTTCGATTTTTGAGGTGCCCAAGGTGAAAAACTGCATAAGCAGGTTGTGTACCCATCCCTTGGGAGACCCCCCCCCCCCGGACCTAATACCCAAATAGGGTGAAAACCACGTAAAAACGGGCAAAAACATCCTTTACATACCTTGGATGGCCATTATTGGTGGAAACAGTCATTTCGCGTCACCGGCATGACCGGCCCTCGGCAAGGCTACGGACTGCAAAAAACGTCCTTTCGTATCCTAGTAGGTAAATACTGTCACAACATGCCCCCCACTCACACCCCTCAAAGTGGGTAGCACGGGGTCACCGTGGTTGCCAAAACCGCCAAAATAGCCAAAATGGTTGGAAAGCGCATAAACTGCGTAAGCGCTCGACCCACTCCGCCCCATACAAACCCCATGGAGTCGGGACCCGGAAACACTTTTTCGGCTCAAAATCGAAAAAAAAAACAAAAGACTCATGATTTTTGACCCAAAAAAGGGGGGTTCATTTTTTCACTCTCCCCACCTCCCTCAAAACCTCCAAAAAGTGGGTTTCAAGTGGGGGGGGTCGGGGGGGGGTCCGGAATACTGCCTAAAACATGCTTTACATAGCTTGGATGGTCATTGTGAGTGGTCACAACGTCAAAAAAATAAGTTTCGGGAACCTCGATTTTTGAGCTATACAAGGTGAAAAATTGCAGCAGCAGCTTGTGTACCAGCCCATTCACACATGTAAGCCATTACTAGTGGAAACGGTGATTTTGAGCCTTTCACACGGGCCTTGACCGGCCCTAGGCGGGGCTAGAGACTGCAAAAAAAAGTCCTCTTGTATCCTAGTAGGCATATGCTGTCACAACATCGTCACTTGCACCCCTTAGAGGGGGTACCACGAGATCACTAAGGTCGCCAAAAATGCCGACATAGGGAAAATTACTAAAAACTTAATAAACTTCATAAGCGTCCGTCCCACTGCGCCCCATACAAACCCCATGGAGTCGGGACCCAGAAACACTTTTTCGGCTCAAAATCGAAAAACTAAAAGATTCATGATTTTCGACCCAAAAAAAAGGGGGGGTCAATTTTTCTACATTTTTGACACCCCCCCCACCACCCCCATGCCCCAATCCTCCCTCAAAACCTCAAAAAAGTGGATTTCAAGTGGGGGGGGTTTAGGGTGGGGGTCCAGACCAAAAACTCATTGGGGGATGCGTTTATTGGACAAAATAATGACTTTACAAGGGGTTAAGCTAACGATTCAACCCCTCGGGGTAGGGTACGCGAATAGCCCCAAAAAGGCCCCAAAGGGGGGGGTATGTGGTGTTTCCCCCTATATACGGGCCTGCCTGGCTTTGATCTAACAACCTCTGCGACCTCATTGGCAAGGGGCCATATGGGGGGGGGGGCGACTTGGGATACCCGGAGTTGGGATCCGGGAACCCCGCCATGGGCCAGGGGGTCCATATACAAGAAAAAAGTTCTTCAGGACCCAGGTCCAAATACACATAGAGCAACCACAAATCCGCAAAGAAGTTTTGACCCCCCCCCACCCCCCACCCCCCAAAAAGGGGTACCCAGGTATGGGGGGGTACAGGGGTCAAAATTGAAAAAAATCATTGGGGGATCATTTTTGGTCCTAAAATGATAATTTTACAAGGGGTTAGACGTTAGAAACCATACATTGGGGTATGCGATGCGAACGACCCCAAAAAAGGGGGGTATACGACGCTCGCGCCTGCGCTTGATCTAACAACCTCTCTTCGAGGTGATTTGCCATTCGGCCAGCGACCTGGCCAGTAATTAATCACGGCTTGTCACAGAGAGTGTTGGACATCATAATAGCCCCCACGCATCGGATGTGTTTGGACCAGGGTGTCGCTTAGGTTTGCTGGGGGACGTGGAGGGCTCGGAGGTTGCTTTGAGAAGTGGAGGGTCTGGGCCAAAGAGGGAAATGGGGAGCAATCAAACGTCCGAAGTCAACGCCAACATGGACCGTCCAGTCCGACACACTGTAGAGTTCCACTGCGCAAGAGGCGATTGCACCTTGCGTGTTCACTCCCAGCGACAACTGCACAGTCTCTGTACGATGCTTAATGCTCAGTGCTGGTGGGTTGGTTTTGGTTGCATTGGCTGTAAACATTGTCCCCAAATTGCGCAGCAAACATACATCACCGCACATTCCACGTTAATGCCTGTGCCGCGACTGACTGCACATACAAGCGCGTGCAAATACACTGCACACCTGCTGTTGTTTCCGGAAAGAGGCCACGCAGGAAGCTTCGTCGCTGGTCGTCGGTGGTAAGGCGTTCAAATCCCATGAATGAAGGATCTTGTTTTTCGTTGAGACAACCCAAGATGGCAGCGTAGTCGTCGAGATGCGCCATCACGAACGTCCTTGCCGCTGCTTTGCTTATACTTTCACTCATTTTGTGATGAACAAACTATAAGTGAAGACGCGGGTGCCTTGTCTAGGCCTAGGAAGCTGTGATTTACAAGCGGAGTAGAGAAAAAGTATGAAAATATTCGGTGTCAACCAATCCAGAACCAGCGGCTGTGGCAATAGCAACTCCGAATGGATTCAACCGACACAAAGCTAGCGAAAGGGCAAGGAGGAAGTGCTTCGAGCGTAAAACACAAACGAAGTTGTGCAGCAATCTATTCTGTTCCATAGAACCCTTGACAAACATTCCTATTTCTCCAAACCACTACCCTTTTGGCCCTCGGCGTGAATAGTGCATGGTACAAAGCAGCATGACGCTAGGTGCTGGGGCTACTCTGTCAATAGCGGTCGCACAAACGAGAGCAAACAGCCACGATGGTCAGATGCAAGTATGCGGCTCACGACAACTCTCATTTTCCAATCACAACACTTCCACCTTGTTGCACTATATGCGCTCTAGTCGGTTGTTTGTGCCGGGAAAGTGTTTTTGGGACAATGATGTAAGGGGATTAGATGGAGCAACGGGGGCGTGTGACCCGGGCAAAGGTAGAGGCAGCCAGTGATTGTTCAAAGAGTCAGACTGGAATGTCGTGACAGAGGAATGGCGGATGCAATGTGTGGCAAGAAGTGGCAAAAATAACATGTTCACAGTTATAGTACGTTCACAGAGGACGATGCGAGAGCACAACGAGGGAGTCTCCTCTTGAGGTTGGGACGTGCTGCACACAAAGCGGCCAACCACGGGAAAACTGCATGGAAGGGGGTTCCAAACGTTGTATAGTCAAAGCCAAGTTGAACGCACCCCTGAATGTTGATAGGTAACTGAAAATAGGACAAAACGGGACGCCGGGTCCAACACAAATATGTATGACGCAAGTGCCTGTGCACTGCTGTCCCCGGTGGTGCCGATCCGATTGCCCTTGAGATTGAGGACGAGCGTGGCCAGTAAAAGGGCATGCTTCAGCTCCGCAAGGGCCTGGGCACCACGGTCCACGAGGTGATTGTATCCGAGATCCAAACTCAAGAAGGTCAAAGCGGGAGCATCTTTCAGTGCAGCAAGCAGGGGGGGGGGGATTCTCGGAAATCGGATATCATGCTTAAAACCCCCCAGAGCCAAATTTAAAAAAGGGGGGGGGTTTGGGGGGGGGGGGGTTGTAAGGGGGGTTTTCGCTGCGCGGGGGTATTGTCCGCGGGAAGGGCACCCCGGCCCCCAAAACCGCCCCCCCAATGAAATACATAGTGTCGGGCACCTCCGAACAGTTGGGTACGCGGCCCAGGTGTGATCCGACAATTCGCACTGCCCCTACCAACGTCTATGGTAGGGTTTCATCGGCTTGGGTATTTCCGGCCGTGGGTGCCAAAAACCTCGGGCTGTGGGTCTCCGAGGCGGTCATGGGGTTCAAAATACACCATGGGGTTAGAATTGCAGCATGGGGGTTGAAACGCATCAAGGTCGGTCATGGGGTTCGGAATGCATCATGGGGTTAGAAATACACCATGGGGTGAGAAATGCGTCAAGGGGAGGGCATAAAAGAAGGGGTGTGTGTGTAACTATACGATGCAACTCCGGAGGCCCTTAAGGCTATGGCGGGCCAGGCCTCCCTCCCCGCGCCATTGTGTGGGACTTCCAGTCCTAGTGTGCATGCCACTACAAGGGAAGGAGAGGGAGAGCGAGGAGGTGTAGGGGGTGGTGGAGGTATCTGTTTGTGACGTGTGTGTGTGTGTGTGTGTGTGTGTGTGTGTGCATGTAGCTCCACCTACTTCTTCCGCCCTGACGTCTTCAACGTGCAACGCTTCTTCACACTTTGCTTGGTAGTGGTGATGGGCCTGCCAAGTTGGACCAGGGAAGTTGCGGAACTCTCGTTACCGTTGGACGAGTCGTGCTCTACGGAAGACCCAGATTCCACAGAGCTTGCATCCTCCTCCGGTTTCCACTCCCAATCGGAGCGTCCAAGAGAGGCTTCAGAGAAGGACGCACTCTCGTTGTCGACCACCTTTGCCACTTTCAAAGTGATCTTGGGCTTCATCACCATGGGGATTTTTTTGGCTTGCCCCCTTTTTTTCTCATCGTCCTGGCCGACTACAACCCATTCCGTCAAATCAACGGTGTTTGGTGGCACGGTTGGATGGCACCTTGCCAAGTGAGTTTTGATGTTCAAAACCCACGGGGTGGCACTGCACCCGGGAATAGGACATTCACGGGGCATGTTTTCTTGTTTGCGCATGGCCACTGCGAGCTTCAATGGGACCACACACGGGCATGTGCTACTGATTTTCTTGCGCACAATACTTGTGGTACACGTGCCTGTTGTGTGTCCACAAAAACCACAAGGTTCGTCCTCACTACGCATCCTTGGGTCCGTTACCACCTCTCATTTCTGCAAGTGCACTGCCACATGATTGCGCATCCTTGCCAAAGCAATCGCCGCTCCACAAAACAAACAAAATTCTGTTGCTTCTGCGGGCCGCACGCTAGTATGTGCCACACCAGCGTATGGCTCTGCACGCCATAGGACAATTGGGCATCTTTGCGGTTTTCAGAAAGGCAGACAGGGTGCCCACTAGAATGAGCCAACGACCATCGGCATCCATTTGGGCATCCAAAAAAACCACATGCCCACCAAACCGCCCCATCCTGCGCAACAAAGTTGGATAACTGGTCATTGCGACAAAAGGCAAAAATTGACCCGTAACGGGGATGGCATGTCGAGTCGCAAGCGCCTCCTTTGTGGTACCATAAACCCGTGCAGCGTCAACGGTGCACCATGAAAAACTAAATGTGCGATAGTATACTTCAAGAGCTGTAAGGGACGGAAGTTGTATGAAGCATGGAAATGGAATAGCACAAACGGATGCAAAAAGAGCAGCAAAATGCAACAAATGGCGCCTAGTCCGGTCGCGCTGCGTCGAGTGTTGACCTCGATGTCTACTACATTTCATCAGGGGAACCGCCCGTGCGACCACTTACATAAAAAAAACACATGCATACAAACAAAAGAAAAGGCAATACGGCCGGGGGGCAAAATCAGAAGTGGCCCACAAGTGGGCAAGGTGGCTACATAAACCCTGCCGCCTAGGGGGTCCCCACCGCTTCAGAGCGAGGGGCAAAATCAGAATTGGCCCACAAGTGGGCAAGGTGGCTACATAACCCCTACCGCCGGGGGGTCCTCACCGCTTCAGAGCGAGGGGCAAAATCAGAAGTGGCCCACAAGTGGGCAAGGTGGCTAAATAACCCCTGCCGCCTGGGGGTCCCCACCGCTTCAGAGCAAGAAGCAAAATCAGAAGTGGCCCACAAGTGGGCAAGGTGGCTACATAACCCCTGCCGCCTGGGGGTCCCCACCGCTTCAGAGCGAGGGGCAAAATCAGAAGTGGCCCACAAGTGGGCAAGGTGGCTACATAACCCCTACCGCCTAGGGGGTCCCCACCGCTTCAGAGCGAGGGGGGAAATCAGAAGTGGCCCACAAGTGGGCAAAGGGGCTACATAACCCTTGCCGTCTAGGGGGTCCCCACCGCTTCACAGCGAGAAGCAAAATCAGAAGTGGCCCACAAGTGGGCAAGGTGGCTACATAACCCCTGCCGCCTGGGGGTCCCCACCGCTTCAGAGCGAGGGGCAAAATCAGAAGTGGCCCACAAGTGGGCAAGGTGGCTACATAATCCCTACCGCCTGGGGGTCCCCACCGCTTCAGAGCGAGAAGCAAAATCAGAAGTGGCCCACAAGTGGGCAGGGTGGCTACATAACCCCTGCCGCCTGGGGGTCCCCACCGCTTCAGAGCGAGGGGCAAAATCAGAAGTGGCCCACAGGTGGGCAAGGTGGCTACATAACCCCTGCCGCCTAGGGGGTCCCCACCGCTTCAAAGCGGGGGGCAAAATCAGAAGTGGCCCACAAGTGGGCAAGGTGGCTACATAACCCTTGCCGCCTAGGGGGTCCCCACCGCTTCAGAGCAGGGGGGCAAAATCAGAAGTGGCCCACAAGTGGGCAAGGTGGCTACATAACCCCTGCCGCCTAGGGGGTCCCCACCGCTTCAGAGCGAGGGGCAAAATCAGAAGTGGCCCACAAGTGGGCAAGGTGGCTACATAACCCCTGCCGCCTAGGGGGTCCCCACCGCTTCAGAGCAAGGGGCAAAATCAGAAGTAGCCCACAGGTGGGCAAGGTGGCTACATAACCCCTGCCGCCTGGGGGTCCCCACCGCTTCAGAGCGAGGGGCAAAATCAGAAGTGGCCCACAAGTGGGCAAGGTGGCTACATAACCCCTACCGCCTAGGGGGTCCCCACCGCGTCAGAGCGAGGGGCAAAATCAGAAGTGGCCCACAAGTGGGCAAGGTGGCTACATAACCCTTGCCGCCTAGGGGGTCCCCACCGCTTCAGAGTGAGGGGCAAAATCAGAAGTGGCCCACAAGTGGGCAAGGTGGCTACATAACCCCTGCCGCCTGGGGGTCCCCACCGCTTCAGAGCGAGGGGCAAAATCAGAATTGGCCCACAAGTGGGCAAGGTGGCTACATAACCCCTGCCGCCTAGGGGGTCCCCACCACTCCAAAGCAGGGGGCAAAATCAAAAGTGGCCCACAAGTGGGCAAGGTGGCTACATAACCCCTGCCGCCTACGGGGTCCCCACCGCTTTAAAGCGGGGGGCAAAATCAGAAGTGGCCCACAGGTGGGCAAGGTGGCTACATAACCCTTGCCGTCTAGGGGGTCCCCACCGCTTCAGAGCGAGGGGCGAAATCAGAAGTGGCCCACAAGTGGGCAAGGTGGCTACATAACCCCTGCCGCCTGGGGGTCCCCAGCGCTTGAGAGCGAGGGGCAAAATCAGAAGTGGCCCACAAGTGGGCAAGGTGGCTACATAACCCCTGCCGCCTGGGGGTCCCCACCGCTTCAGAGCAAGGGGCAAAATCAGAAGTGGCCCACAAGTGGGCAAGGTGGCTACATAACCCCTGCCGCCTGGGGTCCCCACCGCTTCAGAGCGGGGGGCAAAATCAGAAGTGGCCCACAAGTGGGCAAGGTGGCTACATAACCCCTACCGCCTAGGGGGTCCCCACCGCTTCAGAGACGGGGGCAAAATCAGAAGTGGCCCACAAGTGGGCAAGGTGGCTACATAACCCTTGCCGCCTAAGGGGTCCCAACCGCTTCAGAGACGGGGGCAAAATCAGAAGTGGCCCACAAGTGGGCAAGGTGGCTACATAATCCCTACCGCCTGGGGGTCCCCACCGCTTCAGAGCAAGGGGCAAAATCAGAAGTGGCCCACAAGTGGGCAAGGTGGCTACATAACCCCTGCCGCCTAGGGGGTCCCCACCACTTCAGAGCGAGGGGCAAAATCAGAAGTGGCCCACAAGTGGGGAAGGTGGCTACATAACCCCTGCCGCCTGGGGGTCCCCACCGCTTCAGAGCGAGGGGCAAAATCAGAAGTGGCCCACAAGTGGGCAAGGTAGCTACATAACCCCTGCCGCCTGGGGGTCCTCACCGCTTCAGAGCAAGGGGCAAAATCAGAAGTGGCCCACAAGTGGGCAAGGTGGCTACATAACCCCTGCCGCCTGGGGGTCGCCACAGCTTTAGAGCAAGGGGGGCAAAATCAGAAGTGACCCACAAGTGGGCAAGGTGGCTACAGGATCCCTACGGCCTAAGGGGTCCCCACCGCTCCAGAGCAAGGGGCAAAATCAGAAGTGGCCCACAAGTGGGCAAGCTGGCTACATAACCCTTGCCGCCTGGGGGTCCCCACCGCTTCAGAGCGAGGGGCAAAATCAGAAGTGGCCCACAAGTGGGCAAGGTGGCTACAGAACCCCTGCCGCCTGGGGGTCCCCACCGCTTCAGAGCGAGGGGCAAAATCAGAAGTGGCCCACAAGTGGGCAAGGTGGCTACACAACCCCTGCCGCCTGGGGGTCCCCACCGCTTCAGAGCAAGGGGCAAAATCAGAAGTGGCCCACAAGTGGGCAAGGTGGCTACATAACCCCTGCCGCCTGGGGGTCCCCACCGCTTCAGAGCGAGGGGCAAAATCAGAAGTGGCCCACAAGTGGGCAAGGTGGCTACATAACCCTTGCCGTCAAGGGGGTCCCCACCGCTTCAGAGACGGGGGCAAAATCAGAATTGGCCCACAAGTGGGCAAGGTGGCTACATAATCCCTACCGCCTGGGGGTCCCCACCGCTTCAGAGCAAGGGGCAAAATCAGAAGTGGCCCACAAGTGGGCAAGGTGGCTACATAACCCCTGCCGCCTAGGGGGTCCCCACCGCTTCAGAGCAAGGGGCAAAATCAGAAGTGGCCCACAAGTGGGCAAGGTGGCTACATAACCCTTGCCGCCTAGGGGGTCCCCACCGCTTCAGAGCGAGGGGCGAAATCAGAAGTGGCCCACAAGTGGGCAAGGTGGCTACATAACCCCTGCCGCCTAGGGGGTCCCCACCGCTTGAGAGCGAGGGGCAAAATCAGAAGTGGCCCACAAGTGGGCAAGGTGGCTACATAACCCCTGCCGCCTGGGGGTCCCCACCGCTTCAGAGCGAGGGGCAAAATCAGAAGTGGCCCACAAGTGGGCAAGGTGGCTACATAACCCTTGCCGTCTAGGGGGTCCCCACCGCTTCAGAGACGGGGGGCGAAATCAGAAGTGGCCCACAAGTGGGCAAGGTGGCTACATAACCCCTACCGCCTGGGGGTCCCCACCGCTTCAGAGCAAGGGGCAAAATCAGAAGTGGCCCACAAGTGGGCAAGGTGGCTACATAACCCCTGCCGCCTGGGGGTCCCCACCGCTTCAGAGCAAGGGGCAAAATCAGAAGTGGCCCACAAGTGGGCAAGGTGGCTACATAACCCCTGCCGCCTGGGGGTCCCCACCGCTTCAGAGCGGGGGGCAAAATCAGAAGTGGCCCACAAGTGGGCAAGGTGGCTACATAATCCCTACCGCCTGGGGGGTCCCCACCGCTTCAGAGCAAGGGGCAAAATCAGAAGTGGCCCACAAGTGGGCAAGGTGGCTACATAACCCTTGCCGCCTGGGGGTCCCCACCGCTTCAGAGCGAGGGGCAAAATCAGAAGTGGCCCACAAGTGGGCAAGGTGGCTACATAACCCCTGCCGCCTAGGGGATCCCCACCGCTTCAGAGCAAGGGGCAAAATCAGAAGTGGCCCACAATTGGGCAAGGTGGCTACATAACCCCTGCCGCCTAGGGGGTCCCCACCGCTTCAGAGCGAGGGGCAAAATCAGAAGTGGCCCACAAGTGGGCAAGGTGGCTACATAACCCTTGCCGTCTAGGGGGTCCCCACCGCTTCAGAGACGGCCGTGGCTTTTACAGGGACAATTGTGACGGCGCGCATCAGCCAGTGTTTGATGCCTCAGGGGGCGGAGTGTTTCATGCATACACGTTTCAGGAGGTCCTGCCGCCACGAGTTTAACGTGCTGGAGTATGAGGGGAGGTGGAGGGTGATCCGCCTCGGTAGTGATACCCATAGCTCCCGGTTCACACGCTTAGCATTTACCGAAAACAATTTGTCGAACTGTGGGCCCTTCACATAGGTATTGACATCAGCCATGAATAGCAGGAGGTCATTTATGTGGCCCACCTGAGCATGGTTGGAGAAAACTGTATTTACAAGTTTTGCATACTGTTTGCAATCGGAAGGGCAGGCAATCAACTCACAAGAGCACTCTCAACACCAGCACAACT
>OZ038384.1:13396423-13566423 GCA_964036045.1 Eutreptiella sp. 'Long Island Sound 2002' | reverse complement strand
GCGCCGGATGCAGGAAAGAGGTAATGAGGTCAGCGTGGTCTACTACCTCGAGTGCAAAAAACGTTTTGGTGTACGTTCTGACAAGGACGGACAGTGCTCTGCTAACCCTGCGAAAAAATAGACGAGTAGGGTGTGCTGCTTGGGTGAAAATTTCACGAAGCTTGGCCTCCACGATGTCAGGGCAAGGCAGAGACTTTCCTTTCACAGAAATGATCACCGAGGGAACCTTCCACAAGCGCACGGCGCGTTGACCGTGGGGTGTGGGGCACGGTCGCAGGTACAGAGGGTTCTTCTCCTCAGCCTCCTGGAAGATAGTGAGTGAGTGGGTGAAGACTGTGTCCTTGAAGGTGCGCCATTCGTCCGCTGCGGCTAAGTGGCCGGGGGTATCCAACTGTGGCACACGCAGGCGGACGCCGCGAAGCTGCGGCACAACCCGCGTCAGCATAGATCTCATGGACCTGAGGGGCACATGGGCCCGCGGCACTGGCACTATATTACAAAACATGTACCAGGCGAGCATGTATACTGCAGCCGCTTCCCTGGCATCCCGGTACGACCTGTACAGACGGTAGTTGCCTGACGCAGTGAGGGCAGTGTGTGCCATCCTGGCAAACGTGGACCGGCAGATGAGCACCGAGAGATGTGCATTTTTGTCGACCCGTGACTGGACCCAGTTGGGGTGCTGTCTATGGAATGCGGTCACGTGTGAGTCACGGAGGGCCTGCCTGCCTGGAGGCGTGTGTTGCTGCACAGTTTTGGTGGCAAGTCTGTGTATCGCCGCGCAGAACGTGTGATACGCAAAAGGTCGTACCTTGGGCAACCACCTGCGAATTTCAGTCAGTGACTGTGCAACACCGTGGTGCAGCGCCCTCTGTCCGGGACGAACTGACATGTTATTGGTTGGCTGCAGGACAGTGTGGTGCTGCGCTCCAAAAAACTCGCACGCTGCCTGGGGGTCAAAGAAATATTTCCCTTCGCAGGGGCCTTCGGGCTGTGTGGTACACCCACACAGTGAGAAATCGGATCCCATGGCGCGTAGCGTCTCCAGGTCGTGCTGTATCCCATCCGTGCACCACACATGCAACGTTTTCTGTGGCACGATCCGCGGGACATGTATGAGCCGCAGTAAATAAGCGCGGAGGGGTTTGGGGTATGGCACTGTGTGGAGGAAACACCTGAACTCCTTCTTCACAGTGCGACGCGCTGCGCTAGTAGCAAAGGGGATACGCACAGTCATTGTACGCGAAAGCTTAAGGCCAGCATGTGCCTGCACGTGGTGCAACAGGCGCGTCTGCAACTGTGAAAACTTTGAGGGGGTGAGCTGGCCCTTCGCGCGGCTCAGGATACGGAGGGCATCCATGGGGTCCAGAGATAGGTGTTTGCTATGGATGTATCCTGTCCATCGGTCTGGGTCATTCAGCCCTCTATCCAGCAGCTTTCTATGCAGGCCGGATCTCATGAGCCAGCGCATGTATGGCCGCGCTCTGGGCCGTCTGTCATTGAGGTGGTGCGAGTAGCGGAGGATAAACGACCGTTCCAGCTGGTCTATACCCAGGAGGTAGCTACGGCGTACGGGTACCACACAGAATTTACACACACCCTTCAAGTGCATCACGTGTGCCAGCGTGGGTCCCCGCACACCCTTGGAACCGTACAGTTTGTGCCAGGTGCGTGCCGTCCCTAACTCCTCCCAGAACCTCGTGAGTATCTCTCTGGGGCCTTCCCTGGCACCTGTTGGGCCCCAGTACAGGCGCCCATCCTCAGCCGACCACACACAGTATAGCCAAACGTCGGCCTCTTCAATACACTCCATAACATTCCAGTCGATGATGTTGCATAAGGCTCGTAGCCAGCGGCATGGCGCATATTTCAACAGTTGGTTGGTGCGGCGTATGGAAAGGGCGTACTCTATATTTTCCACTGGCGCTTCTTTAGCAGCGCGTCACGCAGCAGACACTCATAACGCCAGGCACGCCAAAAAACAACGCGCGGATCCACGTGCTGTATGTCACGCGGGATGTCCCATTCCTCACGCAACCCTAGAGTGCGCGCACTGTGCAACGGTGTAGGCGGCAAGTGTAACCCCAGATTTTTCAGCATCTGTCCTACGGCCTTCTGCATGACCGCGTGGTCGATCGGCCACTCGTCTGCCGCCTGTTTATTCTGCAAGCACCATATCTGCACCGATGTCTTGTGTCTGGTAACACCATGCGCAATGACGTATGATGCGTCAAGAAGCAGGGGTCGGCAGGAGGTGAGATCAGGCAGATGTGCATGAGCTGCAATCACTGTGACGCGTACAGGTGCAGCCCCAGTCAAGCACGCACGGACACCCTGAAGTATGTGGGGCAGGGTATCCTCAGGTGTGTCGCGGAAGTTCCACACAGCGTTTAGAAAACCATGTTTTTTAATGACCGAGGCGGTGGTAACATGTGCTCCTAACAAGGCGTCATCAACAACAGTGCCCACCCATACGGGAAGTGATGTGCAACGCAGGGGTGGGGGGTGGATATGGCATGTCGCCTCAGTGGCACGTGCCAAAGCAAGTAGAAGCCGCAGTGCGTGTTTATCCTGCTGCCGCTGACGATCATAGCGGCGGGACAGCGGCTGCAGGGGCTGGGGGCGGCGGCGGCTTTTCGGCTGATGGGTGGCATTTGGCTGATAGTAGGATACGACACTGGAGGGTCGCGGTGATACAGCATCTGGGGTGCATGTAGGCTGTATGAATGCAATCCCAGTGTGTTTACACCATAGCTGCACACTGAACAGGAACGTGCGCATAAACTGCACAACAAAGGTGCCAGACATCTGCATCCACGTAGTGAGTCCACGGGTTGCAGAGTACATACGTACAATGTCGCGCACGAAAACATATCTGTGTGCTGCTCTACCTAACTGACGTACCAGGAGGTTTTCGGGGTACTCGGATTCGGGCATAAATTGGGATGGCAGTACAGTGGCGTGGGGCTGAGGGTCGTGTATGTATTGTTTCAGCTCTGCCATGTCCTTCTTGCCCAGGCAGTCCAAATCCCTCGCTCCTCCCTTAGCAATGGAGACATACACGGAGGATTGTAGGCGGTTCATTCCCACTAGCTGAATGTACCGCTTGGCCAGGTCCTCATACGCCTGTGGCACAGCATGCCTCTCAATGTTAGGGAACATGCGATCGAGGTCTAGCTCAAACGCAGCACAAGGTATATTGTGTTCCCTGTACCACTGACCCATTCTTGGTAGACCTCTGCGAGCGCATACCTGGAATCTGTCCTCAGTGTTTCAATTTTCTCGTGCAATGGTACTGCAGTCGGTTCCACCTGCTGTGACAGGGCAACCCAACGTTGACAAGACCACTGACACTCGGGGTAAACCCAGGAGTCAAGAAATGAAATCACGGCATAAGAGGGGCAGTACCGGTCTACGTCCACTAAAAAGCGTGAGTGCTTACATGAGCAACAGGGAGAAGGGGCAAAAGGGGACGAGTGTGTGGCGGTTGTGTGTCTCAAGCTGTCAATTGGTGGGGAGCATTCCTATGCTAACGACTTGGCCATTGGAGACCTGGGGAGTCATATGCCCTTGGGCTCTTGGATCTTGCTGCGCGGATCCGAGAAGAAGGGGAAAGGCCGTGAGGTGGGTGCAATGGTTCCTGGATCCGATTCAGATCCAGGCACGGACCGCCACCGGGGTGGCGTTGGAAGAGGAGAGGAAGGATAAGAAGAAGGTACCCCTGAAAATCGAGCAGACGGCGGCTGCCGAGTGGGTGAAGAGTGAGGGATGGGACACCATGTGTGACCATCTGGAGGGGGAGGGCCTCCTGCAGCATGTCGTTGACATGGGGGGGGTCCAGGTGTCCTGGACGGACGCCTTCCGGCAATGGGGAAAATCCCTGTTGGCAACAAGCGATGTCGTCTGGAAATCCGGACCATTGCAGTTGCCCGACATGAAAATTCTGCGAACAGAATTGAAAAAAATGGGGGAGGCCCATAAGGCCTGTGAAATGAACGTCACCCTGTGGGCCCATCTGTGGATTGACCACCTGTTGGGATGGGCCCGCAGGTGGGGGCACATTGCCATTTTTGCCGCCTTCAAAGGAGAGGGGCGGCACAAAGCCCTGAAATGTGAAATCTCAAAGCGCAGCTTTCGAGGTGGAAGTAAAGGCGGCCGGGTGTCCAGACTGCGGGGGGCGAGAGTGCGGGTGAAGGGGGGCAAGGGGGATCGCACGCGGAAGGGGTGGGGGGAAGTGATACGCTCAGATAATCTGGACTGGGGGTTATATAATAAAAATTTTTCGGTTTGGGAGTCGTCGTGGACAAAGCAAAGGGGGTACATAGAGAATAAGGGGGTCTTCGTCCAGGCTGAACAAGGCATGTGACCTCTATATATGATTTATATGATTGATTTGACAGCTTCTTGCACATTCGCAGTCTTTTGCACATTAATCAAAAAAAGATGGAACAATGCTTTCTTCGTGCCAAGTGTGCCAAAAATCGTGCTCCAGGAGGTGGTTGACCACCAGCTTTCCCCCCACGGTGAGCACAAGGTCATTGGAGTCCCTATTAAAGGCCCCCAAGGGCTCGGCGGCAACCACCTCCTCCGCCTCCCCAATAAGGGGGGGTGTTGCCCCAAAAGGAAAAAGAATCACCCCCCGCCCCGAAATAATGTTGGGAGTGGTGACCCCATACCACTCACGCTCTCACTCCCTTGTGGGGCAAAGGGAGTGCATGGGGAGCTTGTTTTCGGGGTCGTCAGTGCAGACCCGGCAGGTGTTGTGAATGAGGGGTTGGGGGAACCATCCATCCGACTTCCCCTTCCCCTTACCCGGTCGGATCCTTCCCTTCTGCACACTAATCATGAGGGGGCTGTGGGGCTTCTCCTTCCCCCTCCGAGCCCCCACCTCCTCCACTTCCTCCACTTCCTCCTGACCCACATAAAGGGTCGTCTTCGTCCCCGCACCCTTCTCGGCATGGGCGGTGACGGACTCCAACACCGCGTCCACATCCTCGGGATGCAGCTGAATCAACAATCCAGCAACCCCTGGATTTACCTCTAGCAACTCGAAGATGTAGTTGCTGAGAACAAGGGGGTCTCTCTGGTCGGCCATGAAGGGGGACTTATGGACAAGGAGTCCAAAGTCCACACCATGTTCAAAGCGAGTCGCCACAGGGCGCCTCACGTTTGCGTCACCCATCGTAAACCCCTTGGGACCGCCAAGGCGACGGACCCCAAGGAGCTTTTGATGGTGTTCGCACCAAGCGTGGGCAGCAGCAAGGGCCATTACAAAGAATATGAAAGCTTTGAGAGCTAATTTAAAGCAAAAAGGGGAAACATAAAATGAAGCGCGATAACCCACGCGATAACTCGCGCGATAACTAGTTATCGCGCGATAACCTCCGCGATAACCCCCGCGATAACTAGGTTATCGCGCGATAACCCACGCGATAACTAGTGCTCTAACCCCGTTCTAACCCCGTTCTAACTAGTTAGAGCACACAAAGATCAAATCGCAAAAGGTGTAAAACGGGCAATATCGAGCAAACGAAACATGCAAGGCACATTGTTGCATCATAGTGCACCCATGTAACATGTGAAATTCCGGGTTCCAACCATATTCCTTTATCTGAGGAGACACCGTTTTTTGGCCCAGCCTCGAGGCTACGCCTTTTTTGTCTGTTAACTACATTGAGAAACGGACATTTTTCTGTTTTTGGCGAGGATACGGTTCAGTATTTGGGGTGTAACCTCGGCCGTAGCCGCAGACACTTTTATGTAACCTCGGGCACCAAATCTTGTAACCTCAACCGTATCCGCAGACAACATGTTGTAACCCCGGGACCACCAATTGCCCTCATTTTGTGTATCCCCAACCGAAGCCGCAGACAACAATGCGTAGCCCACAACATTATTGGTTCAAATGCCACTGTGCGAAGCATCGTACATGCAGATTTTGTCGGCACGCGGCACACTGTGTGGCACAACGTTTCCCACAATGAACACAGGCTGCTCGATTCGCTTCCACGGGGACATGTATAGCCTGGGGGGTTTCAGGAACTTCAATGTCAATCAATGTGGTCAGGAGGTCCCATTGGAACTCCCACATGGTTGTCCCCGGCTTGACTAGCTTAGAACACTTCGCCATCGTAAAAATGTTCACCATAGCATAGCGCATGAGGAATGAGCGCACAGCAGCGCTCCATTTCCGAAATCTACCTGTTTCACGGTGCTGTAAAGCAAGTTGATTTGCGGTATCGACTCCGCCTGCCAAGGCACGGTAACAACCGATAATCGCTGGCATTTCATACCCGCGTTTTTTGTGTACCACCACCTCTTGCGGAAACCCACAATTTGACAGTAGTGGCACAACCCGAGGCGGTTTGTGGCCGACCCGGGGATTTTTATAGACCTGCAATGTGTAGTTGGCAGTGGAGACTTTGGCGGTGGCCAAGCCACCCTCCTCAAGTACTTCCCCCGCCTCACTTACACCGCGCTCATCGCGTTTGCATAACATTAAGAAGGGGGTGCCTCGGGCAGCCAAACCCTTGGCAGCTTCGTGACTGCCAAAAAAACTATCGGCAACCAAAATGGTGCCTTCGGGCAGGACATCGGCCCAGTAATTTACGATCTGGCGGGCGTTCATGTTGCCTTGGACAGTGGAAGCACGCCGTAGTTGACCACGCGCACCAACGTATAGGTAGACGTTGGTAACGTATGGCTCAACCGCATCGGCCAAAACGTAAAGTTTCACTCCGGTCGAGTGGGGCTTTCGCGGTATAAATTGCCGCAAAGGCCCCGCTCGAACCCCCTTATGGGGGACTACGGTTTCGTCGCCACTGGCGACAGCCCCCAGCCTCCATAGGCTGCCCCAAACCTCATTACAACGCTCAATAAGAAGCGTCACGTCAGGCCGTAGTACTCGATTCAGGCGGTAATACTCGCGGCGTGTGAGGAGCTGGCTAAGCCTCGCGTTGTACGACAACGCCTTGGGTACCCAGACATCGTCAATTCGGCGTGGTTGGATCATGCCCAGGAGGACTCTGAATAGTAAGAAGCGGACCACCGTTCCCTTCACTCCATGGGTAATCCCGGCCACCCTTGCCTTCTTGGTAAGGAGGTCGATGAAGGGGGACATGACATCGCACCAGATCTCCTGCAGGGTGTTGTAGTCCTTCCGCGGGTATCCACCTTCGTAGTCTGAGAAGAGGTCTGCCGCCTTCTCCGAGTCTAAGAGCTCCCGAGGTTCGAATTCCATAGTGGGGTACCTATTCAAACCATGAAACGTACATGTGGCCCTGGTGACTAGGCTGGAACCCTGCTAGCAATCGTAACCTGGCCCGTATCCGCAGACGGTTCTACGTAACCTTGGACGTTGCCTATCGTATCCTCTACCGTATCCGCAGACGGGTCTATGTAACCTTGGGCACTGCCTATCGTATCCTCACCTGTGTGTGAACTGCTGTGCATGAAAAGTGGGAGTGGGCAGAGTGGACAGAACCATTCAGTGGTCGCCACTGCTAAAATACGTCGAAGAAGCACAATCCTCCCCACTGTCAGAGAACGCTGCTCCTGGGGAGTCATGTGCATGTACAAAGAATGGGGCAGGCACATCCAGGGACCCCCGCCGCCAATACCGCCGGACAATGTCCATAGTATAAAAATACTGTCCACCTTGGAAAATTGTGGACCATCCGAGCACGTGGGAACGTCCACCACAGGCAAATGTTACGGCGTGGCCTCCCACTGGTCGTCGTCACCTCTCGTCCAGGTCATGCATGGTCTGAGAGACAAGCATGAGACGCTGTAATGGCATTCAACGCAAAGAGGTTTGCGCAACCTCGGAGCAACAGTACCGTATCCCCTGCCGTATCCGCAGACAACTATCCGTATCCCGGGAAACTCCCGGATGCAATGCGTCGTATCCTGGACCGTAGCCGCAGACAACTTGATGTAACCTCGGAGCAACACAACCGTATCCCCTGCCGTATCCGCAGACAACTATCCGTATCCCCGACAACCGTAAGCGCAACCTCACCCGTATCCGCAGACAGAATGTGCGTAGCCCCGGACCCTGAGCCATGACATACCGTGTGGAACGGCTCTTCTTCACCGACATCAGCACCTTGGAAGAGCTGGGGTGTGGGCTCCTCCTGCGTCTCGCCTGCCACCGCCGGGTCCTGGTGCATCTCCGGCGCCTCTCCGTGCCCCACCGGCGCTGCTGCGGCCTCGGCTTCCCCAACTGCCTCCTCCAAAGCCACCGGTGCGGCCACCACCGGTGCGGCCACCTCCGGTGCCACGTCCGTCGTTGCTGCATGCTCGGCGCCACCTGCTGCTGGCACTGCCGCCCTCTCCTTCTCCAACTCCTCCAGCTTCCGCTGCAGCTCCTTCTTGCCCTTCTCCTTCTGCTCGGCTTCAGCGGCGGCAGCGGCGGCGGCAGCAACCCTTGCGTCGGACTGCTGCTGGACCTTGGCCTTCTGGCGCGCTGCTTCAGCGGACGTGAGCCTTGGGGCCAGTACCTTCCCGGGCTTCTGCGGAGCCTGCTTGGCCAGGACCTCCTTGGGTGGGGGAGCGCTGCTGGTGGCTTGGGTCTTCTTCTTCTTCTTCTCCGGAAGCGGCCGAAACCAGCTCCAAATGTTGAGGACCTGCGTGTTCATGAACTTGCGGTCGCCCAGCTCATCCAGTGACTGCACGTCGATCTCCTTGGCGCCGGTGAGCTTGTAGGAGCAGGCCAGCTCCAAAAGTAGGACCGTCTTGCCGAGCGACTTGATCCAGCCCGCGACGAAGATGTTGCTATGCTCCTTGGTCTGCAAAGAAAGAGGCAAGACACGTAACCCCTCACGTAGCCGCAGACAGCGTTCCGTAACCCCGGACGTGCCGAAGCGTAACCTTAGGCGTAGCCGCAGACAGGTTTCTGTAACCCCGGTGCATTGTTCCAGTGCAACACCCATTAGGCAAGCAAGGGGTACCTGCAGCACCACGGAGCTCCCATATTCCAGGTCCGACAACTTGCAGGTCATCAGCTCGGCGCCTTCCAGGTGGTAATCGACGGGGCAAGGCGGTGCCGGCATGTCCATGACAAAAAATGGAACTGTCGGAGGAAAGTGGCAGAGGATACGGAAAAAAGCAAGCCGTAGCCGCAGACAACTATGCGTATCCCCGAGGACCCATGATGACCATGGAGGCTATGTCCTCCGAGGCTACGGACGAGGTTACACTTTACACAAAAATGCACAAAAACACTCAAAATCAATAAATGCGTGTTGAATTGAAAAAAACGAATAAGTAGCCCAGATCCGCCACCTCAAAAAACCCCCATAGGTGTTGAGAAAAAAAAAGGCACCCGTAGCCTCCGAACCCCCCCCGTATCCTGGTAGATAAAGGAATATTAACAACACCCAAAATTGGGGGGGTTCCGCACCACGCCCTAGAACGCTGCATCCCACAGGTGAGGGATGGAATTTCCAGTGACAACAATGGTATGCAAGTCGATGGTTTGATCGGTGGGGGGACATTTGGCGCGCGCCAAGTCGCTAGTTGGCGCGCCAAGTCCGGACTTGGCGCGCGCCAACTTCCCAGTTGGCGCGCGCCAAGTTGTGAATTTGCGCGAGCCCAGGCCCGGGAAGCCAACTTTGGGACTTTTGTACCGTGTAGGAGTGTTTTCAGCACGAGAGGGGCATGAAACCCGGGTTTTTTCAGGGTAAAAAGTTTCCATTTACACCAAAAAAGGAGGAAAAAATCCCTAGGTAGCCAGTGTAACAACATAATAGACACCCGCCATGATTTGGCTGCATTCCCAAGCAAGTTGGCGAATGTCTCTTGGCTTCGTTTTGGAAAAGAATAGAAACATTTCTCGGTTTTGAAAATAAAACGTTGCATCGTTTTACAAAATAGAAGAATGCAACTTTTTGCAAGAGAAAAAAGATTGCACGGTTTAAAAAAAACAAACACCTTGCATGGTTTTACAAAACAGGAGACATCCACCTTTTGCAACAAAAAACAATACACAGCCTCAAAAAAATTAAACCGTGGCATGTTTTCACAAAACAGGAGACATCAACCTTTTGCAAGAAAAAGAAATAGTACACGGTTCTAAAAAAATGAAACCTTGCATGGTTTAACAAAACAGGGGTCATCCACTTTTTGCAAGAAAAAATCACATTGCACGGGTTTAAAAAACATAAGAGTCTGCGTGGTTTTAAAAAACAGAGGACTGCAACCTTTTACAAAAATCAAAAACATTACACAGTTTTTATACGAAAACAGGTGACACATGCTTTTTGACAGTTTTTTAGGGTGTGCCCTCTTTATCCCTAGGGGGTGTCGTATTCATCGCGACCTTGCCCTGATGGTCCCCAGGGTGGGGCTGAAGTGGCCTCCGGGGATGAACTGGTCCCTTTACCTTAAATTTGGCAAGGCCACCACGTTGGTTCTAAGATGCCTAGAGTAGAGTATAGCCTGGAGCGATGAGGCAGAAGAATGCCCAAAACGGAAAAGAGAAACAGTTGCTTGCTTGTTGTTGCTTGTTGCTTGTTTGCTACATTTAAAGAGAAAAGTATGTAGAAATATATTCCATTCCTGCCACCTGAAATCCATCTCAATGCATTGTTGTGTTTAAGTTTAGACAGATCAATACAAATGTGAAATTATCATGCGCAAAGCAGCGCGACTTACCACTCAGTGGTACGTATCATCAATTTCCGCTAGCTAGCCGCAAAGTGCCGAAGTTTGGATGCCAAAATGGTGCACAGAGTCCAAAGATGCGTTGACTTAACCCTGGGATTATTCGATTTTTAAATGGTAGGCCGGAGATCTGAATTTTTCGGATTTCAATAAATTTTACCAAAATTTGGTCATTTTGGCGTGCTTAACATTCTACCTTAGCATGCCCATTGTAGCTTGACGGCATGGCTAAAGGATTCAGCCCATTGCCTTTCCGAGTCGATTGGCACCAAAATGACTCGCAGAACATCCATGTTGCCCTGTGTGGTGTCCGTTTGCCACGTAGGTTGAGAGGAAACAAGCTGAAAAGTTAAGCAGCGTCTCCTTCACACCTTCGCCAAGGTGTCATACTGTGCACAACATCTTGACGTAGATATGTTGAGCACAAAAAGCGCGAAAGCTTGGGAGCAAGGAGGCCGAAGGTCCCCTTGTCCACAAGGCAAGGCAACAATAGATGTTAAAATGGGTTTTTCTAAGCGCATTGTAAAAGATGTGTAACTATTATTTTGCGTATGTTCATTTCAAAACTTTTTTTGAACAACTGATTGTGGGCTATGTGTGCCTATCGTTCGGGCAACTATTGTGTCCGCATAGGTGCCCATGCGTACCTACAATTGGAGCAAAGGTATGCGTCCTTTGGGCAGAGTAGAAAAGGTTTACCTAGGTATATTCGAACATATATGCAACTGTTAGGTTGGAGATTCTTTTTCAAAATGTTGTTTGACAGCCCATTTGACATTCTCGGTTGCACAGCCGGAAGGCCGTTTGATTGAGCCCCAGAATACTTATAGACGCTATTCAGGATTATCTGTTGGTATCCGAATCGGCAAAATTTTGTCTTCAGTCAATTGCGATTGGAAAGTTTTAAGGCATCGAGAGTTGATATGAAAAATAAATTTCCGGTAGTAACCCGGAAAAATATTGCATCGAAAACCTGAAAAATTGATGTACCATCCGCCTGCACTATTTTGACACTGTTTTATCTATTTTATGAGATTGAGCTGCGTTGCCGCGAGTGCCGCACTGAACCGGCTGACGGTTTCCGGAACCACCAGTGAATGTTGTAGACGAATGATAAGCCCCAGTCGTCACAAGCGCACCGCGTTCGTCTGGGACATGTGACGCTCAATCGAGTTCCCGGTTATCCGGAGCTGCTGTGCGTAGCCGTGTACCCGATCAGCCGCGGCCGGCTGAGACATGTGACGCTCAATCGAGGTACCGGTTATCCGGCGCTGCTGTGCGTAGCCGTGTTTTTCCACCAAGAAATCTTGTTCAAGTATTTGCATTCAATCTTTTGAAACTTCATGAAAGCTGATGAAAAGGGTCCATTACTACATTACTTGACCCTCGACTGGTACATTATTTGACATATTACTTTTATTTGCCAGAAGTCTGTAATGTTTGTATCTCATTCTTCCACATTTGTTGGTGTTGGGCATATCTTGTGTACCAGATCTGTTTTCCACCAAGAAATCTTGTTCAAGTATTTGCATTCAATCTTTTGAAACTTCATGAAAGCTGATGAAAAGGGTCCATTACTACATTACTTGACCCTCGACTGGTACATTATTTGACATATTACTTTTATTTGCCAGAAGTCTGTAATGTTTGTATCTCATTCTTCCACATTTGTTGGTGTTGGGCATATCTTGTGTACCAGATCTGTTTTCCACCAAGAAATCTTGTTCAAGTATTTGCATTCAATCTTTTGAAACTTCATGAAAGCTGATGAAAAGGGTCCATTACTACATTACTTGACCCTCGACTGGTACATTATTTGACATATTACTTTTATTTGCCAGAAGTCTGTAATGTTTGTATCTCATTCTTCCACATTTGTTGGTGTTGGGCATATCTTGACAGTGATGACGATGATGATGATGAGGGCAAAACGGCGGCTTGTGCATAACGTACCCTTATGTGCTCTTTTAAAAACGGGTTAATAGCCCGTTTTATTTGGCTGAAAAACGGGTTAACCTGTCCACGGTTTTGGCAGGGGTTAACCCGTTTTCCTCAATGAAAACGGGCTATTAACCCGTTTTCCTCAATGAATCATTTGCGGTTTGAAGCTACGTGTAACGTGAAATATCGAAATCTTTGGGTGAAACACCATGGTTGGCGTGCGGCGAACAAAAGTCTTACGCTCTTGTTGTACTGCAGCCCGATAATGGCCTTCTGAAGAGATTTTTGCGTTGTTTGCTTCGTGTACCGCTCACTAAAGCTATTAACCCGTTTTTCTGGAAAGAAACGGGTTAACCCCAAATTTTATGGGCTTATGGGTGGAGGCTCCTCCTCACCCTGCTCCCGTGGCCGATTCGAGCCCTGAACCGGTGGAGGCTCCTCCTCACCCTACTCCACCGGCATGGGGAAAAATGCCTCCACTGTACATACACTATACAGGATAGTTTCGAGTGGTCACCTTTGATTAGCGTTTACAATAATATAGTATAATGTTAGTTTGTTTTGATTCCTCCTTCGAATCCGTGTGTACATTATTAATAATAGTGTATATAATTATGATCTACTCCTTGGGGCAACAAGGGCCACGCATGGAGCCATCTTTGGCACCCTCGCCCATGCAAGCTTCATGGTACGGAGCATTACACATCACACAAAAGACACAATGCTCCCGTCGCAAAGGACGCCACACATTGATCTCTCGGGAGCACTTATGACAAATGAACTCGGATGCCACTTGTCTAACCGCAGGCGGACACTTTGGTCGCCTCATCTTTTGGAAAGGCAGTGGCATATCCGAGAGATCTTGGGAAATGGGAGCATTAGCTGCGGTGGGAGGTGCAGCCCAAGCAGCATCCCTATACTCTTGGCGACTATCCTCCAAAGAGCGCTTCAGGGACACCTGTGTCAAGGGCTGCTCGTCATAGTCCCACACCGACTCACTAGACTCACTTCTACCATCAGCAAGCAAGTCAACAGAGCCACCTGATTGGGAGGACGTCACACTAAGCTTTGCAGGGCTCGAATCGGCCACGGGAGCAGGGTGAGGAGGAGCCTCCACCGGTTCACGGCTCGAATCGGCCACGGGTAGGGTTTTTTATCACGTCATCCAACATTTCACATGCGGTACTTTCTTTTGCCTTGCCTCTCCTCCATGTGTCAACTGGAACCTGCACCGGTCGCCGGGAGGTTTGCACAAGTGTCCCAAGAACCTAACGTCGGTCTGGTTAACCCGTTTTTCAGCCAAATAAAACGGGCTATAATAACCCGTTTTTAGGAAAAACGGGCTATTAACCCGTTTTCCTCAATGAAAACGGGCTAAGGTGCGTAAGCACCTTTTACAGCCCGTTTTCATTGAGGAAAACGGGTTAATAGCCCGTTTTCATAATAAAACAAGCACGGCAATGTACCCTTTGCAAGGGAGTGAGCTAATGCACCCTTTTCAGAAGTCAAGGATTGTACCCATTTGGGCAAAGGGGCGGGGTACATTATTTGACATATATTACTGAAAGTTCATCACATTGGGATCCACAGCTATGGCTATATTCCGCAGCCGGACAACTGATTCTCGACAAATGTGATACAAATATTTCAGAATCGTGGCATTGATGAGGACCACTCTCCTACTCTCTTGTTCCAGGCGGTTGTGCACTCCGAGTGCCGGAGTCATCACTTGGCCCAATTGTGTCTCCCCGCCGTCGGCGATGCACGATAGGTTTTTGCACACACGTCCAAACGCTTGGTGCGGAGCCCTCTCCTCGTACTCCCTGAAGTTATCAAGCCGAGGGAGGTGTGCTCAGAGGAAGCGGAGAGGAGGGGGAGGCGCACCAAGAGGTTGGGTCCGCCCAACCCGCCCAAGCGAGACCTGCTGTGGTGCCTCATCCAAATACGAAGGTGAATAAGGTGTTGATTGTAGATTGGCGCAATTTGCCTAGGAGAGGAGAGAGACTTGTGCCCTCCAAGAGAAATGCTAGTGCTTAGGTGGGAGCTCAATTGGATGAGCGTCCCAAGAATACCAAGTTTGTGACCATTGCTCTCACATTTTTGATTTGAGGTGGGCTGAAGTCTGTCTTGTTTGCTTCCACCAACTGCCGTCTCCAAAAGACTTAACAAGCCGGCAACAAGAACACTGTTTCCAACCTCTTCCAACCTCTTGGTGCTGCGCCCCCTCCTCTCCCCTTTGTCCCTCGGCATGATTACTTGAGGGAGTGCGAGTGCAACCTTTGCCTTCACCCACGGTCAGCTCCGTCTCCTTCCCTTGGCTGTTTTGGCCCACCAGGGTGCAACTGCATAAAGGCAGTATTGGGGGCATACGTGAACAAGGGAGGCGGAGTTGGGGGCATTCGCATTGTGGGGCTTCATGGTTTAGAATTACATTCACACTTTACATTTTCATGCTTCGTCTCCATGATAACATCGTTATTCACTTTGGACACCCAGTACTTGTGCCATGGAGAGGCTATACAAGGGCATTATGGAGCGAAAGCGACCATGGGGGGGGGGGAGGGGGGGGGGTCTCCTCCTATTCTCGGTCCTCTGGCCGGCTGGCTGGTGTAGACCTTGTCTTGCTTTGTGTTTGCATGCCACAGTGCCCCACATAGCACATGATATGCTAATGGAACAATTCTTTTTGAACAACATATGTTGGAAATTGTTTGTCTCATTGGCAGTTACTTGCAATGCTCCTTCTGCAATAGTTTTAGACAATGCATTGCCCACTTCTACTTTATAGTGATGTCTACTGTGCCTACTACCAAGTGGGAAGCAAACTTGCATGGTGCGCATTTTTGGATACACGGTTGCGGTGTCCAATGGCCATTCAAATGTGCTCCAAAACACAGGCTTGCGCATTTGGATGTTGGAACTTTTGTATGACAAGTATTGTGCGCCTTTTGACATTCCGAGGGTCACGTTGTTCTACACCTGTGTGTGGTTGAAACATTACCCACATGATGCTTTACTACTGCAATTTTCTTCTTCGGTGTTTCGAACTTGGTTGCCCCTTGAACCATTACCTCACACTTTCATTGGAATTTCCAATTATCGAACATTCCTACATTCCAACATGTGGCCCGCTGTCTTGGGCTATCACGATGGGATATGGTGGGAAGTCATGGTCCATTTGCCTTTGTGATTGCACCTCCTATGCATGCATGTCCAATTGCATTGTGTTCCATCCGATTGAGTTGCTTGACATCCCTAGGAGCGCCCTGCGGTAAGCGTTTGTTCAATATTTTTGTCCACACGGGGCCTCGGCGCAATTCACCACCTAGCCGCGGCTAGCCGTGTCTAGGGGGGGGGGGGGGGAGGGGGGGGGGGGGGGGGGTGGGTCTCCCCCTATTCTCGACCCACCAGCCACCATGGCTAGTTTCACCCCTATGCATGGAGCCGCATACAGAACAATGATGTTCAGGTGCTGGGGGCGGTTTTATGGTGGTGAGACACCAGCGGTTGTGAATCGTTGCGTTGCAACCATCAACGTGTAAGTTTGGCTTTGTGGGCAACCCAAGTATGCCGTGTAAAATGGTCGAAAAAACCCCTTCACTTCTTGTCATTGATTTTTGTGTACAATGACCATACACAAGTTAGCTGCCGTTGCCTATCGCCCTGCAATAGTCGCCAGCGGTGATATCCCGTGTTATATTCCTTTGGCTACCAGACCGGACGGAGGACCGGTCTGGTCTTGTGGGGAAAATTATCACTTTCTGGCAAAGGATTGGGTCAAGGGTTTTTGAATGTGGCGGAAATGATGGTTTTGGTGGTTTTCTTAGACTCAATAGTATTTTAGAGAAAAACAGTAAGACCAGTTTCAGAGACCGGTGGGACCGGTCTTTGCAAACCGAACGGACCGGACCACTTCGGTACACTTTGGAGCACTTTGTTACACTTGCCTCCCAAACCTACCTTTGCGCGCTCGTTGCAGCATGCACGCCACCACACACCATGCACAAACCACACACACATACACAGACTTTGCTTCCCATGTCCTCTTGGGTGTTTCAACGATGCATGATGGGTGGGATGCACCATTAGCATGAAAATAGATCGGTTCAAACAGTTTCATGCAGACCGGTCAGACCGGTCTTCCGAACCTCGCTCCTGGTCCCCTACTTCCTGCTGCCTTTTGACAGGACCGGTCAGACCGCTCTTCCCCGCTTTGTTGCTTAGCCTTCTTTAATGCCGATTTCAGGCCCCGGCACGAAGATCCCCGGCGTGAAGGACGCCGAGACGCCCGTGCCCACGGCCTTCAAGAAGGTCCGGGCCGGCGACCGGGTGGTGCTGCTGCTGAAGGGCTCGCACGGCGGCCGCTACACCGGCACGTGCGAGTCGCAGGCGTCCGGTAAAATGTCCCTATCCGGGACAATCTACTTCACGGAGGACCAGAAGACCGGGGGCTTGAAGCGCAGCATCAGCAAGGGCGAGCTTGACTTCGTCACCGAGGACGTGCTCGGATGTTGGGTGATCGCGGAGGCGAAGACATCTACTCCGGGCCAGAGGATTGCGGCCCGAGCAGCGCAGTCCCGCAAAAGGAAAGTGAACGAGGAGTCCGAAGACGAAGACGAGGACGAGGAAGAAGAGGACGAAGAAGACGAGGAGGAGGAGGAGCGAGAAAGCGTGATGGAGATCCCGGAAGAAGAGGCAAAGGAGGAAGAGCAAGAGAGGAAGAAGAAGAAGCCGGCGAAGGAGAAGCACACCACCAAAAGACGGTTGCCGGTCCCATTTTTCAAGGAAATCAAAGCCGAGGGCAGTGAGTCCGCCTCGGCGCCCCGCACAAGCAAGAAAGGCAGGAAGGCCTCCACCGAGGACGAAGAGAGGTCGGCGGAAGAGGTGCGCATGGGCAACGCGTTGGAGATGTATGGCACCACCTTGCCAAGGCTTGGGCAACACGTCCGGCAATGTCTCCGTGGCCAACCCGGCACCAAGACACTTTTGGCGGCAGCGCTGCAGTTGCTGTTCGAGTGCCCGAACAGCATTCTTCGTGGTCCTCTGTGCATTCGGTCTGTCCAACCGGTCTCTGGACAAAGTGATCTAAAGTGAAGCGGTCTGAACGGTTTAGGGTAGTTTGCCGGTTTGGGAGCAAAGAAAGTCTAAAGTGTACTAAAGTGTGCTAAAGTGAAGCGGTCCGAACGGTTTAGAGTAGTTTGCAAAGACCGGTCCGACCGGTCTCTGGACAAAGTGAGCTAAAGTGGACCGGTCCGAACGGTTTAGAGTAGTTTGCAAAGACCGGTCCGACCGGTCTCTGGACAAAGTGATCTAAAGTGAAGCGGTCTGAACGGTTTAGGGTAGTTTGCCAAGACTGGTCAGCAAAAGCTTGTATTCTGTTTTTTTTTCAGGCATGCCTGCTGCTACACCATGGGAACCAAGACCCCTGGCCCCCCTAGAGGCCAAATGGGATTTTGCAGATGAACTCCGCAAAGGGCGCAGCCTCTTGGAGGGCACCGAGGATGGCAAGACCCCCGTTGCCGTCTGGAACTTTATGTTCCGGCCAATTTTGGAGGCCATGACGCTGTGTTTGGAAGAGGCCAACCGGTTAGACCTGGTGGACCTTCTTCCGCGGTACGTGCTCTTTCGAGTTGGCTTGGGCATGCTGCAGCCGCGCAGAATAGATGATGTGTGTGGGACAAAGAGAGTATGCACTACAATGCATACATGGCGGAACTGTTTCCTAGCAGGCGACAGTTTTATGTGCTACAGCGACTTACGGACCCGGATGCGGATGCGTTGATTGAGTTGTGCACGATGCACTGGCAAGGCGGATGGGAACTAGGTGACGTGGTGTGCGGGGATGAGACCGTGGTCCCCCACAAGGGGTTGTTCGTGATCCGCCAGTTCATACCGCGCAAGCCTCACAGCACCGGTGTGAAACTGTACGCGTTGTGCGACGCACAAAGCCATTACATTTGGCATGTGTATTTGTACCGTGGTGCAGCCCCTCGTGTGGGTCCAGAGTCCCGGAGCCGGTTTGCAGGCCACTACAATGCGTTTGAGATTGTGCAACTTTGGAATGATGTGACTCCACCCGGAAAGGTGCTTGTGGCGGATTCATTCTTTGGGTCTCATGATGCGGCGGCGATGCTAAGTGCACAAGAGCGTCCGTTCTTGATGCTCACTTCCACAAGTGCTTTGGTGCAAGATGGGAACGTTGGATTAGACCCGGGGGATGTGAACACGGTGGTGCACAAGGAACATCGGTATGCACTCTCGGTATACAAAAACCCCAAAGTGGGGCGCAAGCCGGCAAAGGTGGTACCACTACTAACCAATTGCTTAACCGGAGGTTCGCTCCCACACCGAAGTGGACGATACCACCTACCGGGGATAATTGCCAACTACCGTAGGTTTGCCCCGGGGGTGGATACGTTTAACCAAATGTGCTTACAACACCGGGAAGAGCACCGGTTTCAATCATGGTGGAAGGCACTTGGGGGGATGGTGTTAAGGATAGCGGCAACAAATGCATTTACGTCATGCCAAGCGTTGCGCCTTAGTCCGGGGGGTGAAACAATGTTTGACTGGCAATGGAGGTTGATGAGATACATGTTTCCGGCAAGGCAAATTCAGGTGGTGGACAAGCATGTACCAATAGTGGTTGGGAAGCGGGGCTTTTGTGTACATTGTGGGATGGGCACCACCCGATACAAGTGCAAAGCATGTGGGTGCTATCTACACGTTGAATGCTTTGCGGACCATCACGAATGAACCATGAATAGATGTCTTGTGAGGATTGACTCCCATGCATTGCAATGCCTGTGCAAAGGTGTGAACACGCACAACACAGCACACGCACACACACAACATACACATGCGGACACACACACTACACACGCATCACCAAGTGCTCCAAAGTGTGCTAAAGTGTGCTAAAATGGTCCGGTCCGTTCAGTTTGCAAAGACCGGTCGGACCGGTCCGACCGGTCTTCCCGAACTAACCGGTTCGCTACAGAAAGCTAAAGTGGCGCGAAACGGTCTCAACTGAACAGTTGGTGATTTTGCCTAGTCGAAACGGTGAGTTAACGAAGACCGGTGGACCGGTTGTGAAAATATTCGCGTATGGTAGCCAAAGGAATATACCACGGATATTATGGTGAGCATAACCTGGCATACCAGGAATACCTGGGAGTATACGGGTAAAAAAGGGGGTTTTGGGAGAAAGGGGTATGTGGCATGTACAGGTGGGTACGAATGTATAATGCACAATGCATGCATAGGTGGGTTGGGGAATACCTCTAGTTTGCCAATTGTGATGGTCAATGTTGTGTTTGAAACTACCCCATTTTGGGCTCTTGGGGTATACGGCCGTATACTCAAGGCTCCAATACCTCAGTATACGGCCGTATACTCTGGAGTATACGGCCGTATACTTGGAGTATACGGCCGTATACTGGGGGTATTTGTTTGCACCATGTGGTTGTTTCAAGTTGAAAAATTCCATTGTTGTGCCTTTTGTGCCCATCTTGTTGCATGCTTTGCCTTTGCCCAACAATTGCACACCACTTGAAACCAATCTAGGCTCATACTTCACTCAAGATTGCAATGTATGTCTCCATATGTGTCCATTCCAATCCATATTATGTTGCTTCTTGCTCTCCCAGGCCCTCTTTTTCTGCCACCATGACTGATGCCGGCACTCATGCCTTGTTGAAGAAGTGGGCCGATGCCGTAGCTCTCCGCACAGTGCACAGAGGTGTTTACAGCCCCGACAGCACACGCACCGTGTCTTGGCCTTCTCTTGAGAATTGTGCTTGGTCCACCTTGGACACCCCTGTGGCCCTGGTGAAGCTAACGCACCCCCGCGTTGCCCAACCCCACAGCCTCACTGACCCTTTGTTGTCGTTGTTTGACAACAACCCTAATCTGCAAGCTATTGTGTTGCAGCTCCATGATTCGGATGCCCTGGGATGCAGCGTTCTAGGGCGTGGTGCAGAACCCCTAGTTAGAACGCAATTTCTGGAACACCCACCTACCCTCAATTTTGGGGCAAACCACCTAAAAAAAATGGATTCAGCACCCTCAAAAACCCCCCATCCCCTTTCTTTCCCCACATAACCCTCATCGTAGGGGTGGTTTTTTGGGGGGGGGTCAAACAGTTAGAGCACAGTTAGAACAGAGTTAGAACGCAGTTAGAGCACCTTGCTCTAACTAGTTATCGCGCTAGTTATCGCGCGATAACTCAGTTATCGCGCAGTTATCGCGGGTAGTTATCGCGCACCCCTCCTCCCTCCCTCCCTAGGACAAACAACACAAAACACTTGGCACAAAGCATGTGTGGTCGGTTTTCATACAAAGTCATCAATGTCTGAGGCCTTGGCTGCCTCCAGTCCCAAAAGCCCTTGCTCCAGGGCGTTCATGGACATGCAATGGTGCATGTGGCGGAGGGACATACTTGGCCTCACCAAGGACCAACCCTTAAAACAATTTTTGAGCCTCCTCTTGTAAGGACCGCGCTGTCGTGGAGCATGTTAAAAAAAGCTGTGGGGGGCCCAATAGGGGGATGAGTTTGTATTTGAGGGAATGCGAGATGCAGGATGGCTCTCCGGGGATTCATGTCTCGGGGGACGTGGCCGCTGGCTGGCGCAAATGGGAGTGCAAGGCCCAGCAAGTGCAGCGGGGGCATTGGGAGGACACCGCCCCCCTCTACTCCCTCCACTCCCAATCGCCATGGTCCTGGCATGCCGATTTGGAGGGCCACACCCTCCCCACCTGGTACAAGGGTACTGGGATGCACCCCTCCCTTTTCTTCCCCCTCACCACCACCCCCTTTTTGGTGTTGAACACCATCGTGTCTCCATCCCCGTTGACGTCGTCGATCATCGTCATGTCGACGACCTCAAGGATTTCAAGCAATGGGGCCATGCTTTCCAATCTGGCTTCATTTCTGTCAGTTGGATGGACAAGCTTCAGGATGAGTATGGGGAACTTAGGGCAGATGCGGGGCTCAATATTTTTAATGAGGATTGGCCCGCCGAGACTCGTGCAGGGGACAGTGACACCCGCCGCACAATGACCCCACCGGAGGGGGGTGCAATGTACAGTTTCGCAAGGGAGGTCCTCATACCCCACTTGGAGACTCATTTGGGTTGGAAGTGTCCGGTCGTGAATGTTACCACCTTTATTGTGGTGAAGGCCGGTACAGTGGATGTGGAAAAAAAACAGCGTTGGCACCGTGACATTAACCTCAGCCATGTTGCCGGCCCGGACCAACACCATGTTGTTTGCTTGTTTCCGATGTTCTCCCCCACACCCGATGATGGTTGTGCTGGGGCTTTTGTGGTTGCATCCCACACGGGCCTTCCGGACCCTTGGGTGGTGGCCCCAATGGCCCCATTGGACATTGGGGATGTGTGGTTGGGCAATGCACTGACTGTGCATCGCGGAGGTATTTGCCCTACCACAAACCCCCATCGGCCCCGTGTTTTTGGTTTCATTTCGGTTGGTACCTCCAGGTTCGACTACAACAACACTTGCCCTGTTGTTGTTCCCCCTTGGGCCGGCAAAGCGGCTGCATCCCCCGAAGGGTCTCAAGGCCCTCATGCCACTTGTGGTGCAGTTGGTTGTGAGGTGTTGTTGGATGTGAGTGATGCTACCACAGTTTTTTGTGTTACACGTGGTAACGTGCCATTGTGTGCCACCCACGCCTTGGAGGGGCAGTGTGGTGCCTGTGAGGAGGGCGCTTGGAATCAGGGTGAGACGATGACGCAACACAGTGGTGTTGCATGGGGTCTTTGTCCGGCCCCACTTCAATTCTACATGCCCGTTGATGGGGCTACTTTTTTTGCAATTCATGAACATTTGTCCCCTAGCCCCCTTCGAGTTGGGGTTGAGGGTCACCCTTCATATGAGGAGTGCCCATTGCGGCAAATGCATGCTAACCCCTTGCCTTCTGTGGGCTCGGATGGCACTTTCCTTGCTTGTCCCCCCGGTTCATTGGTGGTTTCGCGGGGTTTGATTGGTGGTGTTGCTTTGGCTTCCACCGATACCACAATTGGCGGGGTTTTGCATTGGTTTGCACTTGGGCACAAGCACCACCTCATGGATGTTGCACTGGCGGAGAGCTATGGTTGGGTGAAGTGGTGGCCATTCAAGACGGTTTCGAGAAAGAAGAAGTCGAAGCCGAAGCCCAAGGCGAAGTCAATGAAGGGCAAGGAGAAGGCCGGAGAAGAAGATGAGGACGGAGGAGGAGGAAGAGGAGAAGCAAGAGCTGTGGTGCATCTGCAATCAGGTATTTGTGGGATCCGGGCATGGGTTGAACTGTGTTGTTGTTATTCATTAAGTCCCATTTATCTCAAAAGGTAGGGTCACTGGTGGGTTTTTTTGTTTGGCCTGTCTTCAGCGCCTCCCTATATGGTTGCATGCAGTTCTTCAGGTTGAGTTGAATTGAATTGATCATCAACCTCTTCAATTTCTTCCCAGGATTCTTCAATGGCCTACACATGTTTTTGCATGTTTGAGGGCAGTGGGGTTTGAACCAGGAACGTTTCGTTTGCAAGTGTAGCATGCATACCTCTCACCCACCCAGTGCTAGGGTCTTGGAATACGGCCGTATACCTTGTGTATACGGCCGTATACCCACGGTATACGGCCGTATACCCCCAGTATACGGCCGTATACCGCGAGTATACGGCCGTATACCTCCGAGTATACGGCCGTAACACAGATTACCTCCCCGATGAGTCTGTTGATGAGTTATTGGCCTATGACTTTCGTCCTTGGGGCCACTAGTGAGCACCGTATACTACCAGTATACGGCCGTATACCTCCGAGTATACGGCCGTATACCTGGAAGTATACGGCGGTATACTCGAAGTATACGGCGAAAGATTTGTGCTGAATCGTACATGCTGTGCGCCTGTTGCATGCGCCTGTGCGCACGGTTTCACTGGGCAACTGGCCCACATATGCCTGGCACATCTCTCCACAGCAATTATTGTGAGCAATATGTTTGCAAATGCCCATCAGAAGGAGAAGGGGCTTTGTTTGGAGAGCATTCAAGATTTTTGTGAGGGAATCAAACGCCGGCATTTGACCCCCTATGCAGTATGTGCTCTGCATCCACAAACGTCAACGCCAGCACCCTATTTTGTTTCACATGTTATGGCCCAGCCTGTTTTTTTTACTATAGGATTGCGGGGAAAGAGGGCAACGGCAAAGACGTTTGTGGATGCAATCGGTAGCATGTACCCTTCGTGAACCGGCCGTTTGAATCGGAGATTCACGGCACCGTGAATTTCACCGATTTTTGCCGTGTTTTGCTTGTAACTTGGTGCCATCGTGTGCTTTTGTCCTGCTATCTTCGCCCAAAGTGAGATCCAACAAATGTGTGCAAATTAGAGGTTTGAAGTAGCCACAAGGTTCAACACATTTGGTGAGATTCGCGTGAATGTGAAATTCACGCACCCTAATTCACGCATAAATTCACGGATTTTGGCACCTCTCGTTTTGGGCGCGGTTTGGGCATGGTGGATGCTTTTGGGGCGATACCTTCATTGGATGATGCGTAATGAAGCTGGGGGAAGAATTTTATCCCCTCAAATCCCTCAAAAGGATCGAATAATATGGCGTTTTCCCCCGAAAACCTCAAAATTTGGGTAAATTCACGTGAAATTCACGCATTTATTCAAACGGCCACTTATCCCCCGTTCACGAAGGGTACACATCAGCATTGCTTGGTGACGATGTACTTTTGCGACCCCATGCCCAAGGCCTCATGATTATTTTAAAAGATGGTGAGGTGGATGTGGCCGACAAGGAGGCAATTAACCTACTCCGATGGATGCGGCGGCACCACCTTTCCATCCGGGCATTGAAGGGTTGCCTGAGGACCACATGCACTTGGGACCATGTGATGGCAATGCGTAAGACCCTCACACCTTACCTGTCCAAGGGGAGGGTTCTGGAGGTGGCCACTAAAGGGGGTACCCGGACATGTGGGGTGGTGGAATTGCATGATATTGTCACCACCATGGTTGTATGTGCCCATGCCGAAGACGGCATTCGGAAGTATGAGGAGAATACATATTTGGCTGTTGTAATCTGTTCTGATGCCACTGTTTTTCATAATGCCAGTGCCACACGTTGTGACGTGTTTGTGGACCTATGGGAGGATAGGGGGGCACACCATGATGGTCAGGCATGGGCCTCATGGTGGGTTTTTGATGGGGGGGACGATATGGCCCATCTGCAAAGGATGGATGCCGTGGGGAAATTGAATGACCAAGTCAAAAAACTTCAAGCCGAGGGCGGCATAGAAATTGGGGGTACTCCCAAAAAATTATTGTGTTTTAAAAGTGGGGATGGGAAAGTCATGATGTCGGGTTCGTGTGGGAAATGTTGGAATTGCAATCTCAAGTATGACCAATTTCAAGCCCATTTGTTTGCAATTGCAGATTTTCCAGTGCTTCCTCGCATTGGGTCCCTTATGTCTTGCATCCCTCCTGTCCGCAATGTTGGAGATGTGGCACATTGTTGTGCAAGGGTGGGGACAGGCATTGGGAAACGTCTCAAGGACAGCGCCCGCACATGGGGTTCACCAGGAGCTCTAAGGGCCGTGTCCCATTTCATTTCTAACCTCCGGCAAGAAGCAAAGCACATCCCTGTGGCTGAGAGCTAGAGTGATGCGTGCTCCCTCGAAAGAGAAGGAACACACTCTCGACATTCACGCCTCCCGTCTTTTTTTCGAAACACCTGAGTTGCACGCCGAGTTAGTGCGCATTGTTGCAATGTATTGTACCCATGTTGTGCAGTGGGAGGGCAACAGGTGGCTCAAAACCAGTGCCGTCCTGCACCTCATGTTGCAGGCCTGTTACTATATGCAAAAGATTTGGCGCCATGTGGGTCCTGTTCCCATGGATCAACGCCAACGTTATGCATCCATGGTTACACAATTCACCAAGGCATGGGGGGCATTGGGGTGGAGTGTTCCGGTTTGGGTGCATTGGGTGGTGTGCCACAGTGGGGCACACCTCCAAAGATGGGGGAATTTTATTAAGTTTTCCTCCATTCCCACGGAATGGAGGAACAAAAGTTTTAAAATGGACATCCGCCATTGTTTTCAAGGGTGGAAGCTGAGCAAGCCTTATGTCACCCGATGGGGACTAAGGCATGCTCTGCACCTGGATGCCCTTGATTGGGGCATCCGGTTGTGGTTTGGGGAAAAGGGTTTGGGTAGAGAGGGGATCAAGTTTGGCATGCAACGCATGCGGAAGAAGCATCGTGCACCAAAGCACATGTAGGTATATATCATGTGATGTGCAATATGCGTAAGTGTGTATATTAGGTATATATAACATGGGGAAGTGGATCACATTTGACATTTCGGATGGGACATCAAACAAGGTTGCTTCTTGTGGTCTTCTGCTTTGCTCATATGGTGCTCTTTTGTGTGTACAATGTGTTTGGGGGTTGCAGGGTCATGAGTAAATGCGAGGGGGAGGGGTAGGTGATGAGAATGGTGGCATGGGTGGAAGGTAGAAAGTCCCCGTATACTCCAAGTATACGGCCGTATACTTCTGAGTATACGGCCGTGGGATGCAGCGTTCTAGGGCGTGGTGCGGAACCCCCCCAATTTTGGGTGTTGTTAATATGGTTGGAACCCGGAATTTCACATGTTACATGGGTGCACTATGATGCAACAATGTGCCTTCCATGTTTCGTTTGCTCGATATTGCCCGTTTTGCACTTTTTGCGATTTGATCTTTGTGTGCTCTAACTAGTTATCGCGGGGTTAGAACGGGGTTAGAGCACTAGTTATCGCGTGGGTAATCGCGCGATAACCTAGTTATCGCGGGGGTTATCGCGGGGGTTATCGCGCGATAACCTAGTTATCGCGTGGGTTACCGCGTGGGTTATCGCGCTTCATTTTATGTTTCCCCTTTTCGCTTTAGCTCTCAAAGCTTTCATTTTCTTTGATAATGGCCCTTGCTGCTGCCCACGCTTGGTGCGAGCACCATCAAAAGCTCCTTGGGGTCCGTCGCCTTGGCGGTCCTGAGGGGTTTACGATGGGTGATGCCAATGTGAGGCGCCCTGTGGCGACCCGCTTTGAACATGGTGTGGACTTTGGACTCCTTGTCCATAAGTCCCCCTTCATGGCGGACAAGCGAGACCCCCTGGTTCTCAGCAACTACATCTTCGAGTTGCTAGAGGTAAATCCAGGGGTTGCTGGATTTTTGATCCAGCTTCATCCGGACGATGTGGACGCCGTGGTGGAGTCCGTCACCGCCCATGCCGAGAAGGGTGCGGGGACGAAGACGACCCTCTATGTGGGTCAGGAGGAGGAGGAGGAGGAAGTGGAGGAGGAGGAGGAGGATGCGGGGGGGGTGGGGGCTGGGGGGAGGAAGGAGAAGCCCCACAACCCCCTCATGATTAGTGTCCAGAAGGTAAGGATCCGACCGGGTAAGGGGAAGGGGCAGTCGGATGGTTGGTTCCCCCAACCCCTCACCCACAACACCCGCCGGGTCTGCACTGACGACCCCGAAAACAAGCTCCCCATGCACTCCCTTTGCCCCACAAGGGAGTGGGAGCGTGAGTGGTATGGGGTCACCACTCCCAACATTGTTTCGGGGCAGGGGGTGATTCTTTTTCCATTTGGGGCAACACCCCCCCTTATTGGGGAGGCGGAGGAGGTGGTTGCCGCCGAGCCCTTGGGGGCCTTTAATAGGGACCCCAATGACCTTGTGCTCACCGTGGGGGGGAAGCTGGTGGTCAACCACCTCCTGGAGCACGATTTTTTGAGTGATGTGCAGCTCCAAAGTCTTTTGGATGATTTGGATAGGGTGCCTCTCTCAGAGAAGGCACCCATTTTCAATGAGAACCCCCCCATTGTCGGCAGGCCCCAAGATTCTGGGACCCGCCGTACATGCATTGTATGGCAACTATGGGGGTGCCAACCACCACAGGCACAACCCCCACAAGCTCCATGATCTGCCAGTCCTCAAAAGGGTGGCAGATCGTGTGCTTGAGACGGCGAAGAAGATTGTGGTGGGGGGGGTTGGATGGAGCTGCACCATCCTTGACATGGCCGAAATTTCGAGCTATGACCACACCCCCCAGCACCTCCATCGCGACGCCCCCCCCCTACACCATTCCTGAAGGCACATTGATTGTCAATTGCCTTATTATGCTAACCCATAATCATGAGGAGGAGGATGGGTCACATTTTCTTTTTGTGCCCTCCAGCAGTTCGGGGTTCCCTGACCCTTGGGTGGAGAGGGCTGTGCCATTCAAGAGGGGCACTGCCTTTTTTTTTAATGCCCTTGATGTACACCGGGGGTTGGGGATTCCCAAGGCCTCCCCCACGGGGGTGTCCCACCCCCGCCTCATGGCATTTTTTGCCATTGAGCTTACCCAAGGGGGGAATCTTCGATTCCCCAACCTGCACGTGACCCAGTCCATTAAGAGGCCCCAGCTGGGGGCACCTGCTGGCCGGGTGGCCAGGACAGTCCAGTGTGATGGGGCGGTTAGGTGTAGGGGGAAGGTGGTAGCCAATTGCTACGGATGCAATCGGCTGATTTTGTGCACCGCCCACAAAGATGGCCTTTGTGTGCCATGCCAGGAGGGGGAGGAGGTGGAGGGGGGGGAGGAGGAGGAGGTGGTGGTGGACCCCAATGGGGTCGGCATTGAGCAATCTGCTCAGTGCTTGCTCCCGGTGGGAACAACCACCGGGCATTTTTTGTTGTCGGGGTGGGGGATTGGGAGGGAGGTGATTGCCCCCCTCACTAATGAGGAGGCGGGGGCGGTCGCAGGCCACCCCGATCAGTGCCCCTTGGCCAAGGTGTGCCATGGGGAGGCACTGCCCTGGCCCACCTTGCAAGGGCATGTTGGGATGAAGGTGCCGGCGGGCACCATTTTGGTGGTGAGGAGGGGGTTGTATGGGGGAGTGGCAAGGGTGGCCCCTGAGGTGGAGGGGGTGGCCCAGGTGGTGGAGTGGCGGCAGGTGGGGGAGTATGCGGCCGTCATGGACTTCGTGTGGCTGCGGAGGCTGGGCCTGGTGTTGGACGACGCCAAGAAGGAGGGCCAAGGCATGTGTCCATGTCACCAGGTGTGAAAACTTCCCACAACACCCTGCTCTAACCCCTGCTCTAACTAGTTATCGCGCTAGGTTATCGCGTTCTAACTAGGTGCTCTAACTAGTTATCGCGCTAGGTTATCGCGTTCTAACTAGTTATCGCGGGGTTATCGCGGGGGGTTATCGCGGGGGTTATCGCGCGATAACCTAGTTATCGCGGGGGTTATCGCGTGGGTTATCGCGTGTTTTTTTTTTGTTTCTTTTGTTTTTTTCAGGCTACCATCTTGCAGCTGCCCCGCATCTTCGTCAAGGACGACGCCCAGGCAGCCGACGCAGCAGGTGGAGCGGCAGAAGCAGCGGGGGCACGGCCCGCCAAGCCGGTGGCGGCCCGGTTGGAGCTGGAGGGGGAGAAGAGGCTGCCGGAGGGGGCGTCGTGGCGGTTTGGGGAGCCTGGGGATGAGGCCTGCAGGATGGGGGGGACGGGATGGTACCGGCAGGTCACCATCACAGAGAAGGAGGGGGGGGTGGAGAGGAAGACCAACCTCACCCTCCCCTCCTATGTGTGGGTTGGGGGGGAAACGGCCAAGTGGTCGCAAGCCGCAGAGGGGGAAACGGTTGCGGCTTTTTTGTGTTTGTTTGGGATGAGCGACCCCCCCCAAAGGAAATCTTATTTCCTTTTGAGGGTGTGTTTTTTGTGGGAGGGGGAGTATACGGGGAGGGAAGTGTGGCAGAAGCTGCACAGGGGGGGGGGCATCCACCACGTTGGTGGGTATGACCCCCCCCTTTCTGTGGTGGACGCCACTGCCGATTGGGTTCGGCAGTATGCACCCAAGGGGGGAAGGCCGGGAAAAGGCCAGACGAAGCGGGGACCAGACGTGGTGGTGGTTGAGCCGGATGCCCCCCCCCCCTTAGGGGTAAGGGCCAAACCCCCGCCCCCAAGCCCTCCCCCAAGCCATCGAAGGTGGCAAAGGTGGCGGCAGCCCAGCCCCCCCATGAGGCCCTGGACGTGGAGGCCTTGGGGGCCAGTGTGGCCACCCACGTGACGGACGCTTGCCAGGTTTTGGTAGAGCAGGCGGCCGCCACGGGGGTCGAGGCCGCACTGGCCAAGGGTCGGTCGGCCGACCACAAGTCGGCCTTGGCGAAGGCCGAAAAGGCCCAAGGCAACACACAGCGTGCCCTGGACCAGGCCCTCAACCTGGCCGCCAAGAGGGGGGAGGAGGTGGAGGCGATGAGGGAGGCCCTGAGGGAGGCCCAGGAGGGGAGGCGGAAGGCGGAGGTGGAGGTGGCCCAGCTTAAGGTGGAGGTGGAGGGGCAGCGGAGGAGGGGGGATGACCTTGGGCAGCGCTTGGGGGTGGCTGAGGCGCAGGTGCGCAGCCTCACCTCCACCCTCTGTGCCTCCTTCGGGGCGCAGCAGGCCCAGCAGGGGCTGGCGCCGCAAGGGTTGCAGAGTCAGGGTAGCGGGAGTAGGAGTGGGAGCCAATGACTAGTGGATTTGCTCAAGGGGTTGCCCAAGGGCATTTTTCGTGGGGAGGAGCGATATGGGGCCCAAGTGGACATGTGCCACTTTGGCCTCGTGGGAAGTGGAAACCCCAACCCCTCTAATTTTAGGGCGACCCACATGGCCGCTGCTACCCTCAGGCCTGCCCTCACCCCCTTGGTAGCAGACCTCAATGGGTATTGCACCTCCAATGCTCCACCATGGTTCACATGGTGTAGCATCCAAATTGTTCGCCCCCAAGGGACGGACACCATGGGCCTCCACTCCCATTTGCGGGATGGGGCGCCCATGGCGCTTATTGTGTGTGTGGGGTCTTTCACGGGGGGTGAGTTTTGGGTGGAGAGTGGTGGCCTGCTGAATCCCTCCTTGAGGGAAAAAAAGCGGCACACCCGTATGTGCAAGGGTAGGGCGGTGGAGGGTTGGGCATGCACCGCCACCCCCCAAGCCCCGGTGTTGTTCAACACCAGGGCACTACACGCTCCATTGCCATGGGAGGGCGAGCGATGGAGCGTGATTTTTTATAGTGCGGGGGGGGTTCTGCACTGCACGCCTTTGTGGCGGCAGCAGCTGGTGTCCATGGGTTTTAGGGTGCCCAATGCTTCCTCTAACCCCTCCAGTTAGTGTAATTTGTGATTCGATTATTGTTCACTCTTTCTATTACTGTACTCTGTGGACTCTGAGGAGGGGCAACTAGCCCGGAACATGTCCATTTGACTGATTTGAATTTGCGTTTGTGGCGCCATGTACCCCGTGCCTGCACATTGTTGACATCTCCAAGGTTTCTTGGGTGCAAAATCAACGTTTGTGAAGGTTTTAGGGTGCCCAACGCTTGCTCGAACCCCACCAGTTAGTGCGCACTAACCCTTGCTCTAACTAGTTATCGCGGGGGTTATCGCGCTCTAACTGGGTGCTCTAACTAGTTATCGCGGGGGGTTATCGCGCTCTAACTAGTTATCGCGGGGGGTTATCGCGGGGGTTATCGCGCGATAACCTAGTTATCGCGGGGGTTATCGCGTGGGTTATCGCGTGTGTTTTTTGGGCCCTTGCTTCAAAACCCTCCCTCATTTCGCGCCCAGGTCCTCTTATTCTTCATGGACAGTGCTGTCAATGAGGCCCTGCGGGCTCTCAACACAGCCAACGTGCGGCGTTACACCGATCTGCAGTGCCCCAAGGCCCGGCGGCGGCGTTTGAAGGCGGTTCAGCGGCTGGTGCGAGTTCTATTGGGTGACCCAGACGTCGTGTGTGGCACCAACACCAAAGGCGAAGTTTGTTTAAGTGGTGGGGCGTGCACTGCCCTGTCTGGCCCACTTGGCGGCCATCTTGCATTAACAGCTCAGGAGCATGAGGCCCTGAGCATGCTACGCATGGCATGCAGCATGCATCTCTCCCAACGGGCCCTTTTGCGAATGCCCCGCCGTTGCACACAACGGGACCTAAGGACCGTTCGGCAACGGATCATGCCCTACTTTCCCCAAACCACCATTGTAAAGTCTACCACAGGCCGCAATAGGGCAGCTGCCCATGTGCCTTTGCAATCAATTGTGCAAAATGCAATATCTATGGCCCCAGTTATCGGGAAACCCCCCCCTAGTGGCGTTGCCATTGTTGTTATTTCAGTTGATGCGACTTCCTTGTGGAAGGCATCCTCCACCCGTGCGGATGTATGGGTTAATGTATGGGGGGGGGCAAAATATGCTTCAAAGGTGAAGCTATGGGCCTCATGGTTTTGCATGGATGGTGGGGATGAACAGGCTTTTTTGAGAAGCCTGGACATCTCCGCCAACCTCAACCAAGAGGTGAGGGATGTGGAAGAGGACGTTGTCCTCTTTCAAAACGATTTTTGACTTGCACTGTCATTTTGACAGGGGATGGGAAGGGGATGCAAGCAATGGGGGGGGCTGGGTCTAAGTGTTGGTTGTGCAAAGACCCCAATGGGATTGTTGAGCAAAGGGGGGTGGAGTCCACCTCAAGATGGGGGGCATTCTTGAGAAGTGTGACCCCTGATAGGCGGCCGGGGGACTACCAACATGCAGCATGCCGCATCCTAAACGGCATTGCAAAGCGCATTGAGACCACCCTTCAGGCCCTCCCCCCTGGTACCCCTGGTAAGGCCCAAGCTCTTGCAGCTTTGCAGGCCTTCAAGCAAGCCCTCAAGGATGAGACCTCAGGCATCCCTCTTAGGGAACGCCTCCCTTCGGCCTCGAGGGCCACAGAAAAGGATTTCGATCTAACCAGCACCAAAGTTTTCCTAACCTCCCCCCCCTTCCAAAGGCAATTTGTGGATTGCCTCAAAGAGCATGTCCCCACAGTGAGGACCCCTGGGGGACCTATGTTATGGGTTGTTGTGCATGTCATGGTGAAATGCATTGAGGGTTTGTATGAGCTTTGGAGGGTGAGGGAGTTGTACACTCTAACCCAAGTGGAACGCCACCGTGCGTTGACCACAAAATTTTCAAAAGCGTGGGGAGACTCAGGTTGGTCCCCCACCAGGTGGATCCATTGGTGCTTGGCACATTTCACCTTTTTTGCCGAGAAATGGAGGAACATTTTTCAGTTTTCCTCCATCCCAACGGAGTATCGGCATGGGCCTTACAAGAGGAGGCTCAAAAATTGTTTTAAGGGTTGGTCCTTGGTGAGGCCAAGTATGTCCCTCCGCCACATGCACCATTGCATGTCCATGAACGCCCTGGAGCAAGGGCTTTTGGGACTGGAGGCTGCCAAGGCCTCAGACATTGATGACTTTGTATGAAAAAAGACCATACATGCTTTGTGCCAAGTGTTTTCTGTTGTTTGTCCTAGTGAGGGATGGAGGAGGGGTGCGCGATAACTACCCGCGATAACTGCGCGATAACTGAGTTATCGCGCGATAACTAGCGCGATAACTAGTTAGAGCAAGGTGCTCTAACTGCGTTCTAACTCTGTTCTAACTGTGCTCTAACTCTTTGACCCCCCCCCCAAAAACCACCCCTACAATGAGGGTTATGTGGGGAAAGAAAGGGGATGGGGGGTTTTTGAGGGTGCTGAATCCATTTTTTTAGGTGGTTTGCCCCAAAATTGAGGGTAGGTGGGTGTTCCAGAAATTGCGTTCTAACTAGGGGTTCCGCACCACGCCCTAGAACGCTGCATCCCAGTATACTCCGAAGTATACGGCAAGAATACTTCTCCAATACTTCGAGTATACTGACAAATACCTCAAAAAGTGTAGATTGCCACACACAGGTGTGGGTGTATGGAATTGGCTTTCCGGTTTTTTGACCCCCCCCCTATTTTCAGGGTGCTAAACTCATTTTTTTACATCCCATGGGCATACGGAACGACTAGGTACATGTGCCAAAATGGCTGTTTTGGGGGGTTATTCTTGGTATGCCAGGTTATGCTCACCATAATCTGCGGATATCCCGGGTTATATACCACGGATATCTGCGGATATCCCGGGTCAACTCCCCAAAGCTGAAAAGTGTTAGTAATAGCGAAATGCCTGTCGCAATGAGCCTATTTTTAGGCAAAAACATTTTTTAACTTTGGTGGATGTTGCCAAGTACTTGGGACTGCAAGTACGAACTCTCGAGATTTATCATCGCAAAGACAAGGATCGGGTCGCCAAGGCAGCCGAAATTCTTTCGCGCTACGAGAAACCTCAAAAGGAGGAACCAAAGGAAGAGAAGGCCTCCAATAGTGCTACTTTGTCTCCAAAGTGTGAGGTGGTGTGTGTTAGCCTCAGTCCAATTAAAGCACAAAAGAAACAAAAGGAACAGACACCCTCTGCAAGGATTACCATTGATCTGACTGCGGAGGAGGAGTATGCCTCCTTCCCTTTGACACAATTGAGTGAGAGGGAACCATCTACTATGAGAAGGAGAGCATTGTATATGAGCGTGAGATGTACCGTTCTCGTGTATGGGCAGCCCCGGCAACACCTGCCAAGGCCCCAATCAGTCAGGATTTGTCAGCTGTTCCATCACCATTTGCCCAGGCCATGTTTGAAGAGCAACCCCCCAAAAAGGTGAAAAAGGAAGTGCAGGTGAAAAAGGAAATGTAATGCTACCGTTGTGATTATCCCATCAAAAAGAATGCATGTGGTGGCCAACCACCTGTCGCATGTGACATTTGCCATGCTGTGTATCATATGTCTTGTGCCAAGCTCAGGTTTCCTCCGAAGCATGGTTCCTGGGCTTGCGAATCTTGTGTCACCGAAATGATTGGCTCCCAGTAGAGCATCTATATGTGCCTAACTGTTCCATGGTTGTAGAGAGCTTGCTTGAAGCTCTACGAAAGAAAGCTCGTTTCGGATTCGTTCTACTCCAAGTGGTGTTCACAAACGTGTTTTGCATGTGTCTCCTATGCAAGGGTGTTCATGGGGAGTGTGCAAGGATGCGCGCTAATATCCTGTGGTTATATACCACAGATATCTGCGGATATTCTCGTGCCTTAATGCCACGGATATAACATACCACGGATATCTCCCTCCGGTCAATATCCGTGGTATATGCCACAAGATACTATACAAAAATTGGGCCTATGACCCGGATATCTGCGCTGTATCCCGGGGCATATGCCCCGGATATCGACCGTAGGGAGATATCCGGGGCATATGCCCCGGGATACAGCGCAGATATCCGGGTCATTAGGCCCAATTCTTATATCCAGGGCATTAGGGCCCGAGGATATCCGCAGATATCCGGGGCATATGACCCGGGATCCTTGCGCGCAACCCTTCCCTCGCCCTTGATGCCTCAACACTTCAAGTGGAAAAAATCCGAGACACACTTTCTCTCATGGTGCTACAAGTAAGCTCTCTACAAACATGGAATATAGGCACATATTGATGGTCTATTGGGAGCCAATCATGTCTCTGACACAAGATTCGCAGGCCCAGGAACCAAACTTCGGAGGAAACCTGAGCTTGGCACAAGACATATGGCACACAGCATGGCAAATGTCACACGATCGTTGGACAGCAACTGCATTCTTCTTAATGGCATAATCACAACGGTAACGTAGCATTTCCTTTTTCACCTGCACTTCCTTTTTCACCTTTTTTTTGGGTTGCTCTTCAAATGCAGCCTGGGCAAAAGGAGATGGAATACTGGACAAATCTTGACTTACTGGGGCCTTGGCAGGTGCTGCTGGGGTAGCCCATGCACGAGAACGGTACATCTCACGTTCATATACAATGCTCTCTTTCTCATTGAGCACATATATAGAAGGTTCTTTCTCACTCAATGGTGTGAGAGGGAAGGTGGCATACTCCTCCTCCGCTGTTAGATCAATGACGATCTTCGGAGAGGATGGAGAAGGTGTCCTATCCCTCCGTTTCTTCTCTACTTTGACTCGACTGAGGCTAACACACACGACCTCACGCTTTGGTGACAAAGTGGCACTATTAGAGGCCTTCTCTTCCTTAGCTCATTGGAACCGCCTGGGAAAGGCGGTTTCATTGATTGGTCACAACCCTCGGTGATTCTGTTGTTCGCGGTGATTAATCTACAAATTTGATGATTTCCTACATGCCCCAGGGATATCAGCAGATATCCGGGGCATATGACCCAGGATATCACCGCTGCTGTATCCCGGGTCATATGCCCCGGATATCTGCGGATATCCTCGGGCCCATGCCCCGGATATAACGCAGATATCCGTGTTATAGGCACAAATACTGTACATATAGAGACTCGAGACGTCGTGGCCAATGCACAAAACGGTAAACAGTACACAAAAATTCAAGGGCCTATGTGGCATTTCTGGTGTGCCAAGGAAATATGCCGAAATGGCCTTTGAGGCTCGATTGCCCCCTACTTTGTTCTTATCAGGCATTTGCCCGTTTCACACCATCCCTCATTGTGCGCTCATTGTGGGGACCACTTTCTTGCAAAACAACAGTCCATGGAACTTTTATGACAAGCATTGCCCCTCGTGTGGATGTTTGGACATTGGTGTCTCCTGATTTCCTGTGTGCAATAGCAGAACTACGAAAGGTGAAGGGCAAATGTGAATGGTGCGTAGCATCAGGATGCCATGCTTGTACACCATGAGGGAAGTTTAAGCCCCAGCTCGTGCATTGTTCGTGGACGCCCCTTCGACCTCGGTCCCACACTATGACGTCCGGTGTCTAATGGGTTTGTCACAAATGAATAGACACGTGTGTGACTACAGCACCAATGGTGGCACGCCCTGTCCTTTTGCGTCACGCTATGCACATTTCAGCCTATGGCCGGCCACTGAGGAGTTTTTCTGTGCCTGCTTGCCCGCAAGCTTTGAATCCCCCATCGCCACTATTTTTTGGCCTTGTAAAGTCACCTCATTGGTGGTGCTTCGGCCTTGCCTGAGTTTTTCCACGCTTTGGTTACTAGGGCTGGTCATGCTCAAAAGGTGACCTGAAGATCCAGCGCTCTTGTGCCTGCATTTGTGATTGAACAACTATATTTTGCCTATGAGATTATTTGAAGGTGAGCTGAGGTGGCCAAAACCAGTACCACGCATAAAATACAATGAGACATTTGCTAACCCACAAATAAAATGACCAATTTATCGAGTTGTACGCCTGTATACCTCATGACCCCGGCACACTTTGTGTCCCTCGACTTGTTGTACTTGTGGGGAATTAGGGCTACTCTGGGGCGAACCTGAAGAGGATACGGTGTTCGACACTGCAAGTAAAATGGAGTGGTGGTATAACAATACAAAGAGGGTGCCTGAGCCGCGTCCGCCCCGCGGCGTGCCCCGCGACTGGCCGCGACCAGTTGTACCGGGAAATGGCCACGTTGTGGCCACACAGGAAACATGCGTGCAAGTGAACCCAACAATGACCTGAAAATTCCTGCATTTTGGTGTATACTTATAAAAGTTGTCTGGAAGCACAATTTGGTTCCAAAAAGTCATGTCTTTTATTCTTGTTGCACGTCATGTTTGTATACAACATTGAACAACAACCGTACCTCATGTTTCTTCTTCGGCATCGCTTTGCACTGTGTGCACAATTTTTTGGGACGGCTGCAATGATGCAGAAAAGGGTTGTTGGATACCATTTTTTGGGACGGCTACAATCATGAAGAGAAGGTTTTTTGAATGTTTGCCCTAAGTGGGTGTTTTCAAACAGGTGCGGTATGCAATGAGGTTCACGGCCTTCATGGTATGAACGCCAGGAATTCACTTCAACCCCCCAGAAACTAACAACCACCCCCCAGAAATTCACAGCAACCCCCGAGGAAACCCCCGAGGAATTCACAGCAACCCCCCAGGAACTAATAGCAACCCCCCAGAAATTCACAGCAATTCACAAAAACCCTGCCGGAATGCACAGCAAGTGGGAAGCAACCCCCAGGAATTAACAGTAACAATAACACCAGAGTTCTGCGGATGGACAGTGTGACCAGGGTGTTACAGGGTGAGGACTTTTGGGGGTAAGTTGTGCATTTTGGGGCCGAAGGGGCTGGTAAGTAGCCAAATTGTGGTGCCCCTTTCAATGACCACGCCCCGCGTCCGTCCCGCGTCCACGGCCGCGACCTGGCCGCGACCTCAGGCACCCTCAAAGTGTAAGTGGGCGAGGCTGCGAGGTCCCCGATGCTTCGTTGCAAGGTCTTTCATGAACACGTTGAAGACAACATTGCATCACTAGTGATGCTACCTACACGAGCACCCCCACCTAAAGGGACACACATTGGCTCTCTTGCGAGTTTGTATGATTTCCAAAAGCGCACCAAGGGCCCGAGTCGAGACGCACACCAACAGTCTCGACACAAAACACTCAAGTACCGGGCTAGACGTGGGTCACCACTGCTGTATGTTGTGCCTTTGTGCACTTTCTGAGTGTCTATTTTTTTTCGTTAATGGCCGTGTGATTAGCTTTCTCTTTGCGTGCTTGCCGCCGTCTCTTGTTGGCAACTCCCTCTGTGCCCGTCACTCGCTAAGTGTTTCACTGCTCAAGCATGTTTTTGAGTGTCCATATTTTTTTCGAAAGCTTTGAGCTCAGGCCACTTGGCTCTTTTGCATGCGCTTTGTTTGCCCTATCATTGAGTCCTGGTATCGTGAGAGTCCGTGGCGAAGATACGGGTGATTACCGAAGACGGTGCACTCGGGGTGCTCGTGTGAGTAGGTGTGCAAATTTTGGGTTGCAGCTACCTAACATTGTTTGATGTGGGTTTATGTGAACTCAGCACTGTTTTTGTATCCTCGTGGACGCTTGATTGGCCACATTGGCCGAATTTATGAGCCGCGATTTGGAGATACGAAACACCACCATATTACTCCACAAGGACGTTACGAGATGAACCATTACCGTTCCGGATTTAATCATGGATCCGGCACCGGCTTGACCCATGAACACGGCTTTCACTTGTAGCTACGGCTCCGGCATCCACTTATGGGTACAGCTGCGCTTTCACTCATCACCCCGGGCCACTAGTGGTGAGTTTGGGGCTCGAACTTTGAGTATGGATTTACCATGTGTCAAGGTAGAAGATGGCGAGAGTAGAGTGGAGCCCGATGTGTTGGTTTGACTGGTTTGCAAATACTGCTAAAACCACATTACGATCGCTGGCACCGGCCCTAGCTAGAAAAATATGTGTTCTATTCCACCTATATACGTTCATGCACATTCGGCACTCGATGTCTTTGCACTTTGCAGCATTTTATGGAATTCCATTGAAGAGTTATTTGTGTGCTTTGTTGCGGGATTGCTATTATCAACCACTCCACTTCATCTGCACCCAATGTTCCCACCCGTATTTCTGCCCGAGTGACTTGAAAACATACACTTCAACTGTGCAATTTTGCATATTTTTGGAACACTTGGGTGCACAAAAGCGCGTGCAAAGAACACACATGCTTGCACACATGGCTGTGAAGACTATGCCCCACACTCGCAACATGGCGCAATGCATTCCCACCTTGATCATTGTGCCGCACGTGCTGTGTTCCGGTCCTTGGTCATCTGACGCACATATGTCACAAAATTGTCCCACAAGGCAGACCCGTATATACATATATACATATATATATATATATATATATATATATATATACGTATATACATATATATAGGTCTTAGGAACATGGAGCTTACCCAGCCAGGGAGGGGTGGGGGGCTTGGGCCGTGCCGTGCCACGGTGCCGCCACATAGGGTGTGTCGTGTCACACGGGGCCGCCGCTGTGTCGTGTTGTGTTGTGCTGTGCTATGCTGTGTTGTGTTGTTTTGGAATGTGCCTCTTTGACTTTTGCTCACTAGATCACATGATGATCTGCCTCTTTGACTTTTGCACATGGCCCCCATCCCTAAAGGCATACGTGAAAGCGTGCATCCGGATCATTGTATCCCGCTCCCGGTCACTGGGTGACTTGCTGATGCACTCCAGCCTTACGCGCATGCCGACACATGTATTGTCTCACCCCGGTGAACCGTGCCCGTGCCAGCAGTGGCAGGGAACCCCAGGTTTTCACTTCCACCATGGACATATGGTATTCAGGGACCCGGGGCTGGTGCGCCACTTCCACAGCAAATTGCATCCAGAGGTCTTTTCACAGAACATGAAAAACGCTACGCTCCCCTCCTAGAAAGTGCTGAAAGACCATGTCAACACGGCGTTTGAAGGCATCTTTCCAAACCTGCCTGCCACACGCCAGGACACTGCAGTGGACATGGTCTGTGCGCTGCAAACTTGTTGCCAGTCCAATTATATGGAAAAAATTCGAACCGCTGACAAGCGGGTGTATGCGCCATACATAGAAAAACAACGCAACCTCCTGCCTGATTTTCTTGTCGTCTCCCCCATGGATAAGGCTGTTCAGGTTCCCATCTTTGCCTCTCACGAGTTCTGGAAACACGTCCAGCATGACAGCTTTTTGCAGGGTGGTCGCTATCGGGAACTGTTCCGGTTTTCGTCACACAATGACGCTAACATCGCCACGGCATGGAGCCTCATTGACTCAATGTCTTTGTGTGTTTTGGGTAAACCATCTGACCTGTCCATATCCGTTGGACTGTCCCCACTCTCCAGAGACGAGCAGGTGAAGGCTTTCTCCCATCATCGTCAATACCCCTCCTCCTTGAGGCTGAAAAATCGTATATCCACACAGGTCGACAGCCAGTTGAAACGCATACGCTCCTCCCTGCCCTCTCCCGCGGCTTGGCCCAGATTGCTCACGCTGGGGTTTTCGCACACACTGTCCGTGGGTGACCTGCGGCATTCAACGCGTCCCCCTGCAGCGTCGACACGCGTTACACGGACCGCTCGGATTACCCGCAGCAACCGCGCCCGACCACCTGCACGCTCACGCGAACGCACACAGACGCCAGCCATTGGGCCGCCCCTACCGCACACAAACCGGGTTCAACCCAGTGATGTCCCGTTCTCCGTGCCCTTTTTCAAGCACCCCAAATCGCGTCCACTTTCGGTCCGTGCCCCAACCACACGCCTACTCCCCAAGCACAAATGGCTGGATCATGACACAACAGCAAAAATTAAACTACGGGAGGTGATACAACACCACACACACCCGTTCCGTCAAACCTTGCGGCACCTGGGACGGGCCCTGACGCTCCTGTGGAAATTTGCTGCCCGACAGCCCTCGTCCATCGAAATCATTGCGATGGACCAGCTGCTTAGCTTCGTTAGATCACACCCACCAGTGACACCCCAGCAAAACTGGACCGAGCTGGACCTGGTTGAGATGTTTCCCAATATACCGCGCCATGAAATACCGAAGTGTGTCGAATTTTTTTGGAAACTGTTTTGCGATGGTAAACCGAAACCGCACCACGACCTGGGTTTTAAAATCCATAAAGCAGGTGTGAAACAGCTGGACGCGCTCGCACGTAAGTCTGGGGATGCAAGTTTCCATTTTCTGACGTATAATGAGCTCATGTGCCTGTTGTCCTGGGACGCCTCTTTCAACGACCGCTTCTCGCATTTTTCCTCTGTGCTGGCCCAAACGACTGGTACACCGATTGGCGGGAGCTGCTCGGCCCAAGTGGCATGCCTCACCCTGCTCCTCTTGGAAACTAAACTCCGTACACTGCACCCTGACTTCCCGCCGGTGTTGCGCTACCGGGATAACTTTCTTGTGATTCCTGATTCGCCGGACAGTGTCAGTGGATATAATATAGAACGTGTCCAGCAAGTCCTGTCTGAAATTTCTGGTATGGAACTAACTGTAGAGGGAGCAGGGCAGTCACTTGACTTCCTGGAATGCACACTCTCCATCAGTGAAGGAATCCCAGGTGTGTCATTGAAGCAACCAGTTTTCAGTGGGTATGCAGGCATGTCCTCCCCAACTTCCCCAGCAAAATTACTAGATGTGTTCAGCCCGAATACACCACGCATGCTCCGCTCACTGGTCCCCAATTTGGTAAAAAAGGCAGCCCATTACCGCCTGCCTGCAACAGGGACTCAGTTTGCACATAACATCAGCACCATTGCACGTACCTTCCTCGCTAAAGGCTACCCAATAAACTGGTGGAAACACAGTTTACTACGCAAGGCCTCTTCCCTTGATCTGCAGGGCCCTGCGCGTGCGGGCATCAAGCTCGCGATGACCTCATCCCAGCCGGCAGTGAACGAAGGTCCGGCAATGTAGGCAAAAATCAGGCGCAAACAAAAGCCAGTGTGAGTGGGAGTGTAACGTACACTGCATGGTCCCAGGGGGGCCCTGAGCTGCCCAGTACCAACTTGTTGTCGCTACACTCGCACCCTTCTTTGCACAGAAACGCCAACGGCATTGTGTCCCCTGTTTTGTTGTCGTGTTGGGCTGAGGATCTTGCGTGTCTCTCCAACTTCGTCCTACAATCCCGGGAACCAAGCACCGGTCGACGTGCAAGGAAGTTATACACTGTTGTGTTTACTATGGTACTACCAAGCGTAAGAAAGACACTTGGGTTCTGTCATCACCGCCATCGCCAGTACTTCGTCATCGCTGTCCGCATGAGTAATATGAATTCCAATTTCACCAACCTCTTCAGCCAGTGGGTCGCAGCGCAAGCTCCGGGTTCGTCTACCTCAAGCCTTGCGTCTGGTGATCCTGGTACGACCGCTGGCGTATCGACTATGGCATCAAATCCTTCGTCTTTCCCGCCAGCCGCGAGTTCAGGCGGGCCCCCTGGTGCAACCGGCACCCAACTCAACCAGCTCGGCAACCAGTTTTTTCAATTCTTGCATGCTCAGCAGGCCTCCCCAGCCGACCCGAACGTGTCCACGTCACCCGCATCCGCCACAAACTCCAGCGCGTCTCCCTAGGCAATCCCTGCCAGCTCGTATGCCGAAATGTTCAAGGCTTTCCAACAGTGGGCGCAATCAAGCGCTGGCCCAGCGAATCCTGCTGCCGCTCAGCCATACCCCTCGGCGCCGCCACCGCCCGCTCATCATGCGGCATCGACCGTTAACTTCGCCAACCTACGGGCCGGAAGCTCAGCACTCGCTATCCAGAATCAACGGAGGGCACTCCGGAACAACGGGGCAGACCACAACCAGGGGAAAGGAGGAAAAGGCGGCTTTCCTAACCAACCCATTTGCCTAGGCTGTGCTGGACCTCATGGATGGCAGAGTTGCCCCAATCTGGCCCAGCATGAAGACGCGGTGTTCAGTCACATCATTGTCACGGAACAGGCAAAGTATGAACCTGATCAGAACCGGGCACGCATCAACGCAAAAACTATGGCGGCGGGGTTGGACCCCATGGCCTTCAATTTCAATCGCAGCTATAACGGCCCGGGCTACGGTGCGCCAGTTAACGTCATGGCCCAACTGTCGGGGGGGTCTACTGGCACACCCAACTACGAAGCGGCGTTTCCTTTCCCCAATTCAGGACTGAGCCTGCCGGCGGGGACTGCATCAATGGGCCAAACGCACAGCCCCAGTCCTAACACCGCCGAGATGTTTCAGCGATTCCAGGAGTTCATGAACCAGGCAACGCACGACACACGTGCAGGCACTTCCCAGGGGAATGCGGCCCAGGGCCAGCCAGGCACTAGGGATGGCAACCGTCAGCGACGACACATCAACGTGGATATTGCTGAGTTTGAGGACGTGCTCGACACACCGCTGCCTCCCCGCGATAAACGGAAACGCTGTGACCGCACTCCGGGCAATGATGACACGCGATCACCAGCTCCAAAGCGTGGGGAGTCTGGCGACGACAACGACGTCCTGCGTGCCCTGTTCAGTGATCCACCTGACGCCGCCCCTGCCGCGCAGGACACCCAGAACGAAATCGCTCAACTCCACCGTCAAGCGGCAGAAGCTAAACGCCGGCTCGCAGAGCTACGCGGCGCGAGACCTGCTGCCCGCCCTGTAACGGAGCACATCCCGGGGATGCTAGATATCCAGGCCAGGCGGTGTCTCACACATGCCCTGCGCACCCCCAAGGAGAACGACACCGTCTTTGTGGTTTCATACTCCCCTGACGAGTCCAAATACTCCTACAAGAAGGGAGTGGTCCAGCAGGTCGACCGCGAGTTCGTCTACATCCTCCCTGCCGACGTACCTGAGGATGCCATGGAGGACGCCGCCCCGTCCGTCCACGAACGTCACTGGCTGTTCCGTGACGAAACTAAGGCGGCTGCTGCCATGTCAGCATTGAATGACCTCTTGCGTGTAAACTAGTTGCGATAGAGAGTGTGAATCATGGGGCAAGCTGAAACGGCTGTGTCATCAGGGGCCCCTGGACTGCACAAGGAGACTCAACCGCGCATCCACACAACTCACGGGCCTCATTCGAGGCCTGCATGACACGTGTGAACTTCTATCTACAAAGTCCACCTCCCCAGGATGCTCTGGATTACGTAGTGCGGCAGGGAAGCTCTACCGGGTTTTCCTAAGTCTACCCTTAACTGGTCCAGCCTGCCCGTTTTGTGACCCGTCGATTTATGTGCCGGCGCACTATGCGGGCCACCAGCTGGAAAAAATAGGTGCCTGGTACAGCGAGTCCGCCCGATTTCTACAACACTCCTCCCATGCTTCCCAAACTAATACGTCTGCCTACCACCGCAATTGCCCCTCCTCCCCAACTGAAAAATGCCACTGCTCTGGATCCCCCGCTGGGTTTCCAATCCTGTGGTCACGTGAAATAATGTCTAGATTTAGATTGGGTGTTCTCAGCGCACCTACGCTCACTGCATGGTGGGACACCTGGGTTGCACGATTCACACATGTCTCCACATGGTGCTCCGTCACGGCCACGCACGTGTTCCGTTTTGCCGACTGGGTAATTCAGGAACTCACTACCTGGGCCAACCACCTGGATCTGGGCTCTGTCGGCCTCCTCCCCAAGGCCTGGGCCCGTACTCTCGCTCGGTCTTTCGGGGTGGCGTCCGACAACTCAGGCGTGTCACTGTTGTCCCCTTTTTTCGACAACTGGTCTTACCGTGGGTTTGATGCCCACGAAATGGCGTCCATAGTGTGCCTCGTCTTCACCAACGGGGTACACACAGTTCCGTCCAACACTCAGCGCACACGTCTCCTCTGTGATCTTTTGCTATCAATTGATCGCACACCTCTCACTGGCCATTTACTATTTTTTCCCGCGGGCAGGAACCCTGCGGCCGAGTGGAATTCCCTTTTCCCCTACCTCGACAGGTTCATTTTCCAGCAACTGTCCACAGGGCTGCGCGCCAAAAAATTATTTTCCAGCGATTCGGGCCTGCCATCTGGCTTATTCACACTGTGGTGGGTGGGAACCCCTGATGCTCAACTGCCTGAGGCGTCAGACACTATCCATAACTTGTGTTTCCTTGCTCACATAAGTGGTGCGCGTGTGACCGCGCCCACAACTATGTTTGAGCAGGCACCCGCCACCAGCCCCAGCTTTTCGTCCGTGTGGCGCGACGAAGTGAACCGGAGGAGAGTCCTGGGACAGAATCAACGACCACCTGAAGTTTGCGCCCCAACCCCATGTGCGAAAGCTCCACGCCCTCCGACGGACACGGGCCTCCACGACCACCAAGGGCACCTGGATTTATGCGTTGTGGACGGCCGAAAATAAACATATTTACATCGGCCAAACCAGAGGCCGCCTGAACCGTCGCTCCGTCGGGGCTCGAGGCTCCGAGCACATCAGGCTCGGGTCGGATTTTATGCGAATACAGGGCGAAAAACTCCGTGTCCCAGCAAATGTGTACAAATGGATTTCGAAGGTGGGACCCGAAAAATTCGTAGTCACACCCCTCGAGTGGGTCGCACCACACAGGGCCGACACAGCTGAGCAGGAATGGATGACACGGTGGGGGATCTCAGCGCTATTCAACCAGGACTTACCATCCGTGGCCTCCAGAAAATGGCTGTTTTTGACGGACCGAAAAATCTGGAAGGCTGAGCTTGCTTCAGCAGGGGGCACCGTGCTCGACGTGGCGTCTGACATGTTGAAAAAAGACAGGCCACCGTCGCCCTATGATTACTCCCCCGAGTTGCTGCTGTCCCTCCTCCCAGCGACAGCTAAACTCCTTCCTGCTGGGCAACACCGGCTCCTATACACGCGCATTGCCAGCCATTTTATGATTTACCACAAGTCCTTCCTCCCGTACTCCATACCAGTAAAAATACCACTACTATCCGCGCCAGAGCAGACGACCATCAAACACAGATTGCATGACGTCATTGATCAACATGGCACATGGCCCCCATCCCTAAAGGCATACGTGAAAGCGTGCATCCGGATCATTGTATCCCGCTCCCGGTCAGTGGGTGACTTGCTGATGCACTCCAGCCTTACGCGCATGCCGACACATGTATTGTCTCACCCCGGTGAACTGTGCCCGTGCCAGCAGTGGCAGGGAACCCCAGGTTTTCACTTCCACCATGGACATATGGTATTCAGGGACCCGGGGCTGGTGCGCCAATTCCAAAGCAAATTGCATCCAGAGGTCTTTTCACAGAACATGAAAAACGCTACGCTCCCCTCCTGGAAAGTGCTTAAAGACCATGTCAACACGGCGTTTGAAGGCATCTTTCCAAACCTGCCTGCCACACGCCAGGACACTGCAGTGGACATGGTCTGTGCGCTGCAAACTTGTTGCCAGTCCAATTATATGGAAAAAATTCGAACCGCTGACAAGCGGGTGTATGCGCCATACATAGAAAAACAACGCAAACTCCTGCCTGATTTTCTTGTCGTCTCCCCCATGGATAAGGCTGTTCAGGTTCCCATCTTTGCCCGTCACGAGTTCTGGAAACACGTCCACCATGACACCTTTTTTCAGGGTGGTCGCTATCGGGAACTGTTCCGGTTTTCGTCACACAATGACGCTAACATCGCCACGGCATGGAGCCTCATTGACTCAATGTCTTTGTGTGTTTTGGGTAAACCATCTGACCTGTCCAGATCCGTTGGACTGTCCCCACTCTCCAGAGACGAGCAGGTGAAGGCTTTCTCCCATCATCGTCAATACCCCTCCTCCTTGAGGCTGAAAAATGGTATATCCACACAGGTCGACAGCCAGTTGAAACGCATACGCTCCTCCCTGCCCTCTCCCGCGGCTTGGCCCAGATTGCTCACGCTGGGGTTTTCGCACACACTGTCCGTGGGTGACCTGCGGCATTCAACGCGTCCCCCTTGCAGCGTCGACACGCGTTACACGGACCGCTCGGATTACCCGCAGCAACTGCGCCCGACCACCTGCACGCTCACGCGCACGCACACAGACGCCAGCCATTGGGCCGCCCCTACCGCACACAAACCGGGTTCAACCCAGTGATGTCCCGTTCTCCGCGCCCTTTTTCAAGCACCCCAAATCGCGTCCACTTTCGGTCCGTGCCCCAACCACACACCTACTCCCCAAGCACAGATGGCTGGATCATGACACAACAGCAAAAATTAAACTACGGGAGGTGATACAACACCACACACACCCGTTCCGTCAAACCTTGCGGCACCTGGGACGGGCCCTGACGCTCCTGTGGAAATTTGCTGCCCGACAGCCCTCGTCCATCGAAATCATTGCGATGGACCAGCTGCTTAGCTTCGTTAGATCACACCCACCAGTGACACCCCAGCAAAACCGGACCGAGCTGGACCTGGTTGAGATGTTTCCCAATATACCGCGCCATGAAATACCGAAGTGTGTCGAATTTTTTTGGAAACTGTTTTGCGATGGTAAACCGAAACCGCACCACGACCTGGGTTTTAAAATCCATAAAGCAGGTGTGAAACAGCTGGACGCGCTCGCACGTAAGTCTGGGGATGCAAGTTTCCATTTTCTGACGTATAATGACCTCATGTGCCTTTTGTCCTGGGACACCTCTTTCAACGACCGCTTCTCGCATTTTTCCTCTGTTCTGGCCCAAACGACTGGTACACCGATTGGCAGGAGCTGCTCGGCCCAAGTGGCATGCCTCACCCTGCTCCTCTTGGAAACTAAACTCCGTACACTGCACCCTGACTTCCCGCCGGTGTTGCGCTACCGGGATAACTTTCTTGTGATTCCTGATTCGCCGGACAGTGTCAGTGGATATGATATAGAACGTGTCCAGCAAGTCCTGTCTGAAATTTCTGGTATGGAACTAACTGTAGAGGGAGCAGGGCAGTCACTTGACTTCCTGGAATGCACACTCTCCATCAGTGAAGGAAACCCAGGTGTGTCATTGAAGCAACCAGTTTTCGGTGGGTATGCAGGCATGTCCTCCCCAACTTCCCCAGCAAAATTACTAGATGTGTTCAGCCCGAATACACCACGCATGCTCCGCTCACTGGTCCCCAATTTGGTAAAAAAGGCAGCCCATTACCGCCTGCCTGCAACAGGGACTCAGTTTGCACATAACATCAGCACCATTGCACGTACCTTCCTCGCTAAAGGCTACCCAATAAACTGGTGGAAACACAGTTTACTACGCAAGGCCTCTTCCCTTGATATGCAGGGCCCTGCGCGTGCGGGCATCAAGCTCGCGATGACCTCACCCCAGCCGGCAGTGAACGAAGGTCCGACAATGTAGGCAAAAATCAGGCGCAAACAAAAGCCAGTGTGAGTGGGAGTGTAACGTACACTGCATGGTCCCAGGGGGGCCCTGAGCTGCCCAGTACCAACTTGTTGTCGCTACACTCGCACCCTTCTTTGCACAGAAACGCCAACGGCATCGTGTCCCCTGTTTTGTTGTCGTGTTGGGCTGAGGATCTTGCGTGTCTCTCCAACTTCGTCCTACAATCCCGGGAACCAAGCACCAGTCGACGTGCAAGGAAGTTATACACTGTTGTGTTTACTATTGCTCTCTAGATCACATGAAGATCATGATTATGATGATTCCCATGTTCAATTGATTTTGGCTGAGGAGTTGCTGCTTGTTTTCCTGTTGTAGTAGTTGTCTTTCCATAATTAGGTAAATTAATGAGGTAATTCGTCAATTAGGTAATTAGGTTAATTAGTCACATTATGCATTGGGATGTGGTTTTGGGATGTTTGTGTTGCACAATCACCAACACAACTGCCGTTGCAGTGTGTTATATCCGTGGCATAGGCACGAGGATATCCGCAGATATTCGTGGTATATAACACGGGATATCGCAGCGGTGATATCCTGTGGTATATACCACGGATATGTGCGGATATCCCGGGTTATATACCACGGATATCTGCGGATATCCCGGGTCAACTCCCCAAAGCTGAAAAGTGTTTGTAATAGCGAAATGCCTGTCGCAATGAGCCTGTTTTTAGGCAAAAACATTTTTTCAACCGAAAAACCCGATTTTTGAAGTGGTGATGTCATAGCACCATGGCGATGTCACACATGTCATGCAAAAATAAAGGGTGAACATGGAGTGAGAGGGAACCATCTACATATGAGCTCAATGAGAAGGAGAGCATTGTATATTCCTTTGGCTACAGGCGTGGGTACATGTGTGTTTTTACCCGCGAAATTTTTTTTGTGGGTTATCATGAGTTTGAAAGTTAAATAGGGGTTTTTGATGGTGCTGAACACGATGCCGACATTTTTTCTTTTTCGTTTTGCCATTTTGCAAGGTTTCTAGACAGTGGGTTTTTTGTGCCGTTTTACCCACAAATGTACCCGCGCGGGTACATTTGCGGGTAAGTGGGTAACTGGGCAAAACAAGCAATTTACCCACTTACCCGCAAATGTACCCGCGCGGGTACATTTGCGGGTAAGTGGGTAAATTGTGTAAACTATGTGGGTAAATCTCGTGGGTTGGCAATCCATGTACCGTTCGTAGCCAAAGGAATATGAACGTGAGATGTACCGTTCTCGTGTATGGGCAGCCCCGGCAACACCTGCCAAGGCCCCAATCAGTCAGGATTTGTCACCTGTTCCATCACCATTTGCTCAGGCGATGTTTGAAGAGCAACCCAAAAAAAAGGTGAAAAAGGGAGTGCGGGTGAAAAAGGAAATGCAATGCTACCGTTGTGATTAGCCTACAGAAAGAATGCATGTGGTGGCCAACCACCTGTCACATGTGACATTTGCCATGCTGTGTGTCATATGTCTTGTGCCAAGCTCAGGTTTCCTCCGAAGCTTGGTTTGTGGGCCTGCGAATCTTTGTAACTACGAAGCCAACCCCAGATGCTGTACATTCGCCAACTCCTGGTCAACTCCATGTCGAGAGCATTCAACTTGCTTGTGTACCCACCCATATCAGGGGCATGTCTGTTGAGTGCACAGATCAACACGATAGCTATTGCTTTTTGTTGGTGGCGCATTCGGACACGGGGTTTTTTTTCAGAATTGCACTTGTGTTGTTCGCAGGTTGCCATCGTGGATTGGGTGAGGTGGAAGTGTGAAATGAAAAAGCTTTAATGGTGGGTTGCAATGCATGGAAACTGCCATCATGCAAGTATTTTGCAAGCACAATACCACATGCACGGTGAATGTTACATCGGGTAGGAGCAGTTTAGAAATCGCTGTCATGTGGAATTCCATGTTGATATGTGCGGAGTGCGCGCCATGCACAGTACTGGTGTGCAGAATTTGCAGTGAGGCCACATATATGAATTACGGAACAATGGGGTGAGTGCATTTCCCCTCGCGTACATCTTGCATACGGTTACAAAAGTCATCGAACAAGGCTGTCTTCGTCTTTGTAACAGAGGTAGTTCTTCCCACTAGCTTAATTCCCAACCTTACTAATGCCCATGCAACAACACTGTACACCAAAACTTGAGCGAAACCCACCTTTGCACCCTTCCATTGCCCATGTCTGTTGAGTTTGTGCAGTGCAAGCGTCTGTGATCGCCCAGCTCCCTTCAGCAGGTGCTCCTATGACTGATGAGTTCTATGAGAATTTCAAGGCGCAGCTTCCCTTGGAGTTGCAAGAGGTGGACAAAAAGCAATAGACTGGTTTAGTTGCATGATGTCCCATCGCCGCATTGTTGTTTGCCCCGCGCATGTGTTGAATCCCCTGCACTTTCTGAGTTGTGTCATTTGTTTGTATGCATGCATAATCTATACACAGGCTACAGAGTGCGTGCACAGAGCACATATAGACATGGAAATCAGCGTCACGGCAAATTCTGCACCCATGTTGTGCGCGCACACCTCGTGCAGGAATCAACGTGAGTGGGTATTGTGCACAGCATTGAAAACAGCATGATGCAAGATTAGTGTACGCAGGCAACAGATAAACTGGTGCAGAAATCAACATGACCCCAGTGCAAAACACCACATATGGGTGGGTACATGTACTTGTGCACTGTGTTGTTGCTACGCCTTGTGCATGAAACGTGAGGAACTATCTATATTTTACAGCTTAATGGTTGTGTTGCTTTGTTGTTTTGTTGCAATATGTGGGTTTTTTGGGGCGAAGCCAACTTTTTGGAAGCCAAGTCAAAGTTGGCGCGCCAACTTGGCGCGCCACCTCTTGAGTTGGCGCGCGCCAAGTCCGGTTTTGGCGCGCGCCAACTGCCCCATTCTTCCTGTTTGTTCACCCCTTACACCCTTCATGCATTCCCTTTCCCTTCTAGGCATGTCAGCTCTTTATTATGCCTGCAAAACAACCCAAGAAGGGCAAGGGGAAGAAGGTGACGGTCGTCCCTGACCCCACGTCTGCCCCACCCCCAGCCCCCGCTGCAGCACCTAACCCCGAGGTGCAGGCGGTGCTCGACGCCCACATCGCCAACGTCGGCTCCGAGCACTTCCCCGCGGGCTATTTTCCCATCCCCTACACCCTCACCATCGCGGACTCCGATTCCTTCCCCAGGCTCCCCCCCCTCCGCCAACCCCTGGAGGCCGCCCTCTTTGGCAAGTGGGACCAGCCGGGCAATCCCTACTTGGTCTGGCGAATTGACGCCACCCGCGTCAACTTCGCCCTAACCAGGGGGGTTCTCAGCAGGTTCTGCTATGCTGTGATGGGGCGGTACCCCACGACGCTCGCGGTCGAGTTGAAGCTGTCGCAACTCACCCTTGCGGGCCTCAACAAGACCCTGAAGCTGTGCACTGCTGCAGCGTTGAAAGAGTTCGTCAACGTTCTCGCGCTGCAGGAGATGCCGCCTCAGGGTCTGGACCCCGAGGAGCAGTGGCTGAGGGTGGATCCAGTCAAACAAAGTGGCTGGAAGCCCCCCACGGCCACTGACGCCGTCGTGGGGTACCAGACGGTGAATGTGCAGGCGTGGGATGCAGTAGCTCCCACGGAGTTCTCCACCAACCGTCGCCTGCGCAACCACATCCCTGACATCACCCACCCCACCCTCTACACCACCAACGCCTCCTTCACCATGCTTGGCATGGGCTGCCCCCACCCCTCCTTCCACAACTCCTACCCCGTCGCCACCCACGACATCCCCGACCCCCCCATCGTCACGGAGGAGGGTTTTGCCGCGGCGGGCTACCGCCAGTATGACCACATCATCCGTGAGGATCTGTGGGCCAGACTGGCGGAGCTCGCCACGGTGAAACTGGACCCGTCGATGCTCGAGGAGGTGGACCTCCAGGCCCCGGGGGAAAGTGGGGGGCGCTATCAAACGACGGTCTCCAGCGTCCCCCACTGGCTCCCGGACGACCTTTGGCAGGCAGTTCTGGCCCTGCTGGGGTTCTCCCTCCCACCGCTGGAGGGACTTGAGGCCTTGTGCCCCAAGATCATCGAGCGGTGGGAGGCAGAACCCTGGAAGGGCTTCCAGATCCCCCACCGCGAATTTGCAGTGTCAGTGAAACAGTCACTGCAGTGCATGGTCGTGTTCATCCCACTCACCACCTCCCCCCCGTCCAAGTCCCTCCAAGTGTGCCCGGGCACGCAGGGGGGCTATCACGCTGCGAATCGGTGGGATATTGTTATCCCACCGATTCGCAGCGTGACGCTCCTCCGCGGGACGGTGATCCACCGCGGTGCGGGCGGGCCTGGTCGGGCACTGTTCATCCTTTTTGCACCCGTCGCCTACCGGTCGCGCATGCTGACCGTGGAGCCGGAGAGTGTAACAGAGCTGATGAAAAGTGTCCCGGTGATGCCCTCCGAGCTCTTGGCTGGAGTGGGGTCTCCTCTCGGCACAGAGGGGTCTCCGCTGGGCAGAGAGGACAGTTTGAACTTCAGCCCCCCCGACCAGGGGTCTGAGGAGTCAGCCCCGGCCGAGGCAGTCCCCGCGACCAACCCCGTGCCTGCCCCCCAAGAGGACATGCCGGAGGCACCGGCGGAGGCGGAGGAGAGGCCGGCCGCGCCGGCTGATGCGGATGCCGCCCCCCCCCCCCACAGAGTGCGGCACAGGAGGCCAACCCCGTGCTTGCTCCCCATGAGGAGGACATGCCGGAGGCCCCGGCGGATGCGGAGGAGAGGCCGGCCGCGCTGGCTGATGCGGATGCCCCCCCCCCCCCCCACAGAGTGCGGCAGAGGAGGACGTCCTCACTCCCGACGCGATCCCCCAGCCAGTATGCTTCGTGTCGCAGGCTGCGCAGCCGTTGGACCCCCTGGTGCCCTACATCGGGGACATCCTCCTCCTGCAAGAGGGGGTGCGTGCGGGGTTGTTCCTGACCCCCATCCACCACGCGCACGCGAGGCCCCCTGGTGAGACAGCGGATGACTGCGTCACTCCGCACATCCACCGGTGATGCCCCCCCCCGAGGCGACCGACCGGTGCCGCGTGCGCTGCACGGCCGGCGCGGTGGTGTACTCATTCGCTGCGCTGGACGCGCTGGTGCGGGAGCCAGGGGCCGCCCGCATGGCCTGGATGCAAATTGCCCACTTCACGCAGCCCCTGAGGTCCCAGGACGCCGAGATGTTGGGTCTCGTCCGCGTGGACAAGGCACGGCGTGCCATCTGCTCTTGCGCCGAGAAGGTGTGCCCGCGCGGTGCTTTGCATGCACACGATTTTGTCACACGGAAGTAGGACAGTAAAGCTAACATGCACGAGACGGTACAAACGGCCGCCGTGCTGCGTGAGTGGGGGGGGGGATGGTGTGTTTTGATCTGCAGCTGCCGGCGCCAATTGGCCGATCGCCACTTACCGCCCTTCGCTTTGAAGCTTACCCCCCAGAGGCGGTGGTGCCCACCTGCCTCTCACCACCTTGTGCCCTTCCTCTCCCCCCTGGGCCTATCTTTCCGGTATTTGGTAAAACTTAGTACCGGATTGGTAAAACTTAGTAAAATTTGGTAAAACTCAGTAAAAAAACTTTTTTTACTAAGTTTTACCTCGGTCCACTAAGTTCCCCCCCCCCCCCCTGCTGCCGCTTTAAACAAGGTAGTCAACACTTCGATGGTAGGTGGTACTTTTGTTGAAGGGCACAAGGCCCCCGAGTCAATTCTCGGCCACTTGTGTTAGTGGCGCCCCACCCAGGCCAAACCATCATGCACACCAATTAGTTGGCACTCGGCCAACATAACAAAATATAATTGGGGTTGGGCAATAGAAACAAAATCTGTGGGAACTACTTACAAATAGTTACAAAAGACAAGCTTGAAAATCAAGTTGGCCTTGGTATCTGCATGGCGCGGTTTGCCTCGCACTGTGGGATCATTGGTCCACATCCCAAACAGAGTTGTTTTCAACTCCCCTTGCAGCTCGGTGCAAAATGCTTGGTCGTTTCTCAGTTGACCATCGGCATTTTGGGGATAGTGAGAGGGCACTGCATACCACTTGCGACAGAATCAGAGATGGCCCACACGTGGGCCACGTGGCTACATAACCCCTGCCGCCTGGGGGGTCCCCACCGCTTCAGAGCGGGGGGCAGAATCAGAAGGGGGGCCACAAGTGGGCAAGGTGGCTACATAACCCCTGCCGCCTGGGGGGTCCCCACTACTTCAGAGCCAGGGGCAGAATCAGAGGTGGCCTACAAGTGGGCAAGGTGGCTACATAACCCCTGCCGCTTGGGGGGTCCCCACTGCTTCAGAGCGGGAGGGCAGAATCAAAGGTGGCCTACAAGTGGGCAACGTGGCCACATAACCCCTGCCGCTTGGGGGGTCCCCACCGCTTCAGTGGCAGTCGGAAATGGGAAAACTTATTTTTTGGGTAAATAATTTACTTAGAAAAAAAACTTAGTAAAATTTTTTTTTATTAAGTAAATTACTTAGTAAGAGGAAACACTTAGTAAATAAACATTTTTTACTAAGTTTTGAAACTTAGTAAAACAATTTTTTTTCGAAAATTTTTTTTACTAAGTTTTACCACGGACCCCTATCTTTCCCTCCCTACTTCCCTTTCCTTCCCCTTGGTCGGTTCTTCTGGACCTCTGGTTGTGTGCCATTGCCGGTCGAGACACGTGCCGCTGAGGCTGCTCCTGCGGCGCTTCGCTCTGTGCAGAGGGCCGAGTCGGCGTTGTCTATACGTCTTGTTTTGGGGAGTCGGTGCCCAAGGGGTGGGTGAGAGGGTGTCCACCATTGCGTGCGTGCGGATGGCCCGGGGCCTCGCCAGCCGCGGCCGTCCCTCTGCCTCCCTTTCCCCCCATGGCGCATGGCCCCAGACATACGGGTCGGGCCCATGACCAGCGCGTCCAACTTGGCGTTCCCGGGAACCGACATCATCTCCGCGGGGACGTCGACCGTGAGATGGTCTTGACGGCCTTGACGGAACGACTCATGCCGAGGCGGCGACCCACCGAGAACAGGGTCACGCCGGGGGCTGGGGCGCCGAGTCGTTGAGGGTGACCCCTCGCGCGATTTGCCTGTGGAGCAGGAAATGGGGCGAGGTGAGGCGAGGCCCAGAACATCTTCGGACGCCAGCGCAGTGATGGTGCTGTGTATCCCCCGCACCGTGGGTGGGCGGGCCTTCGTTTGCGGAGGGGGGGGTCGATACAGCCCTCTGGCTGGACACCCCCCTCCCCCCCAAAAGGGCTCATTTGACGCCCCCCCCAAAATCCTACCGAGATTGACCCCCTGGGCCCGGAGGTGACCCGGACCCAGAATTCGGCAAAAAATGAAAATGGGATTTTTGGAATCAGCCCGTCGAGGGGGTTCCGAAAATTCATTATTTGCCATGTATTTGGTGAAGAGAAATCGACCATTTTCAAATGGTCCAAAAAATTTTCGGCGATAAGTGATCAATGGTCCTGTCAATTGAGCCTTTTCCCGAACCCCCTTCTAATTTTTGGGGGCTCTATCGACCCCCGCCCCCCCCCCCCCCGGGCAATCAAAACCCCGACTTCACCGTCCTATGCAGCTCCTGGGGTCATGGACACCGTGGCGTCTAAGGACTGTACTCCAGTGTAGTAGGCACGAAAGCTGTGACATGGATGACAGTGCCAATACGGCGTCGGGGGCCCCAACACAATTTTCCATCACTTGTCGAAGGCGCGCCGTGAGGCACCCGCACAGCACCGGCAACGCCTCAATGTGATGGCACATCAAACCTCCGAAAAGCGTTACCCCGGGTAGCGGAGGACACGCGCTGGCATGGGGCTGTGCATGTGTCGGTGTGTCGTGAGTGTGGTAGTGTACAGCGTTGTACGCGGCGGTGTATGGCGCAGTGCAGTTGGGCTGCTTGAGGTGTTGTTGTGCCACTGCCATCGCCGTAACCATTGGTACATGGAGCAGAATGGCATCCAGTGGCATCAGGCAATCCTGATCTCCGAACGCCGTTCGGATATTTGACGGGTACCACAACCCTACCACGACACTGCCCCGCCGCTGCTCGTTGCGACACAAGGGCAGGGGTGGTCAAGTGTGAGGGAACGGACTGGTCGTGAGGAATGGGCCCAACCTTTCTTGGACGTCATCATTTGCGCGTTCGGATCTTTGCCAAATTCAGACATCATCTGTGCATCTCCACCACTTCCGAACGCGGTCATCATCTGCGTGGCCCCAGGTCTGCCTTGGTCTTGTCCGGGTACAGACATCATGTCAGCGGGCCGACCGGCGGCGTTGGGATCTCTGCCGAACTCAGACATCATCTGCGCATCATCTCCAGGCTTGCTTGCTCCTCGGTTGCGTTGACCTTCAACCGTTCGGGCTGCATGGGGAAAAGAGCGGAAATGCAGACCCCAGTCACTTAAACACACTACCTCCAGACCCTGCTAAACCGTGCTGTCTCTGGCCTTCAAAGCATGCAAGCAAAAAATAAAATTCAGGAAGGGCTGCCTGCAAATCACAGGCAAATTGTCGCCATAACAGGCGAGCAACATGCGATCTACCAGGCTCTGATATAAAACCAAGCTCGGATGGGTGGCCAAAAGCAACTCAATAAATTCCGGACCTGAAAACGCAAAAGTAGTTGTACACGAACGAATCACACCTCGAGTGGAGTCCATCAGTTGGGCATTAGGATCTCCGCCAAACTCGGACATCATCTGCGCATCGTCACCAGGTCGGAGTTGTCCTGGTCCGCGCTGACCTTCAGCCGTGCGGGCTGCGCACACAGAGGGGTGTACACGTCGGATGACAACCAGAGCAACAAAGCCTTGTCTGTGGTTTTTTTTCTTCGACAGGCCGCCGACAAGAAAACCGTTACACAACTAAAATAACAATAGACTGTGGTACCCGTTCCAGCCGAAATATATTTGAGGACTGGGCTCATCCTGGTCTTGAAACAAACACGCACACACACGGTAGACGCGACAATCAGGGCACTGAGCAAGGCGGCCTGAATGTCTTAAATCTCGCCAGGTGCAGTGTCGAAACAAAGACATCTTCAAAGAAAGCACTAGGCGCCTCTCTGCACTGAAGGGACAGGAAGTCGACGGTTGTGTCCGTCAGCCTCTCGCCTCTGGCAGCACCGAAGCCACAGGTTTGAAACAGAACGCAAAGGCAATAGCACCCAATCCAAGGATTAGCAGGGAGAGCCATACCCCCAGCAACACTACACACCCCTTCACCGCCCGAGGATTCCCGTGGGGAGGGGCATCTCTTATGACTGCAGGCTGGGGTACGCGCCGTCCTCCGGCCCCACGCCCCCTTAGGTACCCGGACAAGTGACAAACCATTAGCATCTGTATCCGTTCACGTCATGCTACAGACTAAAGAAAGGACCCGTCACCGGGTCGCTACACACACACGCGCGCGCGCACACACAAACACACACGCATGCAGAATGCCCGTGACGAATTGCCCATACCTCGAGTAGAGCCCATCTGATCTGCGTTGGGATCTCTGCCGAACTCGGACATCATCTGCGCATCATCTCCAAGCTTGCCTGCTCCTCGTTTGCGTTGACCTTCAACCGCTCGGGCTGCATGGGGTAAAGAGCGGAAATGCAGATCCCAGTCGCTCAAACACACTACCTCCAAGGCTCTGCTGAACTCCGCTGTATCCGGTCTTCAGTGTAAACCAGAATAAAATGAACCTCAGGAACGGCCGACTGCAAATCACAGGCACGTTGGCGAAATGACAGGTATATGCGACCTACCAGGCTGTAATATAAAACCAAGTTGAAATGGGTGGCCAAAAGCAACTCAATAAATTCCGGACCCAAAAACGCAAAAGTAGTTGTACACGAACGAATCACACCTCGAGTGGAGTCCATCAGTTGGGCATCAGGATCTCCGCCGAACTCGGACATCATCTGCGCATCCTCACCAGGTCGGATTTGTCCTGGTCCGCGCTAACCTTCAGCCGTGCGGGCTGCGCACAAACACAAATACGACGGCGGGTGAAGAAAATACGCGCACAGCCACATGGTTTGTAAGTAAGCGACGTGCAGAGATGATGCCGAGGCAGGCTGCAACGCGTTTGGTGGTGAACCAAAAGCGGTTGACCGGTCCCGTCGGTTGGCCGGTAACCGCAGTTGGCCCGTCCAAGAAAAGCGCACCAGCTTGCCAGGGGTCCCTCTAGGGCGCTTGTTAACAGGAAAAAAAAAGGTGCTGTGGAGCTGTCCGGGTACGCAGAAGCAGCACTGTGATACAGGCTGATCAACGGGCTGCTGTGACACACTGCCTCTTCCTTTCGAACAGCTGCTGAAGGCTCAGAATGGCAGTTGCAGGCTGACTGACGGCGGATTAGGGCTGACCAATGGCGACGGCGATTAAACACTTGTCGAAGCGGCTGTAGGCTGCGGCACAGGCTCGATGACGGACGGTGGAGGCAAATGGACGGCGGCGACATGAGGTCACAGAAGCAGTGAACTGACCAAGAACAGAGCCCTGCGCCTGAGCACTGAAGCGACAGCCAACACAAGACCTGGAACTCCCAGCCGATTTGAATCTGAGCCCTTCTGCCCGCCTTGTGGCGCATCTGCAGGAACCACACCGGATTTCATGTCGCACATCGGCAGCGGTGCACCACCGGCCACGATGATGGATGACCAACGTATGGCCAAGCGCACACTCATTGGTGATCTTGACGGCACCCCTTCGGCGCATATCCCATTGCCTCTATGCGTTCCACGCTCCACAACCACAACCCCACTGCCGTATCGGGTTGGGGTGAGGGTGACCGCCTGAGCTGTTGAAGGCCCTGCAGTCTGCGGTAGCTAAGGCTGCAGACATTTTGCCTTTTGCAAAGATTGTCTTTGTCTGAATGATGACGCTATTTGCAGTCATGCAACACTGCACCACTGGCCCAGACCTTCCCCATGGACAGCCCATCGGCTGTGAAAAATGCGGCTACTACATGACAACAAGACGCAGTGTTGTTCAGCGTGGCGGTGCGTTGGAGGAGGCGCAGCCTGTCTTTGCACTTTCTGACCCTTGCCTCTTGTGCATTATCCCCGTGGATCTGACCTCGACCTGGCGGTTGCGGCTGCTGCTTGGCCGGGGCTTTGCCCTTGTCCTTTCGCACTGTGAAAGAGGCATATGCAGTGCTGAAGGTGCGCATCGCGTGCGCTGGAGGTGCCGACTCACAGCGCGGGTTGTGCACTTGTGTCAGGTTTGCATGGGCCACGCGGTCCAAAACATCCGAAACGGACCTCATGACCATAGCAATTGGGCGTGAACAAGACACTGGGGGGTGCTGTGCCGAAGGCGCTGTTACCAAATGGCAATGGCCGGGATGGTCTTGCATACGGGTAAGGCAAGCCGGGAGGGTTGTATGTCTAAACGCGTGCTGTCTGTGGTGTATTAGAACTCCTTCTGTGCACTGCCTCACTGCCTGTGGGCAGCAATGGAACTCATTCTTTGCACTGCCTCACTACCCGTGGATAGTGGGCAGGGGCAACTCCTTCTGTGCACTGCCTCACTGCCTGCGGACAGTGGGCGGTAGGGTGTGGGGTGGTGTGGTTTGGTGTGATTTGATGTGGTGTGGTGCGCCAAGAAGGTGCAGCTGAATGTGTGTAATGGTTACAAGACCTCACTGACCACCCTGCGGCTGCAACGATATAGCATGTTCTAGATAGGGGCAATCCCCGTTGAGGGCACACCACGTGCCCCGCACATCAGGACCCGCTTTACACACCCCTCCCGACTGTGTCCTTGGCGAGCTGGAGATGCAAACCGCCATACCGCTGCCGCCCCATCTTTTGTGCACCACTTCAGTGACTCGTTGCGACCGTCCCAAGAAGTATTGAGGCAACGGGGTACAATCCGGCAGGAGTGGAAAGAGCGTAGTGGTACTAGTAGTTGGAATTAGGCCATTCCCAGGATAACCACCTTAAACGGTGCTCACGGCGCACATACCCCCACTCCCCTTTGTGCAGCGCCCTCGTTGTGCAATGGCCACCCCCTGGCCAGACTGCGCTTTTTTTGCCTATAGACATTGTCCAACCACCACCGACTGGTCAAACGGTGAAACATCGTTGGTCATTGTGCAAGGGGGGGGGGGTTATGGCCATGTGGAGGAAGGTGATACGCATGGTCACAGAGCGGAGGACCGGCAGCGGCGTAGAACACCCCACACAGTGGTTTGCGGAGGGAGAACAGGCGACCCGACAACTGGGCCGCGTTCACAACGAAACCATCCCAACACCATCAGGCCACGCCCCCAGCAGACCAATAACTGGGTCCCACTCACAGCCGAGCCATCAACAATCACCTGACACAACCTGCAAAGGGAAGAACGGGTGACTGTCCAGGGCCCCGAGAGGAAACCAACGAAGGAATGTCACACGAGGGGAGCCACGTGTGTGTTTGTTTCGTAGGCCGTTCAATGACGCTGCTACATGTTTCTTACCCTACTTTGGGATAGCGAAGGATCAACACCAAAATTGGGTGGCATACCGTCGCAAATTCTATTGCCTTCAGCAAGGCACCTCGAACCACGTACAACCGGTCTCAACAATCTGTCTTCACGACACGTCTCCACCAGCCGTCGTTAGCACATGCCTTGACCACGCGTCTTCACCACCGGCCTCCACCACCTGCCTCACAGCCATCTTCTCCAACAACCGTCTCCGCCACCCATCGTCACCATCAGCACCTGTCAAAAAAAAAAAAAGCACCCGCACTGCTACCCGCCCTCACCTCCCGTCTCAACAATCAGATTCAACCATTAACTCCAAGACCCGTCTTCATCGGTAGAGACGGGTGGTTGAAACGGGTTGTAGAGACTGGTGGTGGAGACGGGTCGTGACGAGCGTTGGTAGTGAAGGTCGGTGCAGACGAGTGGTTGAGACGGGTGGTGCAGACATATTGTTGAGAACCGAGGCAAACAAAGGTGGCGGAGGCGGGTAGAAAAGATGGGTGGGTAGTGGAGACGGCCGGTGGAGTCGAGATGTTGAGACGGGAGGCGAATACGGGTGGCGGAGGCGGCCGGTGGAGACGGGTGGTGCAGACCATTGGTAGAGACGGTCGGTGCACACGGGTACATTTCGTGAAGACTGCTTGGTGAGACACGTGTCGAAAACGGCTCGTGACAATGATGGCCGAAAGGGGTTGTTGAGACGGGAGGCGAATGCAGGTGGCGGAGGCAGATTTTGGAGACGGGTGCTAGAAACAGGCGGTAGAGACAGGTGGCGAAGATGGATGTTGGTGACGGGGTGCAAAGCGGTGGTGAAGACGGGTGGTGGAGGCAAGTGGATGAGGCGGTTGGTGCAATGCAAGGTGAAGACATGTGATGAACACGGATGAAGAAGACAGGTGATGAAGATGGGTAGCGGAGACTGGTGAGTGGGAAGGGGCTTTGCGACGCGAACATCCCCGGAACAACGCCGAACATCCCCGCAACATCCCCGGAACAGTGCCAAACGTCCCCAGAACAGCACCGGAACAGCACCAAGCATCCCTGGCCAGAAAAGCATCAAGCATCCACGGAACATCCTCTGAACATCTCCAAACATCCCCGGAGGATCCCCGGAACAGCCATGAGACCCCGGACACACCTCCAATACCTACACGGCCTTGGTTCGCAGGATTAGGAGGCTCTTCATGTCTGTGGGCCAGCTGCGGTCAAAAAATACAACAGCGGTGGCATTCCCACGGATCCGCCCCCTTTGCTTCAGACGTGCAAAGTGGGCGAGCACCTGAGATGAACGGGATCGGGAGCAGCAGCCGTTGCTTCCATTTGAAACAAACAATACAAAAAAATGCGGTCAAGCCGTCTGTGCAACCGGGAAACACCCAAGCCGCACCAATCAATACCTAGGGAGTGTTCTCTTCCAGCCATTGCATAATTTCAGCCCCTTGATCATCCGACAATTGCAATGTCAAAGTTCTTGCCAATTGTCGAACTCCTTTATCCCATGCGCGAGCTTTTCGCCGAGGTTGCGAAGCACACTTTCCTGGTTGTACTGAAGGTGGTTGTGGGACGGGGTGTGACTCCGGGATGGGGAGTGTGAAGATGTTTGTGTCGGTGAGCGACCGCTATTGGGGTTTCCATCACCCTCGCCACCGGGAAGATTCAAATGGGCTTCCGGAGAGACTTCCATCACGGAGATCTATGGGGAGGGGCCACGGCTAGGGCTGCCATCACCCTTGCCACCGGGGAGGTCCAAAAGGACTTCCGGAGGAGATGGAGTCCATGGGGCGCCAATAATTGACGACCCGCACACAATCTCACTGATGCTCTAGCTCCATATGCCCATTGTCCAAATGACCAGCCACCTTCGCGGGTCTTTGAATCTCAATTGGCCTTTTGTAGAACACCTTGTCCCCAATGCTCCATAACTCCATAACAAATAGCAAAAGAGGTCTAAGGGGACACGAGGTGCTAACACTCATGCTCCGCAGCAAACACACTGAATGTATCACCATGTACCCAGCCCAACGTGCCCGTTTCACAATGCAAACAAGCAATTGCTCAAGATGTAGCGTGCATGTGGTTACCGGCAACAAGAATAGACGGCCTTCGACCACGCCACTCACGGAGGATTTGTGACAAAACACCGCAGAAAGTATTAATTGACCGGAACGGAACACGACTCGTACAACATGAAGCCAATTTGATTGTGTACCATCTGCACTGTGATCTCTGATCCGGAATGGTCTGGATTGCTTCCTCGGGACGCAAGGTCCGCCAAATTAAACACATCCCAGTTTGACCATTGCGCTTGGATTCCCTCTTTGCGCTGGCAACATGAGTCCACCCCACGTCATTTGGTTGCTTTCTTGCATTTCTTCCCTTTCGGGTTGCTCCTCGGGGCATGGTAGTCTCCCACTGCACTGTGCAAATGCCACACAATTGGTGCTATCTGAACAGTCCCACCGTCTTGGTGGTCTAAGGCACACACCTGCAGGTCCAATCGTCTTGGATCTTTGCAAACATCTCATTCCGATAGGTCTGATAGGGGTCTGACCAAAGGGGTCTCACAATGGGGTCTCACCAAAGGGGGCTCACCAAAGGGGTCTCACCATGGCGTCTCACCAGGAGGGGCTCATCATGGGGTATCACCAAATGGGTCTCACCATGAGCGTATCACGAAAGGGCTCTCGGGGGAGCCTTAAGCGCAGTGCGTGCAGTGCGCGCGCAGTGCGCGCGCAGTGCAACTATTTGGGCGTCTGGCCGTACTGGAGACCCATGCTTTGAGATCATAGGGGCATCATCGTTACCCTGTTGCGTAGGTTTTGATGCTTTTTCCACATTGGGGATATAGCATTTTTGGAATTTCACCCAATTTCACCCATTTCCACCCTTTTTCACACTTTATCTCTATTTGCAAGGGCTATTTGGACCATGTCTTTGTGCAGGATACTACCCATCTCTTTGAATTGTGCTATGCCTGTGATTCCAAGCCAAGTCGCATTTGAATTCGCCATCAAATTCTTCGTCCGGCTGGTCGCATCAACTTACGAGGGTTGATGTGGCTGGTGAAGCGAAAGACCCGCCAGAGGGTGAGTAGTTCAACTCCGAATAATCTCGTAGCGGAAATTGCCTCCGCGGGGCTGTCGCCGCAACGGTCGTCGTATTATGTCGACAAAGGTTTCGATGCACATACGAAAGGAGGTACCCCCGGCCGACTCCCCCTCTACATTAGAGGATGTTGAGGGGGGCAACCAATACGCTGTTCATGGCTGTTCCAGATGTGCATGATGTGTGTTATGTGAAGGGAAGGTAGTTTGCAATTTTCTTGAGCTGGGGCAGTTTGGGTCACCTAATTCTAAGGGCGTTTCCAAGGGGCGTGCCTAGGGGCTCTTCTGGGGGAACATAGTCTAAAAGTAGCGCGCAGTGCGCGCGCAGTGCAAGGATTCCCCCCTCGTCTCACCAAAGGGGTCTTGCCAAATGGGTCTTACCAAAGACTCAAAGATGATGCAATGTCGGTCAACATTCAACAAACTCCCGAGCACACTCCGTGACACCTTGAGCGCCTGGAAGTGAAAAAAATTGTCGATCAAAAACCAACAGGGGCGAATTTGCGAAAACACGTTTACAGAGCTCCCCGGAAGAGTCAAGTAAGCGTGGCAAATCCGAGCCCCGAATTCCAAGGTCCCTGACCCCAATTGTTGATGTAACCTCTGCCCAGACGTCATAGGCATACGGTTTGCCCTAGATCCCTGCCCCACCTTTCGGATGTACTGACAGCCTGGTGGATGTCCAAACAACCAAAGAGTTTTTATCGCATTTTTGGATGTCTGGGAAGAATGGTTCCGTGGGATTCTACGCCCATGGGCAAGGGTGCCAGTGGGCGATTAGCCAGGATTGAGGGCTGCACGCCTTGAACTGCCTCTGATCCAACTCAAGTACGCTGCGTGGGGTCCATCCCGCCTCCAGACCTCAGTGTTGGTCAAACAAATTACTTGCACAGGGGATGCGATGGAAATGTGTGCATGTGCTTTTGAACATATGGCATTTACATGCTTTGTTGCACCTGCGGGCTCTCTACAGGGGAGGGAGGGGTACAATGATATCTAGGGCCCATCAACATGCTTTGCATGCGCTATATGTCGGCCGCACGGTGTGCCTTTTGTTCTTCTTCGTGTGTCTTATCATAGCCCCATACCATGTTATATTAGTGCCATTGTTGTTTGGCACCACGTACTCAGGGCTCACTTGTTGGAAAAATTTGTTGAGACATCTCTTCTGATCGTTTGTAGGTGGATATTGGATCATGATGGTGGGCAATCACCCAGCAACGAGTGCACTCATGGCACAACACCATGTGCCTATTCTAGCACAATTGGCTCATTCCATTGGCCGCAAGAATCATGGACTAGGCACCGATGTTTGGTGATGCAAGTCATCTATAATTGGTACCTGGGAGACGATGTCGCGTGGTGGTCGATGGTACCTTGGGTAGCACTTGAGTACAGCTGAAGTGCTACCCAAAAGCACCAGAAATGTCACCAAAAGGGTGCTAGGGCGGGTGGCAATGGGGCATACCGTGCAGGGTCTGACCATTTTACGGGTGCACTTGTCAATGGATGCACAAGATTGTTCCAAACATTCTTTGATTTTGTTAACGCTCTCTCTCTCTCTCTCTCTCTCTCTCTCTCTGATTTTAATTTGGAAAGTGTGCACTATGTGCACGCGTTGCATGTTGTGCTGCACCGCACACATTGTGCAGACTCCCCCACCCCAGGTGTTCCGTGTTAGGATTTGAATGACTAATGGGTATCTCTGTCCTAAGGTCCAGCATGGACAAGTGCAAATATTGTTTGGTGTTGCTGGGGAGGGCGCGTGAAATGATCTGCTGCATGGAATTCGCGTATCACACCCAAGAAGTTAAATGTCAAATGATTACTGGGCATGAGACCCATGAATTGTGAGAGAGCAATTCACATGACCCATTTTGCCTCGCAGCAGTGCTCAATGCCTCTGGTCAGAGTGGGCGAATGCCCCTCAGACGAGACCCCATTGACCAGAAATAATTGATTGATGTTTGTAAAAGATTATTCAGTCAAACCAGTTGGATCACGTGCAAATACACAAAGATCCCATTTCCCTGTCCAACTGCACACTGCCAGCCAAGATGTTATGTTGGACGAAAGGCTTTATTTTGTCACGTGGAGGTTCTGCTCAATATTTTTTGTAACCTGGCCCCCTCCCCCAAAATCCTGCGCTGCACCCTGCAGTTTGGACTCGCCTGTGGTATCTATTTTATTCAGGCAGCCCTCATGCCTGAGCACGGGATTGGGCTTGAGGGCTTTGCCGCTAAACGGCACTTATCTCTTCAGCATTTGTCTTCAGTGGCCTCCAATGTGTTTGAGCATGGCATGGCAGCAGAAGATCGTGTCGTGGCCGTGCACTCAGCGAACGATGCTGTACCCCCTGCGCACTGTGCACAGCCGTTGTGCTGTGCCCATGCGCTGGGATGTTGGCGCTCCGGCGGTGACGCTTGTTCCGGGGTTGCCTCTCGTATCGCACATCAGCGCTCTTTCGCCCTCGGAGCTCACACTGGGCGTCACGTCAGTGCCCATTAATGTGAATGGCGCGACACGATCGGCCGTGACCACGCACCACGAGTCTTCTGGTTCTCAACTACAAAGCCCCAATGTGACCCATGCATCAGAGGACGCTTCAGGTGTGGTTTGTGCTTCGGGGTGACGCTTTTGTTGTAGGGAGAGGGCTGTACAGTGCAACAACCTAACCCACACCCAAAGCCGGCCCTGTCACTGACCCTTGACCTGCTATGTGTACTCTCGATGGACACTTGGTGGAACTTCGGTCACGAGTTAAAAAAAAAGTGCAACAAAAAACTCGCCAGATATGTATACCATTTGCGTTTGGGGTCGGATTCACTGTGATCCGATTTGCACGCTGTTTTGCGTGTTACCTCGTCCGCAGTGCATCGCATGATAGGCATTAAACAAACCACTGCCAATGCTGTGGGAAGGAGAAAAGCAACAGACGCCACTCGCGGCATCATGGCATCATCGCACGACGTTCTTCTCTTGGCATTGCCCGCATTGTGTCGTGCTTCACATGGGTACACCAGGGTCCTTTGTGCGATTTATGGCATTCCTAGAAACACTCCGATCCAAATACTTGGCGTATGAAATCTTTGATGTCATCAGCCCTTGTTTGCCCGGAGACAACTCAAATGAGGTTCTACCCTCTCAGGCAAGCGTCCTCTCATTGGGGCTCATTCTGCAACTCAGAAACCCCACAACCGTTGGCCCTCTGCGGTGCATGTGCTCCCGAATTGCCTCCAAACTGTAGGTATTGGCATTGAGGAGGCCGTGGAGTACTGGTTTGGTGCCAATCTTCAGGCACTTATCGCGAAAGAACCCTCGGTACAGCACTGCTCCGTGGAGACTGTGAAGGCAATTGCCGAGTGCTTGCAGGAGCTCGGGGCTGATGGGCGGGCGATTATACACTTGCATCCAGCGGTTATGGGATGTGACCTGAATGTCATGAAAGCGATTGCTGGGTATTTGCAGGAGTTGAGGGTTGACGTGCCCAAAGTAATACATGTGATGCCCTTCGTGTTGTGCATGGGGTCAGAGAAGGTCAAAGCCGGGGCAACCTATCTTCAAGGGCTGGGTATGGACGTACATGTAGTGGTCAACGAGGAGCCGCGGCTTTTTGGGACGAGTAGGGGGCACATGGAGCAGCGTGTTACACACCTGAACGAGCTGGGTGTGGATGGGGCTACAGTAGTGAATTGTTGCCCTGCCTTTTTGTCATATTCTATTGAGAAACTGCAGCAGACAGTTGCGTATCTGCGGACCCTGCATGTTGACGTACACGAGGTTGTTGAACAGCGGCCAGAGGTTTTTGGGTTGCAGGACATGAGGAAAAGGTGAGGTATCTGCAGCATCTGGGGGTGGGTGCGGTATCGGTGGTGAATCAGCACCCAGCAGTGCTGGGGTACAGGATGCAGAATATGGAAGCTGCTGTTACATTTCTGCATCAGCCGGGTGCAGTGTTGTCGCATAGTGGAGAGAGCATGGAGGGGACAGTTTCATACATGCAGAAGCTGGAAGTGAAGATTCCTAAAGTGGTTAAACGGCATCGAGCCTTCTCTTCGTATAGTGAGCAGAAAAGGAATGAGATGGTGGCATATCTTGAGGGGCTGGGTGCGGATGTCACCAAAGTGGTGAAAGGGCATCCAGAGGTGTTTGGGGAGAGTATGGAGAAGATGAAGGCAACGGTTGCATATCTTCAGGAGTTGGGTGTGGACGTGGCCAAAGTAGTGAATGTGCATCAGCAAGTGTTTGGGTATAGTATGGAGAACATGAATGGTATGGATGTTACTAAAGTGGTGTATCGAGCTCCAGTGGTGTTTGGGCGTGGTATTGAAAACGTGAAGGGGACGGTTGCATACCTTGAGGATCAGGGTGTGGATGTTACCAAAGTACTGAATCGGCGTCTAGAAATCTTTGGGTTGAGCATTGAAGACAATATTCAACCAAAGGTTGAGTTTCTGACAACGCAAATGCAACGATCCGTTTCGGAGATCAGTGGCCACCCTCCCTTCCTGTGCTACAGTTTGAAATCCCGCATACAGCCGCGATACAGGTATCTACAACATGTGGACCACAACACGGGCTGCAGTCTTTCATATATGGTCTCACCAAAGGATGAAAGGTTTGCCACAGTTGTTGCAGGGACAACCCTTGAGGAATACATAACATGGAGATCCAAAGAGTTTGACCACAGCAATGGCCCCCAAGCCGGCACAGTACCACCGCCAATGCCAGAAGCCCCTGTGCAGTGTGGATATCCCAAGAGTGATAGGGCTTGATCCAGGGCTTTTGGGATGTGATGCCATGGCCCTGTTTAACAATATTTATGACGTGTTATCTTGGGACAGAGACAAGGCAAAAGTGGTGAACCGTTTACCATGGGTACTCCAAATGACGGCAGAGGAGTCTTAGGGGGTCATTAGATATTTGCGACAGCTGCGTGTACAATTCAGCACCGTAGTGCACAGCTATCCAGAAGTCCTGCTGCTTCCTCTGAAGGATATGAGCAGGACCATTGCCTATTTGCATGGGCTGGGGGCTGATGTCCAGAGAGTGGTGACTTTCTTGCTACAAGTGTTTGGTTTGAGTATTCCGGACCTTCAGAGCACCGAGGCATGTTTACAGGGGCTGGGTGTGGACGTGGCCATTGAGGTAACAGGGCACCCAAGCCGCGCTGAGTTGTGGACCATGACGAGTGCAGCCACAATTGGCCAACACTACATTACCACGGCTGCGCGGATACTGCTTGCTTTGTGCTGCCCCAAATGCTCGAACGTGCGCACCGTGACACACCAAAACATGCTCCTTCGGAAAGTTTGCTGCAATTTTGTTCTGGTTTCCCGAATGTCCACGTATTCAACCGACCGCACTGCTCGTGCTACACTGTTATGTCTGCACATTTGCAAGTTCCAGAGGTTTCCTGAGACTGCATTTTCAAGGGTGATTGGCCGTCAGCACTGCTGTTTCAAGGGCCTCTTCACAGACACAAGCGCAGTCCTTTCGTTGTGAGGGATATTGATGTTCTTGTTTAGTTCATATCGGTTGCAGAGGTGTGTTTTCGAGCTTCAGGTGGTGTTGCAAATTGCCCTTCTCACACGTGAAGAAATGTGGTTTTCATTTCTTGGAAATGCGAATCACGTCTGATTCGCTGCATTGTTTTCTGCATTCAGCAGAGATGTAGCCTCGCTTCAAAGGTGTAGTGGCTTGTTATTCCTCGTGGTTGTTCAGCACTGCGTTCACCAGGGCTGTGTGTATCATATGCCTTTTGGAATATGTTGAGTGAAATGCAATGGTAATCGAAGAAACGAAGAAATCGAAGAAATCGTGTACACAGATCTCTGGGGATTGCAAAGTCTGGCTACCGATGCTGACTGGATGGCAGGACCTGCGGGAGTAACATCTTGTCTTCTCTTGTCAGCCACCTGCGGCCTCACCACATTTCCTCGGTGCAGTGCTGCACACCGACTACCTCCTCTGCATCCTCGTCGTTGGGGTTGCGTGGACTGCCCATTGGACGCCAGCCCCTTTTGTACTTTTGAGGCGCCAGGGGCTCCCTTTGGCTTAGCTGATGGATAGATGTAGCCAAACTGCATATAATTTCTGGACAACACTGACCCTGTGTTGCAATGGCCACATTAGATGTAGTTGGTGGCCAGCACCCTTCACGCTTCACGGTCTGAGAATGACACAACATAAAACTTTACAGCGCTGGCAGGAGAGTGAATGGCACGAGGACAGTGTGCTGCAATTAGGTGCAGTGAGACACTCACATCTACAACACTGGACCTGCACGCCCTTCCCTCCTGCAGTCCGCCTCATCAATGCTGTCGGCCACACCAGCCGGTTGGCCTTTGCGGAACCCTTCCTCCTGGTTCTGAACCCCTTCGCTTTCTCGCGCCTGATGGGATGACGTTTTTCTTTTTCTTCTTTTTGTTTCCTTTGTTTTGGTGTGCTCATGTGTGCGATATGTTTAGCAGTTGGGTGCCCTGTTCGTCCCACAAAGACGAGCATTGCTGAGTCCTGTTGCCGACCTCCCCAGCATTGTATGCTGCAGCTGTCAGGATTCTATGTCCCATTTGCAGTGTGTCATCCACCTCTTTATGTACGCCTAACCACCTTGAGGGACTGCATCGTTCTTGCCTTTGTCTTGGGCTTCCACACAGCGCAAGGGCTGATGGAGGGCTACGTCAGTTCAGTGCGCCTCTATTGTACAGATCTGCCTTTGGCAGAGGCATTGATGGCGCGCACTGCGGATGTATCTGCGCGATCAGCAACCAGCACCTAGTCCCTCCAGCAGCGATAACACCCGATGAATACACCTGGCTTGAGCAGGGCTGCTTTGGTCGTGACTGCATTGGTCCCTCATACAACCGCTTATTTTTGATTTAGGTACCAGTCGGGAGGCACGAGACCCACATCTTTGTTGCACCGTTTCTCCCATGTGTTGACGACAGGCACTGGTGTTCCATGTGTGGCAGACCATTCCCACTCCACATTCGCCGCCGCCTGCCCCATTAAATTATCCTTCATTGCACAGCGTCAGTCCCTCAGAAGGCATTGTGCCCGTGTTCAAGACTTTGGTGAGTCACACAACCTGCTTCCAACTTTTGCCCACAACCCACTGCCCGCTTTCAACTTGGGGGGCCCCTTCAGCTCGCTCGATGCGTTAGAGTGAGAACGAAGTAGGCATTTCCGTCCGAGCTAGATGCAGACAGGCATAGGACTATGAGAGGAGAGAATGTTTTGCGAGTCATGGAGAGGAGTGAAAGTTGTGCTGTTTTACTGAGGTTTAGAGGAATTTCACAGGAAGAACATACTTAGGCGGCTCATGTTGCATGGTCAAAATGAGCCGAAATGTGCCTGACGGCGACACCCATGGAAAATAGTTTTTTGGGTAGCCCGGTCACAAGGGGCCTCAGAATCTAGTCAAAAATTGATTACTTGGACCGTTTTGGTTTGTTTTTGACAAAACTGGATGCGTCAAGAAATGATTTATGTTGGTCAAAACCAACTGCTTTTTCCGGAAAACCACGATTTTTATCTTTTTGAAACATTTGGGCTTTGTTGTGAAAATGCCCATCTACTGGTAATTGCTTCCGTGAACATTTTTTGAATTTCGTGTTGCGGGCACCACTACAAAAAGCATTTATCTGACATCGAGCTATGCGCGAGGCCTCGCGCATAAAGCAACACAACAACGCAAGAAAATGCATCACATGGTGAAACATGCCGCACAAAGTGGCAGCAAAAAGGTCGTCGAACAACAATGCGTAGCGCGAGCCCTCGCGCATAATGTATCACAACAAACGAAGGAATTACTTTTTCTTCTGAGCAGCTGCCAACTTAGCACCCAAAGAGTTAGCCACGAACGTCTTACCTTTTGGAGCTGGCTTTGCACGTGGCTTCTCTTGGTGCAGACTGGCGGGCTGGCTGCTTGAACGGAGCTCTGATGGTACCCTGGGTTTCCTCGGGCCCCGGTCTCGCTGCTGCTTTCTTTGCCTTCTTCGCCGGGGATGTGTCTGTTTCCTCCTCCTCCTCTTCTTCGTCCTCCTCCTCTTCATCTCCATCGCTCCTGACAGTATATTCACCGGTGACCGGTTTTGTTGCATGGGGCTTAGAAGCAGTCTTCTTCTTCTTTGGGGGAGGTTCTTCACAAGTCAACTTCCGCTTTGCTGGAGGGGCCTGCGCGGCTGCTGCTTGACCCTTCTGCTCAAGCTCTTCCTCTTTCACCTCGCCCGCATCCGCACCGTACTGCTCATCACGAACCCAAAGGGCCATCCCACGGTTGGTCCAGTTGGCCTGTTGATCCCAATCACCACAATCATCCAGGCGTGAGCTATGTGTCAAGACGTGGTTCAGCTGATTTTGCACTTTGTTGACCCAATCAGGGGCACTGTCCGTAGAGACACCAAGAAGGTACATGCGGAAGTCAGGCTCAATAGACGCAATCTTACACGCCAAGTCTGGTCGATGATGGATGAACGCGAAAGCAGCTGTGAAGCCCGGCTGGTGTTTCAGATGATGCACGTGACTATCAAAATACCACATGACATGCGTTATCGGAAGGGGGCCGCCAAATTCTGAGTCCTCAATCTCCTTTACTTGGGTAGGGCAAAGCGTCAGATAATTCGGGGGTTGTTGCGCGAGGCCTCGCGCAAAGAGAGGACGCGATGACGAAATAATACCTTTCTACTCCAGGTATCTGGCGTCACAATCAGCAACCAGCGAAAGTTGAACACAGTAGGATCCCCAGCCGGCTTGGTTTTTGTTGGGCAATTGAAAATTGGGATACACAACATGTTCCCTATGCGCGGTGCGTGGAAATCGTCATTCAGGCGCCTCTCCGTCCCGGTGTCGAGAACTTCGTACATATTGTCAACGACAGTCTGGGATCCGCAAATGTGTGTGTCAGTGCGCGCCATCTCGTCATACAGCCAGGTGGGACACATCGTCTCGGGGGCCAGATGTTCAAATATGTCGCCGTTGACAACAATCATTGTCTTGTGGATCTCCAAGAACCGCTTCGGGGGTTCGTTCACGAGAGCTGCAATTCGGGTCGTCTTCACTTTGATAGTCTCATTTGTGGAATTCGGATCCACCTGTTCCACTGTCTTGAAGTCACCAGTAACGCCAGCAGCTGCACGTACCACACGACTCTTGGCGATCTCTGAGCCCAGAGGTCTTCGGACATTTGCGATTTGCGGACTAACTTACCTTTCTCTGGCTGGTGCCGCAGCTGTGCACGCAGCATTGACTTCCACACCGGCCATGGACCGAGACTTTTGCCTTCAGGTTGCCGCCAGTAGCCCCATGTACCAACAATCACCTTCAGGGCTTGCTTCCCGAGTGCTGCAACCTTTGCGCGGGTGCGCATGTCTTTAGCTGAGAAATACAATAGGAGAAGGAGATATACGGTCGTGCGGAAACACAACGCAGGCCTTGTTAGCTATACACACCTTTCGCAGGTCGAATGTAGTAGCTGTTGTTCTGGTGATCCAGGTGCACCATGACCCACTGTTCGATGATGATGGTGTCAATCCATTTCTGCAATGACTGAAGGTTCGTTCGGTCGTCCTGCATAACCGATGCCACTTTCCTGTAGGACTCTGGAAAGGTGATACCCTTTGTCCCTTTCTGTCCTTTCTCATGCAACTGTTTCAAATCTTTCACAACATCCGCACCGCCATAATACGCATACATCATGAATTCTTTCCACAATTTATACGTTTTGTCTTGGACAAACAGAGTAAGAAAAAGTCACTGCCATGTCTTTCTTGGGTAACGGATGATGAAAGGGACACAGTGTTGCCGGATCCTCTGGTTGAGTGCTTCACTTGGGCAGAGAGGTGTGTCAAACGGCCCAAGAGGGACTAGCACGGTGACGATGCTTTAGTCATACTTGAGATCAGTGCTGCTTTGGTGTACTGCTTGTCTTATGTGCCCTCCAGAGGGTGCGAGGGAGTCCACATGGGGCGCCAGAGGCGCCGAAGCAAAAATTGAGAAAAGCGTCCAATTACATCATCAGAGACCCCCGTCCATTAAAAAATAACATTTTATATTATCCATTTTTCGGCCACATTATTCTTTTTCAACATTTACAGTTTACATTTTCGTTTTTCGTCGACTTTATCATACTGTAAATCACTTTGTAACCCCAGTACTCTGGGTACAAAGTGATTTACAGTAACAGCGCCCGATTCGGGCTGCACTATTATTTTTCAAATTTACATTTACGGTATGCGGTCCTGAGTATTATTGTTTACTTTACATTTACATTTACATGATACAGACGATCTGCGCGCAACTTGCCGAGAGGGGTTTACCCTACACTACGGTCGCAGCTCAGCGCGTAGTGATTTAGCCCCGTGTCGCGATTTTAGCGAAGGACTGCTCCGTGCCAAAAATTCGAAATTTTTTTGCGACGAATTCGCGTGGAATGAGATTGTTGTAACGATAACGAAGTTGTTATTACGATATCTGGATTTTGCGCTCCCAAACTCTTCTTTTTGATTGACTCACATTGTTGCACCTTAATGTTTTGTTTCGCAGACCTTTTTTGGCTGTGTTGCTGGTGGCAAGGCTCGTTGGGACATAACTGCATCTTTTCGGCAAAGGTTTGACGTTGCGTTTTGCTTCATCATCCGTAATGCGTTATGCAATTTGCATCGCTGTCAATGTTACATTCTTGCCATAGATCGCAAGCTTCGGGCAACCAAGTTGTTTACAAGCAAGTTTGGTGAGACCTTTGTTGGAACTGGTGTGTTTCTTTAGTGTTCGGTTGCTAAATACTCGTTACGATTTCCTTGCCGAGCTAGATGCTCGTTACGATTTGCGATTGCCAACGTACATTTCCAACAAAAACTTAGCACGTTCGTTCTAACTGTTGCAGATGCACCCAACGCTGCCCGTGGAGTACCTGTGTTCCATTGCCGCCGACCTCCACCACGCCGAAGCGAATTACCTCTACCTCGAGATTCAACGCGCATTGAGCTTGCGCTTGAAGGAGGAAACTACCAAGCTCCTTCCAACCTATCCGCGGCCCATCCGAGGTTGTGGTGGTTCGGTGAAAGTGAAAGGGAGGAGATTTTTCCCTTCAAATCTGGAGTGGTCTTTCTTGTTTTACGGTTACCCCGTTGTAAGCCGAGGGCACTTGCATAAGTTTTGTACCTCAACTCCGGGCAACTGAATTCTTACGACCCTTTTTTCAATCACTAAGACCTACAAAGAGGGAAATGTGAAGACACCAACCGGTTTCACCTTGTACTACGATTCTAACAAGGAACAACTTTCTCTCAAAGTGGGCCTGCATGTTGCAAAGCTTCGCGATGTATTGCCTTCCATTGTTAGCCATCCTGATTTACCGGACAAGGTTAGGACCATAGTCGCTGCATTTTGCAACCTGGTGCCTTTGTTACGTGCATTTCGCTTGAGTGGTGATGAGGTGGAGCTTGCTTCTGAATTTGCGTCCACACTCGCTGACACTATGCGGTTCGTTTGGCCAACCCCTGATAACATGTTTTCTTACTGGCATATGTGTGATGTTGAGCTGTCTCGCGAGCTACGGCATGTACATATGACCCATGGTGTTGGTGTTGGTGCATTTGTTTGCCAAGCCGTCAAAGCAATGGGACACCAAGTTAAGGTGGTTGCCCAACAAAGTGGTTGGGATCCGGACACCTTTCTGGGAAAGGTGTTTGCTTCGTTGGAGATGAGGTTTGCTAGTGAGCATGATGTTCTTGGCATCCGCGCAGGTTGTGAGGGCACAGGCGAAGATTTCTACATTGCGATTGAACAATCCGAGGTCTGGGGTCGGCGATTTGCTCCTCCCATGAGGTAGAGAAAGTATTCCTCATCGCAAAAGGAATAATACCTCGTCATTCTGCAGCTTTTATGGTGATACACTACTGTTCTGCTCCATGTTCTGCTTCTGGGAACAAGGGGTTGTCACTTGGGAAGTTACAAGTCTCTAGGCGGCATATGAGGCAGCACCGTGCTCTTTTTGGATCCGGCACCCTAAAAATAGGGGGGGGGGTCATGGTGAAAGACCTATGTCCAATGCACACCTTCCCTCCCGCCTCCCCCCTGCCTCCTTCGCTAACGGCCAGCTGCGCAGAACTGCAAAATTTGTGGGTCTTCAAAAAATTGGAATTTCTCCGACATATCGATGAGTTAAGCAAAAACCTGGGGAGGCTCTTCGTGCCCCAGTGTTGCTCTCTAAGAGGAAAAAAGAACCGCCTCTTAACGAGAATGTGACGTCACGTTATGAACTTAGCCTTTGCTTTACGTACTAGGATTTGCCACTGCAAATCCTTTGCCGTTCCGACAGCCGGCTATCCCAACACAGCAGGAGGGAGAGATGCAGGAGAGGGCATGGAGGCGGATCAGGGGGGGGGCGGCGAGGCTGGCGGAAAGGGACAGGGAGGTGGCGGCGCGGGAGCGCAGGGTGCGGGACAGGGTTGGAAAAGACGGCGTATATATACGCGTAACGTATATATACGCGTACCGTATCGCGAGAATACAATACAGTACGTGTCTTCTGGGGTGGCCGCCGACTGGCACCAGATGCGCGTGCCGCCGCAGAGCAAACAAATGTTGCCAAGGATTAACGGTGCAAATGTAAGGTATTTTATAGAATTTGCAATGAATTTGATTTGAATTTCGTTTGATTACGATTGGTGGTTGAACTTTTCTGCTTCTTCTGCGTGTGCAGGGCGACACAAGAAGCAAGTGAAGCAGAAGGAGAAGAAGAACAGGAGGGAAGAATATGCAGAGAGAAAGAACAGAAGAAGGAGCGGAAGAGGCAAAGGAGATCAAAGAGACGTTAAGAAGAAGACGGTGAAGCGGTACCCAGAAGCTATGGCCCATGGCCCGGAGGCCTGTGAGCCGTCACACCCGTGCGGAAGCCGTTGACACCGCCTGTCAGCGGGATATCCCTGTTCTCTAACCCGCGAAACCTGGAATCCGATTTCTAACCAATAAATCGATTTAAAATTACCATAATTTTATTGTCTTAGGCGATTTTCAGTCGGAAATCGGCGAAATACCCGATTTCTACCGCGATTTCCAATTGTCTTGAAATCGCCGCCTGATGTCGCCTGTTCGCGCGCTTTCGTCGCTTCTCCGTGGCGAGTTTTGTGAGGGATTTTCTCGAGTACCTTTGAGGTTCTAAGAGAACTTAAGGGCTGAATCTAGAGGGTTTTTAATGTACTTTCATCTGGTGTGTTCACCAGAATTTTTCGCCGTTGCGTCTTTGAGAAAATCAGCGCGCAAGCTTTTCCGTCGATCGCTCGAACTCATGGTTCTCAAGGACCATGAGTTCGGATGGAACCCTACATTCCCCCCCTATGCCTTTCACCCATGGCCCTTTCACGCGGGCATATCATTTTGTATAGGGAAGCGGGCAATGGCGGTGTTTTAGGCAGCCTATGGGTCTCGCAAACCCAAGTCGTTTGCGTGCGCAAACGCCAACTTTGTGGCCTTGTGAGCATGAACGTTAATAACCGAACACAATGCTCACAAGACCAAGAGCCCTAGGTCATTTTCGTTTTTCGAGCCAACTCAACGATGGCTCCACGCAATTCAATGCGTACCAAAACTCTATTTTCAAAAGAGAGCAAGTTTTGGTCGAAAATTAGGCCAAAATGGCCAAACCCACGAGGCTCGTACTCGAAGCCTATGGGGAGTTGAGCCTCGAACCAAAGCAATATGTAAAGTAGAGACCACGAAGCACATCGTGGATGGCTTGGTTGATTTTTACAACCTTGTCTTCTATTTTCTATAATTTCGCCTTGTGAGCACGCGTGCCATACTGCTTCTTTGCACACGCGCTCATATGCAAGCACTAACGACACGAGTGGGCGGAGACAATCTAACCATAGTTGGCATATTTGAAGGCACCTACTATGGGCCTACTCCAAAAGTGTTTGCTCATATTTTTGTTCCTCAATGACCCAAAGATATGTTCATGCCAATATCGCCGATATATGCACTTTTTCCCATAAATAGTGTGCTTCAAGGATTGAGGTGTTATAAATGTTTCCATTATGCTTTGGACCTCAACCCCTGTTGCAAAAGGGAAGCAGAGCTTCGGTTTGCATCCATGCAAAAGCCCGAGGCTCCTTTCTCTTGCGATACGGAGATAGGATATTTGGAGGGACCACTTTTGGGTGAATTTTGGCCGTTTTGCCCAGAATGGCCACAAACCCCTTCTCCCCCTGATTTCGCCCCCAAGGTTGCGTGCGCCACTTGACCAAGGGTAAGGGCAATTCGGAGAGGGCACATAAACCCGCATCGAATGGGTTGTTTCCCCATGTGGCCTCTCCTCTCGAAGGGAGAGTTGTGAGTCACCCAATTTGGGGTATGTTGCCATTCTGCCCCATTTGTGTGTCATTTTCCCTCCAATGGGGAAAATAGCTAGAGGCGACCATGAGGGTTGGCAAGTGGCATATATTGGGACCTAAGTCCCATGTGTCTATAGCATCTTTGGTTGAAAGGATCCTGACCGCGGCCATGGAGATATGGAATCATGAGTGCGGGGCATTTTGGCCATATTTCGCTGTCTTTGCCATTGTATGCCATATTGGAATTACCATATCTCCATGGGGCAAGGGACCTAGCCAAGAAGGAGAGCGATTATTGTAGCATATGACCAAGGGTTGAACGCCATTGAGTTTCGTATTTGCTCCTCAGGCTCATCCGGAGTTGTTCAACTTTTGGTGCGATCCATGATCCCCCCCTTTGCACCGCGCGCATCTTTCTGCCCCATCCGCGTGTTCATCCCCTCGATGAACAGCAAGCAGCCAGTGTGACAGTAAGCCATAACCCAGGGCATGGGACCAAAGGGGATATCAAGGGTTGTGAATCAAGGCTTGGCGCGTCAATATCGCCAAGGTTTCCTACCCTGGACGGTCGCCCGAGACGGCCGATTTTGCCATTTTGGCAATTATGACCCCACTTGACGAACCCGTGGTGCCCTGATGCCGGGACCTCAGAGGGAAACAGGTTGGGTGAGGGCTTCAGGGAGTTCGTAAGCGAAGGGCATAGGGTCAGTTGCCTCGTCCCTACCTCTGGCGGGTCCGGACGAGGGGTCAATTTTGGAGATTTTTGAGCTAATATCAGTTTGGGCTGAAACAGCCCATTTTCAGCTACCAACTCCTAGGGGATAATGGCGGGGCCATATCTCTCGCTCAGAGAGGAGTTGGGACCTGCTGTTAAGGGAGCATGGGCAGCCACTGTCAGTTGGCCTTGGAGCACCTTGGTTCCCAGGAACTCGCCGTTGGCTGGGCGGGACAATTCCCCTATTGGCAGGGTTTCAGGGTCCGGACTGAGCAGGGCATGGGTTGTGTTTGAGCCCCCGCCCCCACCAGCGACTGAGAGGGTCGGACCTGTGATTGGGATATGAGTTGGGACTGAGTGTCTAGTGTCCTGTGATGCCCTTACCCCAGTCCAGTCTTAACCCCATGTGTACATATCCTGATGTGTTGCTGTACATACTTTTGTTCCCTTGTTTCAGAGTGGCAAGGATCCTGAAACGCTTTGTCACATGACACGAGCGTAATGATGCCCCTGTGAGCGCAGTGCTTTGCCTGCCTGCTTGCTTATGCGTGTCACCGCAGCGTCCCGTGGCCAGGCCCCCCACGGGAACGCGTCAAAAGCGTTTCACCGCCGCGGGGTTACCCAGCCCCCGTGTGCCACTCGGGGCCTTCGAGGGGTACGAGCAGCACCCCAACCCCGAGGACTCCAAGACCATCACGGAGCCCGCAGCGCCGCCCAGAGCATCACCCTGAGCGACCACGGAAGCGCCGCGACCGTGAAAGAGGTGGACAGACCAGGACTCCCACATTAGCAAGTCCCATCGGCTGAGTAACGGCCGCACTCCCAGTCGCCTCAACCACCTCCACAACCACACCGGAGCAACCGCTTCAACAACCACCACCAAGGACCTCAAGACCAAGTACGCCCCCCGCTGCCATGGTAAACTGGCAAGAAGCGGGCAAGACGTGGCCGCGGCCCCACCCCCATGCGGTGCGCCTACTGCGTGGGTTGGTGTGGGACCAGCACTACCGCCACAGCCACCCCCAGTGCGAAGGCGGCATGCCCGGGAGCTTCTAGCTCCGCGAGGACATGGGCCCCGACCGCCTGCAAGCAGTCGAAGACTGGCTGCGGGTGGAAGGGTTTGCCTTCCGCTTCCGCCAGAAGCGCTGGAGGGTCTGGACCCGGCCAGACAGGCCCGGCGAAGGGCTGCGCCCTGACGGGATTGAGGAGGACGAGAAGCCCAACGAGTACGCGTCGGGCGCCACGATCAACGTCTCCATGTGGGACATGATCGAGAAGAACTTCCCGGAACCGGGGAGCGAGCGCACGCTGCAGGGCAGCAGCAGCAGCGCGTCTCCGGGGAAGGAGAAGCGGTCCGCCGGGGACAGGAGGCGGGACAGGAAGTGGCGGGAGTACCAGGAGTCCCTGGCCACCGAAGCCGCCCAAGGCGCCAAGGGCGGAACCCCAGCCCGCAGTCCCCAACGGGCCAGTGGTGGTCACCACCCCCGCCACACCACCCTCGGCGACTTCCTCCAAGTCGCCAAGCATGCCAAGGCCAAGCCCCGTCAGCTGCACCTGAGGAAGTCAGGCCCCAGCAGCGACGTGGAGTCGGCCCACCGCGGGAGGATGCCGGCCGACCAGGCGAGCTCCAGCAGCAGCGTCGCTCCCGACCAAAGGGACGTGGCGCGCGCCTGTGAGTGCGCCTGTGGGGTGCCCTGCAACCTTCGGGTTGCCCGGCAACGGGCCACGCAGCAGAACGCTGCCATGGAGGGCGCCGTCGGCATCGCCCAGCAGGAGGCTGCGGAGTGGGAGCATGGCATGGCCATCCACGCCTCGACCGTGGCGGCCATTGCGGCCGGACTCACGGCCGGAGCCGCCCATGAGTCAGCGACTGCCCACGTCAAGGGTGAGGTGGCGGCAGCCGCCGAGGAAGCCCGCCTGACGCAGGAGGCCATTGCCTGCAAGGAGGCCGAGGTGAAGGCGCTGGAAGAGGCGCTGGCCCAAGTGAGGGCAAAGAAGGAGGCGGAGGAAAGGGCCCACACCGAAGCAACGGCCAAGGCCCAGGCGGACGCCGCCAGGAAGGACGTCATCGAGGCCGCGCGACGGAAGGTCGCTGAGGAGAGGGCCAAGACGGAGGCGGAGCTGGCGGCGTTGGAAGCGGAGAAGGCTCGGCTGCAGCAGACCCGGGACGCCGAGGCGGCTCGTGCCCGGGAGGAGGCCGAAGGGCGAGCTGCCGCAGCCACGGCCGCCGCAATGGCGGAAGCGGAGGCCAAGCTCCGCCGTGAGACTCTCCCGGGAGGATCCCGAGTTGAGACCCTTCGAAAGCTTTTCGAAGGGGACGCCTCCTCCAAGATTGCGCTGGATCCGGAGGAGGTGGACACGGGCAGCAGTGGGAGCAGTGGCCCCACTGCCTACCGACGGAGGAAGGGTAAGGGGAAGACCCCCGAGAGGTCACGGAGGCCAGCGGGTGGACACCCCGACGACTCCGACCCTTTCTTCACGGCCAGCGACGGGGATGAACAAGGACGCCGACATCGCCGAGGAGTGGCTGGCGGAGGAGGCAGAGACGTCCCCATGGAGCCCAAAGGTGAGGGTGAGGATCTCCCTCCTCCCTACCGGAGCTCGGAGTCTTCCGCGTGTGAGACCGAGACGCCTAGGTGGGGCGACATGGACGAGGATGACGACATGGACTTCGACTACACGAAGAAGCCCCCATCCTCGGACCCACCGAGGCGACCCGGCGGAGACCCACCGGGACCCCCTGGCGGAGGACCATCAGGACCCCCTGGAGGACGCCCACCAAGTGGACCCCCTGGAGGCGGACCACCGGGCGGGGGAGGACCCCCTGGACCTGGTCGACCCGGCGGAGGCCCTCGTGGAGGACGCCTCCCACTAACGCCAACAAGGGTGGTGGTAAAGGGGGAGGTAACCTACGTGCCATGAAGAAGGTCAAACCTGATGCACGTGTACCCCCACTCTTCTACTGTAAACCTGTCAATGACAAGGGGGGACCCTTGATAACCACCACATAGTTCTTGCTTTTGTTCAGACTTGTCCAAGTTTTCCTTCAAATAACCCAAAAATATACCCCAGAGGCAACCACAAAAGGCGACGGAAACATACTGCGCATTCAACGAAATCACGAGAGTGATTTCGAAACGGTCCCTTTCATGTCCTAAATAAGATATGAACAAAGGGGGACATATAACATTGAAATATGAGCAAAACAATGCATATAAACAACATAATCATGGGTCTCCTCCAAACGCGTGGTGCCGGTGGATGCTCACAGAATTTGAGGGATTCAATGTGGATGTGAGTGGTCGTCTTCTTGTGCTACGCTTACGTGCAAGGCAGGAGGCCGCATGGGCTTGGAGAAGATCGACCCGGGGAGGGTAGCCCAAGCCCAGCAAATCGAAGCAATCAATCTGACCTATCAGCCTATCCGTAGACCGAATTCTTCATGGTGATCATCCGGTCGGGCTCTCCCAGGTTCCTCCGGAAATATTCCATGATACGAGGATGCTGATCTTCCGGGGACATAATGCGTACAGCCAAGCGCTTCTTTGCCCGCTTCTTTTCCTCGTCTTCCACACGCTTCTTCCAGTACGAGGGTAGTACATCCCGCAAAAGATGGCGAATCTCGCTTGATTCAGACCAATCTTCCACTTGCTTCAGGAGCCGGCAGTACTTTTGGAGATACCTCCTCCAATCCCTCAACCGCAATTCTCCACGCTCCAAGTAGAGGGGTATATATATATAAATTGACCAAAGATCGTCCAACTTTTGGTTTGGAGCATCGACCCTTTCTTCTTGCTCCAACGAATCGAGGCATTGCTCCTCCGTACTGATCCGCTTCTCCCGAATTTGATCACGTATATCCGTCTTTAGCTCCGAGGCCAAACGATGTGGGAAAGTGCGACATGCCCACTTGTCACGGGCATCCTGCCGCATCTCATCCACGACTTCCTCGGCAAAATCTTCCCAGTCGAGGATGAAGTCGTCAAGATTGGCAGGATTGGCGTCGTAGTAGGGAATTTTCACACCCCGAACGTCTTCGAGCCTCACGGCATCCCCCAGATCCGAGGCGATGACGCCCCTGAGGCGGATTCCTCCCGAACTCCCATTGCGTGGGGAGTGGGAATATACACCCCTGATTTCCATGTCTTCACGCAGCCGGGGCTCAGCTTCTCCCACGCTCGGACCTCCCATAGTCCATATTCCCGACTGCGGGTCCATCACCCATGGATCTACCGCTCCTCCACTTGAACCATCTCGGCGAGCCGCTGACGTCGAGGCTTCTTCGTCCACACGTGCCGCATAGGCAGCTCTGGCGTCGAACGTCGCCGCGGCTGGAGGACTACTCATGTGGATCTCAAAGGTCTCCTCACGGGCATCCCGCTTGGGCGTACCAATCGCCGAGCCTTTTTCCGGCGTCTTCTCCCCCAGCATGACACTTGCCGAAAATAGTGGGATGTCTTGCCAGTCTGGCCAGTCAATGGTGCCGGTTAGTGTTTCGTCCATGGCGTGGATATTTAAATGGGCACACAAAAAAATGTCATGTTTTGGCATTTTGCTCGTCAAAGCGATGCATTTGTTTTGATGGTCGTTGGGGACTCTACAGGGGCTGTATCAAGGATAGAGCGGGTTTGGAGTGCGGCGATGGAGGGTTGGGCCCAGCCCGGTCAGTTCAGTGTTTGCGTTTCCGGTCAGAGCGCTTACTCCAGCACCAGTGGTTTTCATGGTTGAGGTTCAACAAAAGCGCAGGTGCGTAGCACACGCTGAAGCGCGTCCTTGTTCAAAGCCGGAGGTTCTGTCCTCTCATCTCCAAATGCGCTGTCCAACGGATCTCTGTCACGACCGCGGCCCCATGGGACCAGGCTTTTGGGGATTGGAACAAGCACTTTCCCCTTCGGTGCGCAAGACCCTCAGGGGTCGCGCTCAGGCTGTAAACATGCGGATCGGGGTGGGCTCTGCGCATTCTAACCAACTGACCCCACGAAAAATACAAAAAACAAACAAAAATACAGAAAAAAACCAAATTCAAGAAGCAGAAAAAGCAAAAAAAATTAAATAAAAAGGCAAACATCACAAAAAAAACAGAAAGAGCAAGAAAGACATCCGTAGTGGGTCTAACCATCGCTGTGATGTGGGCCACATGCATGCAGGGCCAGGGAACGAGTTACAAGGGGGGCGGATTTCATGCGCCCACCTGATCGCCGCTGCGCTAACTCTCATGCATGCTGCTCACCGTGGCTCGTTTGTGGAGCCTAGTATCGCTGACCTCTGTACTGTATTCCGAATCACACTGCCCCCCCCCCCCCCCCCACCCCCCGAGTTCGACATTCCCACCATTCTCAAACCCTCTTGTGGTTCCAGCCCCAAGACATCCGAGCCAGACGATTCCCTCCAGCCCAATGGTCCGTGCCTGCCCTCACTGAGGGGGTCACAGGTAGGGGTTCATGTTGTGCACCACCATCCCGCACCCCAAAGTGAGCCATACTCCCAAGCACACCACTGAAAGCAGCCACACCAACCACACCAATCAGGGTTTAACAAGGGCGGCAACCACATCTGCAAAATTGGGCTTTACATCTGTGAGTGGGCATTGTTGAAGCCCCGGACATTGTGCCAAAGCCAAGGCCAATATTGCAGCCAAACATCGGGATACGCTCTGCTGTCCACCAAAGACGTCCCCATGGCACTTGCCATGTGGTTTCTGGTTTGTTACCCCAAGCTTGGAATCTGAATGGACATGAGCGAACTTGGTGTGTCAGATCCTCTGGGGGCCAATACCATGAATTAAGTCGTTGTTGTGAGGTCTGCCAAATTTCAGATCAAAGGCAAGGGCCCTGCAGACAGATGAACTGCGCCTCTTCAGCCGTAACGGGCATGCACATGCACATGGCTGATGCTCGCAGCCAAGCCCTGACTCGTAGCATGCTCCCATCCTTCGATGTGGTTCTCTGCACAGCCAGGGAGCGGAAAGCCTGCCAAAATGTGCACCATGCAGAACCAAATCTTTTCGGAGCAGGGGAAGCGGCCTTTAGAGGGATGCTCCTTTGTAGGCCTAACGGGCAGGGACATGAGGGAGTTTGATGTGAGTGCTCGCGGAGCCCATTGTCATTTGTAGAAGACCTGGCAAGTTGCGGGTCAAGGTCTGCAGGGGGACCAAATGCTCCTTCTGGGACCTAATGTGTCCCGTGTAGCGTGCCCGATATGGGCATGATTGGCCTGTTTAGATACTTCCTGACTGCCGTCAGTCAAGGCTCGCTCTGCAAAGGGGCACAGGGCACACCCAGCATTGGCGTTCTCCCATTGCTCAACCTGCACTCTACCAGCCCGCTTTCCTTAGTTAGGCGGGAGAGCTAAGACCTGCAGTACCATTGTTGAGTGCATGGCGTGTTTTTTCCTATATATATGTGTCATGTGTCATACGTCATGCATAAGTGTTGAGGGATGGCATAGAAGCTGGCCCACTTCCTTTTTCAGGGCAAAGCCCACGAAATGCAGTCAACAACCCCAAGTCACGGGTCGAAATACATGTACAATTCGGACCTCAAAAAGAGTTTTCCATCGGGTCTGACTCTCCAATGGGCACCACAACCTGGTACTGCATTTTCTGCCTGCTGTGGGGTTGTCCGCACAAAGACATTGAAAGAAACGACATGATAGTAGGTATTACATGTCGATTTCAAATCAGATTGTGTGCCCTTCTAGGCTAATGCCTCTGGTTCTGCCCCAGTTACCTTTACACGTTCCCACGCAGGGTTGTGAAGCAGAGCTCCAGAACGCAGATCTGCCCTGAAACATGATCAATACCATGTTTTACCCAGAGCAATTTTGGCGGCAGGGGTCTGCCAAGCTGCGCTGCAACAGGAGGAGTGTTGTGTTGTGCTGTGCTGTGTGGTGTTGTATGCTGTGCTGTGCTGCCTGAGTGCACACGTGCTCATGTATGTGTGCTTAAAATTGACGTCAAATTTCCGGCCTCTTTAGTACTTTTGATTTTGCCTAAGGGAAATGCTTCTGAAGTGGGTATTTTTTTTCTTTCATCAATACACAGGGTGGGTTGGGCGGGTTGCTCAGGGCCCCAACCTAGGGGGGCTGGGGATCCACCCAGCAGTGGCCTGATGATAAATTCAACGCCCATGAAAATGTGAGACAAACACCATCAGAAGTCAGCATACTAAATGGGGCCTAGAGAAAGTGTAGCAATTGTCGTGTGTGCTCTTGCTTGGCTGAAGTCAGCATGGTTTTATGTTCGCAGGTTAGCAGCCCCGAACGAGCTTGCAACAACCTCACTGCACCTGCACCTAAGGTGCTCCTGCCCAAAGCCCACACTGTCAATCACTGACAGGCATGATACTTGAAACGATGGTGAGAGCAAGTTCGAAATTTCGGCTTGCCCAATGGCCAATTTCGGCCCATGGAGGGCAGTAGCTGTCTTCAGTTGCTGTATCACTGCCATGTTCACGTCGGGTAGAAAAGAATTTTACAGACTGTGAATGTGGAGGCTCAGCAGCATCACAAGTGAAGGCCACTTTTGTAGCTTTGAAGGTGCAGGCGCGGGTGTCGTATACCTCCCCTTTTTGGGGTCGTTCGCGTAGCGTACCCCAAGGTATGGTTTCTGACGTCTAACCGTTTCTAAAATCATCATTTTAGGATCAAAAATGAACTCCCAATGATTTTTTGGATTTTGACCCCCGTAACCCCCACCCTTTGGGGGGGGGGGGGGGTCAAAATTTATTTGCGTACGGTGGCCGCTGTGTGTGAATCACCTCGCAGAGGTTGTTAGATCAAAGCCAGGCAGGCGTATATATGGGGAAAACGCCACATACCCCCCCAATTGGGCCTATTTGCGTACCCTACCCCAAGGGGTTGAATTGTTAGTTTAACCCCTTGTAAAATCATTATTTTGTCCAAGAAACGCATCCCCCAATGAGGTTTTGGTCCGGACCCCCCCAGACCCCCCCCACTTGAAACCCACTTTTTAGGGGGGGGGGTGGGGGGGGGTCAAAAATGTCGGAAAAATGACTCCCCCTTTTTTTGGGTCGAAAATCATGAATCTTTTGCTTTTTTTCCATTTCGAGCCGAAAAAGTGTTTCCGGGTCCCGACTTCATAGGGTTTGTATGGGGCGGAGTGGGACGAGCCCTTATGCAGTTGATGCACTTTTCAGCCATTTTTGTAATGTTGGCGGTTTTGGCGACCTTGGTGACCCTGTGGTATCCACTTTGAGGGGTGCGAGTGGGGATGTTGTGACAATATATGACTACTAGGATACGGGAGGACATTTTTGCAAGTCTCTAGCCTTGCTTAGGGCCGTTCACAACCCGAGCCAAAGACGCGAAATGACTGTTTCCACCAATAATGGCTTAGTGAATGGGCCGGTCCACAACCTGCTTATGCAGTTTTTCTCCCTGTAGAGCTCGAAAATCGAAGTTTTTGAGACCTGTTTTTTTGATATTGTGAACGCCCAAAATGACCATCCAAGGTATGTAAAGCATGTTTTAGGGTGTATTTGCATGTTTTTCACCCTATTTGGTATCAGGTCCCGGGGGGGGGCGGTCCCAAGGTCTTGGTACACAACGTGCTTATGCAGTTTTTCAACCCGGACAGCGCAAAAATCGAACTTTTTGAAACTGGTTTTTTTGACATTGTGACCACCGAAAATGACCATCCAAGGTATGTAAAGCATATTTCAGGCTGTATTTGCGTCTTTTTCATCGCATTCAGGTATAGAGCCCCGGGGGGGGGGGGGGGGGGGGGCTCCCAAGGGATTGGTACACAACCGGCTGATGCAGCTTTTCCACCCGGACAGCTCAAATATCGAAGTTTTTGAAACTGGTTTTTTTGACATTGTGACCACCCAAAATGACCATCCAAGGTATGTAAAGCATGTTTTAGGCCGTATTTGCATGTTTTTCACCCTATTTGGTATCAGGTCTGGGGGGGGGGGGGGGGGGGCTCCCATGGGATTGGTACACAACCTGCTTATGCAGGTTTTCACCCCGGGCAGCTCAAAAATCGAAGTTTGTGAAACTTGTTTTTTTGACATTGTGACCACCCAAAATGACCATCCAAGGTATGTAAAGCATGTTTCAGGCAGCATTTGCGTGTTTTTCACCCTATTTGGTATCAGGTCCGGGGGGGGGGGGGGGGAAGGGGCTCCCAAGCGATTGGTACAATACCTGCTTATGCAGGTTTTCACCCCGGGCAGCTCAAAAATCGAAGTTTTTTAAACTGATTTTTTTGACATTGTGACCACCCAAAATGACCATCCAAGGTATGTAAAGCATGTTTTAGGCCGTATTTGCATGTTTTTCACCCTATTTGCCATCAGGTCCGGGGGGGGGGGGGGGGGGGGCTCCCATGCGATTGGTACACAACCTGCTTATGCAGGTTTTCACCCCGGGCAGCTCAAAAATCGAAGTTTCTGAAACTTGTTTTTTTGACATTGTAACCATCCAAAATGACCATCCAAGGTATGTAAAGCATGTTTCAGCCTGTATTTGCGTGTTTTCCATCATATTTGGGTATCAGGTCCGGGGGGGGGGGCTTCCATGGGATTGGTACACAACCTGCTTATGCAGGTTTTCACCCCGGGCAGCTCAAAAATCGAAGTTTCTGAAACTTGTTTTTTTGACGTTGTGACCAGCCAAAATGACCATCCAAGGTATGTAAAGCATGTTTCAGGCTGTATTTGCGTATTTTCCATCACATTTGGGTATCAGGTCCGGGGGGGGGGGGGGGGCTTCCATGGGATTGGTACACAACCTGCTTATGCAGGTTTTCACCCCGGGCAGCTCAAAAATGGAAGTTTTTGAAACTGGTTTTTTTGACATTGTGACCACCCAAAATGACCATCCAAGGTATGTAAAGCATGTTTCAGGCTGTTTTTGCGTGTTTTCCATCATATTTGGGTATCAGGTCCGGGGGGGGGCGGGGGGGCTCCCAAGGGATTGGTACACAACCTGCTTATGCAGGTTTTCAACCCGGACAGCTCAAAAATCGAAGTTTTTGAAACTGGTTTTTTTGACATTGTGACCACCCAAAATGACCATCCAAGGTATGTAAAGCATGTTTTAGGCCGTATTTGCATGTTTTTCACCCTATTTGGTATCAGGTCCGGGGGGGGGGGGGGCTCCCAAGGGATTGGTACACACCCTGCTTATGCAAGGTTTTCACCCTAGGTCAAGAATTGTCAAGACCCACTCATATTTCCTATTTTTTTTGGTAGAGCCTTTGGTAAGTGCATCGGCGGGAGCGACACGCCTGCTGTATGGGATCGTTCGCGGACTTCTAGTTTGGATTTCCAGAGTTTGCGGGGGATATGAAGTTGATATTTATTTGCTTTGCTCTCCTTACCCACGTTGCTTTGTTGCTTTGTTTTCGCCACTTTCCGGTGCATTTTGACCTTTTGGGAGGTTGCCGGACGCAATGGGGATCACCGGATGTGCTAAACCCCTCCCCAAGTGCCATTTCAATTTTTTAGCACACCACATTCTATTGTTGAAACACTTGTTCCATTTTTAGTAACAAAATGTCTATTTTTAGAATTAGGTCCGACCGGCCCCATTTCGCCTATTGTCAGATTCCGCAACCACCGGATATGTGTCGCGGTCGCATTGGTGAGGTCGCTTTCCCCCCAGGGTCCCTCAATTTCGAGATTTCAATTTTTCACCTCTGCTATTTTTAGTAGCAAATGTTACTATTTTTAGTACAAAATTTTTTTCTCATTTCTCCATATTTTGGGCACCTTGGGACAATTCGACCGGATCAACGACCAATTTTTCGCGAGCCGGACGCGATGGCGACATCCGTTAAAGCTCATCTTGCACCAGGAGTCCGATGATTCGGAAAATTGGAAAAAAAAAGAAAATTTTGGAAAACAATTTTTTCCAAAAAAAAACAGTAAATTGTTTTTTTCTGCATGGTTTGTGTCTACGCTTGTCTACGCATGATGACCCCCCCCCCCCCGAATGCAATATCTCCTGGTGGTGGTCCATTACTCTCATGTCTCTTGCCGGGGGTTCGGGTCATGTGAGGGGTTCATGCTGTGCATTTGAGGCTTCATATATCTGTTTGTGGTGTTTTTATGTAGATTGGTCGACGACGTTGCTTTTGTCTATCTTTGATCCGCTCAGCCTATGATTTTAGGTTTAGTGGTGACAGGGGGGAGTTCATTTTGAGTTCTTTCCTCCCCCCGATTACTTGGGCGGGTGGCCACGGTGTATGTGGTACCCTCCCACAATGAGGGGAGTGCCAGGGGAAAGACCAGGATCCTCCCATCCTCTTTGCGTCTTTCCGAGCAGGTGACAATGCTCTGGGAGGGGGGGTGAAGCCGGGTCCGATCCTGTTTGGCTGCATTGTCTTTTGTTTGGGCGATTTCTGCAATTTAGACGTTTTCGAGTATAAATTTAGGAGATATCCAAATTTATCTCATTAATAAACCACAGGATGATGGATTTAACATTTCTTGTTCGGACCAGGCCTGCTGTGTGTGCGCGCGCCCTTCTCGTGTTCCTGGTCGTGTGCGCGTGCTCTTTGTTCTTCAATGCGGGCCGATCGTCTGAAAATTCTTCCCAATGGGTGTTAATAGTGTTAATTCTATCCTGTTACGGAAATGGATACAAAGTGGAAGGTAGGGCAACTCCTGTGGATGATAGAAGGCGGAGGAAATGCGATCTGGCTAGACCGTGGTGTGGTGCCTCCGCCCACACCGGCTGTCGGTCACCGACCCGTGTACGTCAATGGGCGCATCTGCCTCGGCAGTGCCACGCCTACTGAAGTGGTACCCAGGACCCCATGGCCGGAATGCCCAACCTTAACCCATCCACGGGCAAGCCTCGGCCTGCCCGTGCCTGTAGCGGGAATGTCTCTTCTCCTGTCTTCTCCTGCTGCATGGGAACTGGAATGGGACTGATCCCGTCCCCAACCTTCCCAAGCGATCAAATCGATGCGAAATTAATATAATTTCATAATCATGATCAAATTTGCCGATAAATCGATAAAAATCCCGATTTCTGACCCGATTTTTGATCACCGTGAAATCGCCGCCCGTTGTCGCCTGTGCGCGGGTCTGCTGCGGTTTTCCGTGGCAAGTTTTGTTTTGGATTTTTCTCCTGTACCTTTGAGGTTGGAAAGGAAGTCAAGGGCTGGATCTGAAGGGTTTTTGATGTACTTTCATCTCGTGTGTTCACCAGAATTTTTCGCCGTCGCGTCCCGGAGAGAAACAACGCGCAAAGTTTTTCCCCGAGCGCCCGAACTCATGGATCTCAAGGACCATGAGTTCGGATGGAACCCTACATCTCCCCCCTGTGCTTTCCTTTCATGCCCCTTTCACGTGGGCCCATCACTTTGTTTGGGGAAGCAGGCAATGAGGGTGTTTTCGGCAACATATGGGTGTCGTAAACCAAAGTCAATTTCGTACGCAAACGCTAACTCGGTGTCCTTGTGAGCATGAACGTTAATAACCGAACATAATGCTCACAAGACCAAAGGCCCGAGGCCATTTTTGATTTTGGAGCTAACCCAAAGTTGGCTTCACACAATTTATTGCGTACCAAAACATGGTCGCTTGAAAAAAGCAAGTTTTTGATCCAAAATGTGGTCAAAATAGCCAAACCCCCAAGGCTCGTGTTCAGAGCCTATGGCGAGGTGAGCCTTGAACCAAGGCTTTATGTAACGTAGAGACGACGCAGGACATTGTGCATGGCTTGTTTGTTTTTTCCAAGCTTGGATTCTATTTCCTATAAAAATATCTTGTGAGCACGTGCACAATATCCTCATACTGCACACGCGCTCGTTTGCATGTACTATTGACTTGGGAACCAAGGGGCGACCGAACCCATAGTAAGCATATTTGAGAACACTTACTATGAGCCCTTTCATAAAATGTTACGTCATATTTTTTTGGGCCTTAAGGTCCCATAGATATATATGAATCAACATTGCCATTTTTACTCATTTTCCCATATTTGTGTGCTTCGGAGAGCAAGGGATTGGATAGACATTCTTTATGCTTTGAACCCCAACCTACGTTGCAAAAGGGACTAAAGGCCTTTGGTTGCTTCCATGCAAAGACGCAAAGCCTAACTCACTTGGGAACCGGAGATACAATTTTGGGGGGAACCACTTTTTGGTGAATTACTGCCTTTTTGACCAAAATGGTCCCCAAGGCTATCTCACCCTTAATGTTCGCCCAGATGTTGCGTGCGCCCCATGTTCAAGGGTAAGGGCGATATGGAAAGGGGACTCTAACCCGCATCGAATAGCGTATGTCCCCATGTGTCCTTCCCTTGGGATAGGAAAAACATGGGTGACCCAACATGGGGTATGTGGCCATTTTGCCTCGTTTGCGTGCCATTTTTCAACCAAGGAAAAAAATAGCTAGAGGCGGCCTCGAGGGTTGGCAAGTAACATATATTGGGACCTAAGTCCCGTGTGTCTATAGCAATTTCAGTTGAGTTATTCCTCGCCGTGGTCATGGAGATATGGAATCCTGAGTGTGGGCCGTTTGGACCAAATTTTGCTATTTTTGCCATTCAGGGCCAATTTGGGAATACCATATCTCCATGCTGCAAGGGACCTAGCCGGGAAGGAAGGGCAATTCTTGTAGCATATGAATGACGCGGGTCCTAGGGGGTGGTCCTTCCCTAGGCACGCAGCTGCACAAAATCAAAGCACTGACAATCAATAAGAATCCCCATCTTGACTGCTTGTCAGGAATACACAAATAAACGTACAACCTTTGCCGCCTAACATAAAAGAAAACGAAAGCATGTACCCCAAAATCCAATAACATACAAAGCAATCAGCGATAATTAGCTAAAAAGAAAATGCTCAACCTCTCAATGCTCTTGAAGGTCATGGTCATGATCATGGAACATGGCAACGGAAAATTAACCTCACATGATTCACCAATCCTTGAGGTCGATGGCAAAGCAATCGCGAGACATGAGATGTACTCACCGGCGAGCATGCACATGCAACCATGGAGAACTTGACCTCAAAAATTAATTGATCTCATACCCTCGGGAGACTAGGAATCCCACGTGCTCGATGGATGGACGGAGAGGGAAAGATTGTACTTGATCACGCCAAAGCATCCCAAAACAATGGATCAACGACCAAGGGATCTTCCGGGGTTTCTTCCCTAATCCCAAATGGACCTGGTTCCCGAATACTTCTCAACCTCATCCCATGGCACCTCCGTTCCCCAACCAAATCCAAAGAGAATGTATACTCGAACAACCGTGAGAGTATATCCATGGGGAGATTGTCCTATCCCGAAGAGAGGGAGTCCCGCCTCAAGAAAGCACATATATATTGCCCTAGGAGAGACCTTCACCAATCCATGCCCTGAAGAGCTCGACCTTTCCATAACCCGTCCAGGAGAGCATGTGTATGGAAAGAGGATTTCGCCTAACCATGACCAATGAGACCACACATGCACTTGGAGAGAGATTGGGTAACAAATTGGATAAGAAGATGCCCCCGGTCACATGTAAAGAACTAGACCCGGCCCCCAGAGTGAGTGCACAAAGAGAGATATCCCAAGCCCAATGAGAGCAGACCCATAGAGTCCCTGTCCCAAAGAGAGAAGAGAGTCTCTATCCGATGGCGAGCGGAGAATGTCCCTTTTCCATGTGGAGAAGATAATCACTATCCGTGGGGGGAGAGGAGAATGTCCGTATCCCAAGAGGAGAGGAGAGCATCCCTATCCCGAGAGGAGAGTGTCCCTATCACAAGAGGAGAGGAGAGGGTCCCTATCCCAAGAGGAGAGGAGGTTGCCTAACCACTTGGGAGAGGAGAGCCGATTGCCTTGCACCACGCATGGAGAGAGACGGTCCCAAGTGCACCTAAGTTGGAGACCTGACCTCGGTTCTCAGGGAAAGGTGGGCGCTTGGTCAACCACACGGCAAGGGTCAAAAGAACCAAGAATCCGACTACGCCATAGGCGGACCACATCTCCAACCGTCTTCCACGAGAAGATACCCTTGACATGTTGGACCCAAGGCAAACCATTAGTCTACACTCTCACATGGTTCAACCTGATTGCAAAGGATCGACCTACTTCTTGGAAAGGCATGCGGTTGGGGAGATACGGCAATCAAATGGACACAAAGTGCTAAGGATGCTCCGAAACATTCACCTCAAAGCACTTCACAAAATTACCTCCTCGTCGTGAGTAGCAAAAAACTTGGGCAATCTCCTTAGAGGCAATAGGCACAAAATCCAGGAAGTATGCAATCGCGACACAATGATCTCTATCAACAAGCAAGCAATGAACCAAAACATGACATGCTAAACTGAATCTGACTAAGCACTGTAGCACCACACTTGCAAAGGTCACTCGAATGAATGAAATGAATGAGTGTTACCATGCAACCAAATATATTGCATCATCAGATGAGACAGTTGTCTAACACTCAAGTATGCCTGTTGACCTTCCTGTAATGAACAAGAAGCATGAGTGGAGCGGTACCCAGAACCTATGGCCCATGGCCCGAAGGCCTGTGAGCCGTCACACCCGTGCGGAAGCCCTTGACACCGGCTGTCAGCGGGATATCCCTGTTCTCTAATCCGCGAAATCTGGAATCCGATCTCGAACCAATGGATCGATGTAGAATTACCATAATTTTATTGTCTTGGTCGATTTTCGGTCGGAAAAGGGTGAAATACCCAATTTCTACCGCGATTTCTAATTGTCGTGAAATCGCCGCCTGTTGTCGCCTGTTCGCGCGCTTTCGTCGCTTCTCCGTGGCGAGTTTTGTGAGGGATTTTTCTCGAGTACCTTTGAGGTTCTAAGAGAACTTAAGGGCTGGATCTGGAGGATTTTTCTTGTATTTTCATCTGGTGTGTTCACCAGAAGCTTTTCCGTCAATCACTCGAATTCATGGTTCTCAAGTACCATGAGTTCGGACGGAACCCTACATTCCCCCCCTATGCCTTTCATCCATGCCCCTTTCACGTGGGCATATTACTTTGTATAGGGAAGCGGGCAATAGGGATGTTTCAGGCGGCCCATGGGTGTCGCAAACCCAAGTCGTGTGCGTGCGCAAATGCTAACTTTGTGGCCTTGTGAGCATGAACGTTAATAACCGAACACAATGCTCACAAGACCAAAAGCCCCAGGTCATTTTCGTTCTTCGAGCCAACTCAACGATGGCTCCACGCAATTCAATGCGTACCAAAACTCCATTTTCGAAAGAGGGCAAGTTTTGGTCGAAAATTTGGCCAAAATGGGTAAACCCCCGAGGGGACTTGAGCCTCGAATCAAGGCAATGTGTAAAGTAGAGACCACGAGAGACATCGTGGATGGCTTGGTTGATTTTTACAACCTTGTCTTCTATTTTATATAATTTCGCCTTGTGAGTACGCGTGCCATACTGCCTCTTTGCACACGCGCTCATATGCAAGCACTAATGATGCGAGTGGACGGAGACAATCTAACCATAGTGGGCATATTTGAAGGCACCTACCATGGGCCTACTCCAAGAATGTTTACTCATATTTTTGCTCCGCAAGGTCCCAAAGATATGTTCATGCCAATATTGCCGACATATGCACTTTTTCCCACAAATAGTGTGCCTCAAGGATTGAGGTGTTAAAGATATTTCGGGTATGCTTTGAACCTCAACCCTTGTTGCAAAAGGGAAGCAAAGCTTCGGTTTGCATCCATGCAAAAGTCCGAGGCTCCTTTCTCTTGTGATACGGGGATACGACTTTCCAGGGACCACTTTTGGGTGAATTTTGGCCGTTTTGCCCAGAATGGCCACAAACCCCTTCTCCCCCTGATTTCGCCCCCGAGGTTGCGTGCGCCACTTGACCAAGGATAAGGGCAATTCGGAGAGGGCACATAAACTCGCATCGAATGGGTTGTTTCCCCATGTGGCCTCTCCTCTCGAAGGGAGAGTTGTGAGTCACCCAATTTGGGGTATGTTGCCATTCTGCCCCATTTGTGTGTCATTTTCCCTCCAATGGGGAAAATAGCTAGAGGCGACCATGAGGGTTGGCAAGCAGCATATATCGGGACCTAAGTCCCATGTGTCTTTGGCATCTTTGGTTGAAAGGATCCTCCCCGTGGCCATGGAGATATGGAATCATGAGTGCGGGCCATTTTGGCCGAATTTCGCTGTTTTTGCCATTGTATGCCATATTGGAACTACCATATCTCCATGGGGCACGGAATCTGGCCAGGAAGGAGTTGCGAATATTGTAGCATATGACCAAGGGTTGAACGCCATTGAGTTTCGTATTTGCTCCTCCGGCTCATCCGGAGTTATTCAACTTTTGGTGCGATCCATGATCTCCCCCTTTGCACCGCATGCTGCTTTCTGCCCCATCCGCGTGTTCATCCCCTCGATGAACAGCAAGCAGCCGGAGTGACAGCAAGCCATAACCCAGGGCATGGGACCAGAGGGGATATCAAGGGTTGTGAATCAAGGCTTGGCGCGTCAATATCTGCAAGGTTTCCTACCCTGGACGGTCGACCGAGACGACCGATTTTGCCATTTTGGCAGTTGTGGACCCAATTTCGAATGTCACCACGCCAAGAGGCCTGGAGATCTTTGAGAGCCAAGGACATGTGAGTCTATGTTTGACTCCCAGTGGATCTCATATGGAATGGCGGATCTGATCTCCAATCTGGCGTGGAGATATACCATTGGGGATACCCCGGTTTTTGGCTCATTTTGAGCAGCCAAAATGACCCCCTTCTGGGACCCCAATTTCAGCCCCCCGTGTGGTCAACTGGCGGCCCCATATCTCTCTGCCCACAGGGAGTGAAGCCGGTTCGGACCCCCGTGGCCATCTTGGGGTCACTTGGGGTGTGTATCTATGTGCCGGCAAGCCGCCATTGGCTGATATCATACTCTCCCATCCACCTGAACTAACCCGATGTGATAGTGTGATAGGTTTGGCCATTCCGGCTATGAGCGGCCATATTCAGAACCGAGGCACCGCCAGCGGAGATTTATATAGCAGAATATCAGGAATCAACAGGGTTTTATTATCATAATGTTTCCGTAATTTTTCAGCCTTTTGTTCTGATAGTCAATGTATCGGCGACTGTCAGTTGGCTCGCGATTTTGCGTTAACCGATTGGTTAACTGTTATTTCCAGATATTTTGGCGGAAACGTTTCTGAAGGGTCAGATTTCATCTGTAAAGGGTTCGTTGCTTCCGCAATTTTCTAAATAAGCACTCGAAAATTTAATCGGAATTTTTCGTGATGTCGAAATCGGATTTTCGACTTCGACATCGCCGCACTTGATTTGGACTTCTTCGAGTGGTCATACTCCTTCCCCTATGCCCGAATCAGGTTTCCCTTATACTTGCCACCCATTTGACTTGGAGATATAAGGGAAACAAAATCGAATCGTGGGATCACTTTGAAGAGCCATATCTACGCGCGAGTGTGAGGAATGAGAATAAGGAAGATTGGGTTGGAACTGCCTTGGTCTCAACTTAATTTAGGAAGCATCAAACGCCTTTGGTGCGCACACATGCCCGGTGTAGCAAGGGAAAAGGGTCAAGAAGGTATAAAGTGATATATAACTCTTGGACCGTGCAACCGAATATTTTAATGCGACTTTCGAGTGTGCCGCATGGCTGTTGGGGTTGCATAGCAACTTTCCTTGGGTTCCTACGTATTTTTAACGTGAAGTTATGTCAATGGAGGGACATGGCATATCATGGTGGGAGCCACATTTTGAGGGTATTTGTTATATGCATGGTATATGTTTGATATGCTCACGCCCATGTTATATATCTTCGTGTGGCCGAAGAGATGGGGAGCCATACGTGACAAGGGCTTTGCCCATGTCCCAATTGTGGAATTCAAAGCGCTCGACCAAGTCTACCGCGTATGTATTGCTCATGGTATGTTTGACAAAGAGATCCATGGGTGCACTCCCATTTTCATGGGGCATGTAGATATTAGTGGCGAAGGTATCTCCGTGCGCCCGATTGGGGATCCAAGTGGGGGAATTGTTCGCAAATGGTTCCAATCATTTGTGTATTGAACCATGAGCGGATATCATGGGTGAGCATAGAGATATACTATCATGACAACTTTGTATTTGGTCATATTTTCATGTTTTTGACCTCAATTTTTGCTCATTTTTGCGTTTTGTGTACTCACCTGGTCAGCTAACAGCAAGAAGCCTATGGAGAGTCGAACCATGGTATGTTGTTCATATGTTGGCATATGCTTCGGAGTTGAACACCACCATATGCCGGATCGTGTACTCCATTTGGCTTGGCACACGAAGGATTTCAAGAATTGGTCTCAAGATCATGGGCTGACTTGGGCAGTGCGTGGCGCCCATATCCGAAAGGGTTTCGAGGGTAAAATGGGGATGTACATGGGCATTGGCCTTTGGTTTCTATCCACCATGAATAGTAGACTTCGATTCCATGCATGCTTGGAGCCATCGGATATGTAGTAACTTCAATTTTGAGCATATTTTTGATATATGGCCAATATGGTGTGAATTGGCAGTTTTTTGACATGTTATGAGTTCAAACTCATAGGTCATTTCTCCAAGCCCATTTGACTCCAAGTCCATCCAAGGTTATGTCAGGGTAGGGCATGGTCCTGAGTGCCACCCTAGGCCATGACACGCCACCTTCCCTATTGGGCTAGGATTTAGAGGCTTGGGAGTGAACACATTTTTGGGGTTTATGTAGTGACTTGTGACACATGGCATTCAGCCATCTCATTTGACCTGGTTCAGGGCAATATGTTGGTGAGTCAAGGGAAGGTCTTGAGTCCAGGGAATGAGGGGTTTATGGCTGTGAATGTGTATGTTTACCTCTTTCCCCAACTTTGCTTTATTTGTGTTCATATGCCAATTTCAGGGCTTTCTTCCTTGGTGCAATTCTTGTACATGCCCGCCACCGTGGGAATACCGGTGTGCTGAACGAAAGCCCGCAGCCTGATTTGGATTGTGAATTGGGTTATTGCTATAATTGTGGGATCTGGTTGCCATTCAGGGTTGAAGGAGGATTGTATTTTCTATTTTCTATATTTTTGGTTTTGGACCCTGGATTTTGATAAATGCAAGCATTGATCCGGAGCAAGTCAGCGGGGATTACAGGCGGAAGGGGCACAGCGGAAGCCGGTCCTGGTAGGGACCTTCATTATGGTAGCAGAGGCTTACCTGCTGCCCCTACCAACCGCCGACCCGGGGACTTGGGCCCTTATGAGCCCTGCCCAAGTACGCCCCGGGTGCGTATTGTGGACTCGGTGGAGACCACGCCGGAGATTGGAGCCATAGAAGAGCGGAGACGTTCAAGAGCATGGCGAACTCCGGAAGTTGAAGCCCGAAGAGAAGAACGACACTCGGGAAGAGGAGGACGTGACATGGAGGACCTGGTCTCCATGTGTGAGCGTCGCTGCCGAAAGGCTTGCAACCTCCGCTCCGCCGCGGAGGACTCTGATGAGGCCTGCCATTCAGGCAGCAGTGGAGGACGGGCCCGGCGCTACCGGAAGCGCGGGTCACCCAAGTCCGCGGCAAGGGACGCCGGGGCTATGGACACTGACCCCAGCCCGGTCAGGCTGTGGGAATCCGAGGGGCACTCCGAGGGCTATCGGACAGCCCACGAGCCACCTTCGGAGCCGGAGATGTCCGCGCCGATCGCCAGGGCGCATACGGCCCCTGAGCCCGCCCTGCAGCACGACGCCGAGGGCTTGGAGAGGCCGGCCAGGGCCCGGACGGCACCTGTGCCCCGGCACACGGGCCCAGAGACGGACGCCATAGGCGATACGCCTATGGGCGATGAGTCTGAGGTGCCGGGAACCGCGGGATGCGCTGAATCCGGCGGAAAGCACGCTACGTGCCACTGCGAGCACGTGTCCTTCCTCATGGGCAAGTACCCGAAGATGGGGATGGACGCCATCGTGAATCATCTTGACCGCCTGGACAACGCCAAGGACGCTCTAGAGGAGGACGTCGCGGGGATCCTGGACGACCAGTCGGCCGCGGAGAACCACATGGAGGAGCTGCGAGGGGATCAGGCCCGGTACCGGGAGAATCTGGAGCTGGCCCTGCAGAAGCAGCAGCAAGTGGTGGACAGCCTTCTCCACTTAGTGGAGGACATGTCGGGACGACTGAGAAGGTTAGAGGAGCGACAGCCCCTCGCCTCGGGTCCGGAGCTCCCGGCAAAGCCGGCCGCGGTAGAGCTGGTGGAGCGGGTTAAGACCCTCAGGAGCGCCATGGAGAAACCCATGGGCGGCCCTGCAGAGGCACCATACGCGCCTCCGCGTGTTGACCCGGGTGCGCTGCCGTATGTTCCCCTGTTCAGCGAGTCAACAATGCTCGGGGAACACACGGCACCGGCTGGGTCCATGCGGGAAGGGCACGTAGCCACGGACCCGAGGAGCCTGACAGTGCAGATGTCCCACGCCGCCCAGGATCTACCGCCATCCACGACTACCTATGCAGTTTATGCGGAAGAGGAGATCCAGAACCAGACCACGCAGGGGCAAACCATGGGAAGGGCCGACGGACATGGTCGAGGGCATCCAAGCGGAAATCTGTGGGCGAAGGACCCCAATACGGGGATATGGACGGCCGATGGAAGAAGTCCTTCCCGCATTCCAAACCCCATGGGTTCAGGCCCAACTGGATCGCACTCCATGGAGGAGAGGGATGTACGGGGAGTGTACTCAAACCCCCCGGCCACAGGTGGTATCCGTCTCGGTGGAGTGGTGGCTGGAGACGTCGGAGACGCCATCAGGCTCGACGACCTCAGGGGAATCAAAATCCCCTATTATGACGGGAACCCGTCCAACCTGGATGACTTCATCCTGGACTGGGAGGACTTCGCCGAGGAGGTCGTCGGCGAGATGCGGGGAGCGCCGCGGGACAAGTGGGTATGCCGGACATTCCCACACCGGCTGGCGCAGGACCTCAAGGAGGAGTTGCGGGATCAGATCCGGGAAGGATTGATCCGCACGGAGCAGGCCTGCCTCCAGTGGTTGGAGGACGAGGAGCGGGTGGACGCTCCAAACCGGAAGCTGGAGGACCTGTGGTCCATTCCACTGCCGCTGGACCGCGGTGAGTTGCGGGTCCGGGAGTGGAACCGGTATCTGCGGAAGTACCGCAGATGCCTCAAGTTGGTGGAAGACTGGAACGAGGCCAGTGAGATCCGCCACTTGCTGAAGGACGTCCTCCCCGGCAGCTGGAAGAGGAGAGTGGAGGACGAGGAGAAGAAGCGCGCCAAGCGACGGGTGGCGGTGAGGATTATGGCGGCGGAGGATACCCATGCGGGTATCATGGAGTTCTTCAGGAGGAACCTGGGCGAACCCGACCGGATGTTGGGCCTGAAGAACGCCGTGTACGTGGAGGTATTCGGGGACTCCATGGGGCAAAGGTTGCTGCGCCTCAACAACGTGGAGTGGAGGCGCGGGGAGCCGCTGAAGATGCAAGTCATCTTCGCCCGCATGAGCCTGGACGAGATCGTGAAGTACATCACGGTGGAGCTGAAGCTCAATGCGAAGAACGAGGCCCACGTGCAGGATCGGCATGGTCATGGACAACGAGGACACCGAGACGACCGCCATCATCGGGAAATCCAGGAGGACACGGCCAACTCCGCGGAGGATGGAAGTGGAAGTGGCCAAGACCACTGGTCCCGGGAGGATCACGAGGAGGCCCATTTCTTCGCGTTCGTGGCACACAACGTGAAGAACCATGGGCAGGATCGGTCCAGATGGAGCCAGGTGGGACCCAGGAAGAACAGAGAAGGACCAAGGAGGATCGGGAACCCACCGCTCTCGTTCCGAGAGTACAGGTCTCAGCACGATGGGTGCTGGGTCTGTTATGGCAAGGGAAACAACCATGCACACGACCACCGTCAGTGCAAGGTGTATGAGGCGGACAAGAAGGCCTACTTCGCCGCTCACCCCGAGAAGAAGCCCAAGGAGCAGTGGATTTCCGACTGGAAGGCAAAGGGCGGAGACGGGGGAAAAGGCCAAGGCAAAGGCCAAGGAAAAGGCGGAGGAAGAGGCTATGGTGGTGGACCTGGCCAAGACCGACGAGTGAGGTCGATCGAGGAAGTTGCTGAGGACATGTTGAGGACGTTGGCGGAACTCAAAGCCCAGCAAAGTGGAGGACAAAGTCCTGGCGGATCGCAGCCGGAAGGGGCTGCGGGAAGCCAAGTCTAGAGGAGCCCCCACGGGAGTGGGACCTCGGAGGTCTCTCCTCCGAAAATCAGTGGAATCCCTGAGAAGGCGAAGGCACATCGGGTGCCGAAGAAGGCTCCGGAAGAGCCAAAACCACTGAGTTTCGCCACTCCCAACCCCTGGAGCGCCCTGCCAACGGAAGTACATGTGGGTACGGGACATGGCAAGAAGGAAGGAGCGACCACGGAGAGCCCCGTGGACGGGCAGGACCAACCCAAGATCTACACCATCCGTGACCATACCCTTGAAGTCCTGATGCACCCGGACGTGCTAGAGTTGCATGCCGTGAGAGTCGTCCATACACCTCATGGCGACGAGCGGCAGTTGCACTTGAAAGTGCGAGTACGGTGCGGACGAGAGGAGAAGGTGGTGGATGTGTTGGTGGATACGGGTGCCCAGGTGAGCCTGGTCCGGAGAGGGTTGTTCAAGGAGGAATTCCTGCAGCCCAGCCGGAGACCGGTCCGCCTGAAGGTCGCCAACGGAGAGATCATGGGTGGTGGCACCCATGAGGCCACTATCAGTATGGAATTCTGGGAGCATGAGCGCTTGAACCGCCCTGATCAGGCGAAGAGAAGCACTCTATCCGGGAACTTCTATTTGGCCGACATTACTGATTGGGATATGATCATGGGGTACGACTTCACGGTGGCCAACGCCATTGGAGCCCTTCCCCATCGCGCAACGCTGGTCCGGGAGGATGATGAGTGCCTCACATGGCTGTCCACGGATTATGCATGCGGATCATCCCAATGGAATTCTGAGGAAGAGGATCGGATCGTCCGAGCGGTTCAAGCTGTGGGTGCCAAGTCCAGAGGAGACCGCGGAGATCAGCTCACGGAGTATGGAATGGCGCCGCAGGTGTACGACAGGATGATCCAGACGCTGGGAGCCGAAGCGCCCGAGACAGACGTCTTCGCTTCCCGGGATGCCCCACTTCTGCGGAAGTGTAGGAGGCATTGGCATCGAGGAGACTCAGCCTGGCACAGGCATTGGGGTTTGAAGGAGTGGGGACCCATGTATTGGCATGGCTCCCTGGACACTACCAGACGTACGGTGGAGAAGATCATCGCGGATAGGGCGAAGGGGATCCTGGTCATAACCGGCATAGGATCCACCCCATGTCCGCTGGAGGGTCTCAAGTCGACGCTGGACTCCATCACCCTGAACGAGATGTCATTCGGGCCAGAGGAGGAGTTGTTCATCGACGCCAAGGGTGTATCAATGCCCTCCCCGCGTCAAGCGTGGGGTACCAAAGCTTTCCTGGTGGATGGGGCGCAAGCCCAGCCCACGGGTGATGAAGCATACATCCGTAGGGTGGAGGCGGTGCCCATGAAGGTCATGTTTGAGCCCAAGGAGGGGGCGGATCAGCCTATTGATGGCATTGATGTCCTGTCCGACGCCGAGATCGACGACGTCGTCAACTACATGCGAATGGGGATGCACGACCGTGTGGCAGCCAAGAAGAGGCGGGCCATGGTCACATCTCCGCATTGGTGGGATGACAAGATGTTGGTCACCGGCAAGTACGAGAAGGACGAGTTCGTGGCGAGGGTCATGGATCACATCGCGGACCAATACGATGGTCCGGTTGGGTCGGACCCACCAACATGGGACTTTCCGAGAATGGGTGCCGATATCGACAGTCACCAGCCCGAGGCCGCAAATTTCCGAAGATTATCGGTGGGAAGAGCTCCCCACGACGATGAAGACGGCATATCGGACGAGGAGAAGTCGGAATCGGACCCAGAAGAGGCCTATACCGCAGTGCGGTCGGTTGTGTCTATACCGAAGCAAGCGGCTGAAGAGGCCCAGGAGAACCCGAAGGTCGCCGAGCTGAAGGAGAGGCTGATAAAGGCCTATCCGCGGCTATTCAGTGGCGTCGCCAATAAGAACCCTCCAGATCGCGGGAGGTTTGGTACAGCGAAGATCAAGCTGAAGCCGAACCCGAAGATCTATCGTCATCGGGAGTACCAACTTCAGGGCGATCGGGCCGAGGCCATGAAGAAGCTGTTGGCCGAGTTCATTGAGCGGGGATGGATCGAACCCTCCGACAGTGAGTGGGCCAGCCCAGCCTTCATCGTGCCCAAGAAGGAGAAGGGCGAGTGGAGGTTGGTGGTTGATTACAGAGGTTTGAACGAGCAGACCGAGCACGACTCGTACTCGCTCCCCCTGATCGACTCCATCCTCCAAAAGCAACAGAAAAAGCGGATCTTCACGGTGTTGGACCTGAAACACGGTTACCACCAGATGCCGCTACACCCGGACTCCAGGCCCTGCACAGCAATGTCGACGCCGCTGGGGCCCATGCAGTGGAAAGTGGTGCCTATGGGCGCCAAGAATGGCAACGCCGTTTTCCAACGCATGATGGAGGACCTACTCGGTCCTGTCCGGGACTGTGCCGATCCCTTCGTGGATGACATCATCATCGGGTCCGGCACGGAGAACATGACTGAGGACGAGCTCATCGACGCGCATGAGAAGGATCTGCGCCGAGTGCTCAGCGAGTTGGACAAGCACAACATGGTGTGCAAGCCCACCAAAGCCTCACTATTCGTGAAGGAGGTGGAGTTCGCGGGTCACGTGGTTGGTCACGGGCAACGCCGTCCCATGCCTGGGAAGCTGGCGTCCCTGCACCACTGGGAGAAGCCCCAGACCATCAGCGAACTCCGGTCCTTCATGGGGTTCTGCAATTACTATTCGGGCTATGTCCGGATGTATGCAGAACTCTCGGGGCCGTTGCACAAGATGCTGCAAGTGGGCAAGTTCGATGGCCGGAAGGGGAGCAAGAAGAGGCTTGCCTGGACCCCTGAGGCTGAGGATGCGTTCAACCGCCTGAAGGAGCGACTCCTGGGGCAGTTGGGGTTGTTCCTGGTGGACCCGGACAAGGGATTCGTGCTACGGACAGACGCCTCGGACTATGCCGTGGGGGCAGTCCTCGAGCAAGTCCGGGACGACGGGACTCATGTTCCCGTGGCGTTTTGGAGCAGGATCCTGGCCGAGGGCCAACGCCGAACATGGACCGCGAGGGAGAAGGAGACATACGCCATTGTATGTGCGCTCAGGAAGTGGTCTGGCCACATCGGACTGCAGCCGGTGGTGGTTTGCACGGACCACCAGTCCCTACAGAGCTGGCACAAGGAGCATGTCGACACCCCCTCAGGACCAGCGGCTAGGAGGGCCCGATGGCACGAGACGTTCGCCAAGTTCGACCTCAGCGTAGTGTATATCCCGGGGAAGGACAACACTGTGGCAGATTGCCTCAGTCGCTGGGCCTACCCCGCGGGCAAGGCTTGGATGGACATATCCAGCCATGGAGACGCCGAGGAGACCGAGGAGGCCAAGCGCATCATCGAGATGGAGAAGGTCATGGAGCAAGAAGGGGTCAAGTGCTTTGTGGTGATGGCAAATCGTACGGACCTGGCCAAGTTCCGGGGTGCCCGCGTCCAAGCTATTCGAGAGGAAACCCTCGAGCAATGGATGGTGGCCCCTGTAGAGCTAGTCAAGTCGGTGCTCACAGAGGACTGGTCGGATGACTACGCGGCATCCGAGCACTGGAGCAAGTACTGGAATGCCGTGAGCGCCCCGTCGGACGACGAATGGCCCGAGGGCTTGACCGAGGATGGCGACAAGTTGTTCCTCAAGGACAAGCTGCTGGTGCCCGAGAACCGAGTGGAGGAGCTCATTGACCATTGGCACAACGCCCAGCTCATGCATCCTGGCCGAGACAAGATGCAGCAGGACCTGGAGTGGCGTTTCAAGTTCCCTCCGGGGTACTACGCCATCCTGGATAGGTACTGCAGCGACTGTGCCGTGTGTCGGGCCACGAAGAGCCCTAACCACTCCACAGCGGGCAACCCGGTGTATACGGCTATACCGGAGGCCCCTATGCGGTCCGTGGCCATGGATGTATTCGCCATGCCTGAGGTCACCGTGGACGGAGAAACCTACGACTGTGTCATCCTGGCGGTGGACAGGCACAGCGGGTATATCGTGGCAGTCCCGGGCAAGAAGTCCAAGAAGAAGGACAAGAAGGACAAGCATGGAGTGGGGCTGCAGGCCAAGACCGTCGCTAATGCCATGATCAGGCATTGGCTGACGATTTTCGATATCCCAGCTGTCATCTGCAGCGATAGGGGCAGTCAATTCGTGGGGACGTGGTTCAAGACGATGTGTAAGCACATGGGGATTCGGCACGCCAAGACCGTGGCTTACCACAGCCGGTCGAATGGCCGTGCTGAAGTGGCCGGGCGACAGATGTTCGAGAAGTTCCGCCAGCTGCACATTGACGAACCGGGCCGGAACTGGTATAACTCGCTGTGGAGAGTGCTCCAGGCGTATCACGACCTTCCGGGACCCACTGGACTGTCGCCCCATCGTATCCTGTTCCTACGAGATCGAGTGTCACGCACTCTCCCGTGGATGAACCATGGCAAAGTGGCCCGGGATGCGAACGCTATGATGTCTGAGGCGGACGACACGGCGGCCAAGGTGTGCAAGGCACTTCAGGACGAGCATGACAAGAGGGCCAAGTACTTCAAGCAGGGAAAAGTCCAGAAGTATGCTCTCCAAGACACCGTGTGGGTGGAGCGGCACCACAAGGATGCCCTGTCCAGGCATCGGCAGGCATCTTGGTATGTGCCGGGGGTAATCGTGCGGAAGGTCGGGCAGGATGTGTATGCGGTTCGTGTGGGGGATAACAAGATCCTGGACCGCGACCATACCCAGCTTCGTCCCCGAGCACCAGACCCCAGCGGACGTCCCGTCACCTTCGAGTTCACGGCCGGCGATGTGGACTCGGACGACGAGGGTGAGGACGACGATTTCACCGCGGAGAAGATCCTGGCGGACAAGCCGGACCCGGGGACGCCCGGGGGAAGGCTTTATAAAGTCCGATGGAAGGGATTCGCCGCGTCCAGGGACTCGTGGGAACCTCCGAGCAGTTTCGTGCCGAGGTATACCACGGTCTGGATGGACTACCTAAAGAAAAAGGGTATTTCTTTGGATGTCAAGGATGTATTGGTCCATTTGGTTGCTGCTGTAGCACCGTAATGGATCCCCCCTTGGCATTTTGTTTGTTTCTGTGAATGGGGAGACAAGTGAGGGCGTTCATCCGGGGATTTTTCGGCCTTGATCGGCCATATACCCCCTTCACTCGATCTCCACATATATATTGCATTGTGGTATACTTATTTAGGTCCACCGACGACGTTTTTCTATCTTTGATCCCCTTGGTCCATGTTGTAGATCAAGAGGAGACCGGATATGGCGTAGGCCGCTGATTATCAGTGTCCTCACCCCTCCCTTGGGGCATGGGGGACGCCTACGACGTGTGTGGGGCCTTCATGTGTCCTTGGGACATGGAGGGGGGGTTTGGAGCCCATTGGGGTCCTCCCGTCCTCTCTTCATTGGTTTCCGAGCGGATACAACGCTCTGAGAAGGGGGGTGAAGCCGGTTCGGACCCCCGTGGCCATCTTGGGGTCACTTGGGGTGTGTATCTATGTGCCGGCAAGCCGCCATTGGCTGATATCATACTCTCCCATCCACCTGAACTAACCCGATGTGATAGTGTGATAGGTTTGGCCATTCCGGCTATGAGCGGCCATATTCAGAACCGAGGCACCGCCAGCGGAGATTTATATAGCAGAATATCAAGAATCAACAGGGTTTTATTATCATAATGTTTCCGTAATTTTTCAGCCTTTCGTTCTGATAGTCAATGTATCGGCGACTGTCAGTTGGCTCGCGATTTTGCGTTAACCGATTGGTTAACTGTTATTTCCAGATATTTTGGCGGAAACGTTTCTGAAGGGTCAGATTTCATCTGTAAAGGGTTCGTTGCTTCCGCAATTTTCTAAATAAGCACTCGAAAATTTAATCGGAATTTTTCGTGATGTCGAAATTGGATTTTCGACTTCGACATCGCCGCACTTGATTTGGACTTCTTCGAGTGGTCATACTCCTTCCCCTATGCCCGAATCAGGTTTCCCTTATACTTGCCACCCATTTGACTTGGAGATATAAGGGAAACAAAATCGAATCGTGGGATCACTTTGAAGAGCCATATCTACGCGCGAGTGTGAGGAATGAGAATAAGGAAGATTGGGTTGGAACTGCCTTGGTCTCAACTTAATTTAGGAAGCATCAAACGCCTTTGGTGCGCACACATGCCCGGTGTAGCAAGGGAAAAGGGTCAAGAAGGTATAAAGTGATATATAACTCTTGGACCGTGCAACCGAATATTTTAATGCGACTTTCGAGTGTGCCGCATGGGTGTTGGGGTTGCATAGCAACTTTCCTTGGGTTCCTACGTATTTTTAACGTGAAGTTATGTCAATGGAGGGACATGGCATATCATGGTGGGAGCCACATTTTGAGGGTATTTGTTATATGCATGGTATATGTTTGATATGCTCACGCCCATGTTATATATCTTCGTGTGGCCGAAGAGATGGGGAGCCATACGTGACAAGGGCTTTGCCCATGTCCCAATTGTGGAATTCAAAGCGCTAGACCAAGTCTACCGCGTATGTATTGCTCATGGTATGTTTGACAAAGAGATCCATGGGTGCACTCCCATTTTCATGGGGCATGTAGATATTAGTGGCGAAGGTATCTCCGTGCGCCCGATTGGGGATCCAAGTGGGGGAATTGTTCGCAAATGGTTCCAATCATTTGTGTATTGAACCATGAGCGGATATCATGGGTGAGCATAGAGATATACTATCATGACAACTTTGTATTTGGTCATATTGTCATGTTTTTGACCTCAATTTTTGCTCATTTTTGCGTTTTGTGTACTCACCTGGTCAGCTAACAGCAAGAAGCCTATGGAGAGTCGAACCATGGTATGTTGTTCATATGTTGGCATATGCTTCGGAGTTGAACACCACCATATGCCGGATCGTGTACTCCATTTGGCTTGGCACACGAAGGATTTCAAGAATTGGTCTCAAGATCATGGGCTGACTTGGGCAGTGCGTGGCGCCCATATCCGAAAGGGTTTCGAGGGTAAAATGGGGATGTACATGGGCATTGGCCTTTGGTTTCTATCCACCATGAATGGTAGACTTCGATTCCATGCATGCTTGGAGCCATCGGATATGTAGTAACTTCAATTTTGAGCATATTTTTGATATATGGCCAATATGGTGTGAATTGGCAGTTTTTTGACATGTTATGAGTTCAAACTCATAGGTCATTTCTCCAAGCCCATTCGACTCCAAGTCCATCCAAGGTTATGTCAGGGTAGGGCATGGTCCTGAGTGCCACCCTAGGCCATGACACGCCACCTTCCCTATTGGGCTAGGATTTAGAGGCTTGGGAGTGAACACATTTTTGGGGTTTATGTAGTGACTTGTGACACATGGCATTCAGCCATCTCATTTGACCTGGTTCAGGGCAATATGTTGGTGAGTCAAGGGAAGGTCTTGAGTCCAGGGAATGAGGGGTTTATGGCTGTGAATGTGTATGTTTACCTCTTTCCCCAACTTTGCTTTATTTGTGTTCATATGCCAATTTCAGGGCTTTCTTCCTTGGTGCAATTCTTGTACATGCCCGCCACCGTGGGAATACCGGTGTGCTGAACGAAAGCCCGCAGCCTGATTTGGATTGTGAATTGGGTTATTGCTATAATTGTGGGATCTGGTTGCCATTCAGGGTTGAAGGAGGATTGTATTTTCTATTTTCTATATTTTTGGTTTTGGACCCTGGATTTTGATAAATGCAAGCATTGATCCGGAGCAAGTCAGCGGGGATTACAGGCGGAAGGGGCACAGCGGGGGCCGGTCCTGGTAGGGACCTTCATTAGGAGCCCGGACCTAATTTCAGGTTGTGCACCCAGTGATAGGTCCTAGATTCTGCCTCCTATCCTGTGAGCTATTGTCCCCGCCCCGGCCGGGCGAATCACCCGTGACAATGACGCCAATTTTGGTGATTTTGGCATCATGACCTCACTTGATGAACCCATGGTGCCCTGATGCCGAGACTCCAGAGGGAACCAGGTTGGGTGAGGGCTCCAGGGAGTTCGTACGCGAGGGGCATAGGGTCAGTTGCCTCCTCCCTACCTCTGGCGGTTCCGGACGAGGGGTCAATTTTGGAGTTTTCGGAGCTAATATCGGTTTGGGCTGAAACAGCCCATTTTCAGCTACCAACTCCTAGGGGATAATGGCGGGGCCTTTTCTCCAGCTCAGAGGGGAGTTGGGACCTGCCGTTAAGGAAGCATGGGGAGTCACTGTGGGTCGGCCTTGGGGTCCCTTGGTTCCCAGCAAATCGCCTGTGGCTGGGCGGTACACCCTCCCCTATCGGCAGGGTTTCAGGGTCCGGACTGAGTAGGGCATGGGTTGTGTTTGAGCCCCCGCCCCTGCCAGCCACTGAGAGGGACGGACCTGGGATGGGGATATGAGTTGGGATCGAGTGTGTATTGTCTTGTGATGCACTTACCCCAGTCCAGTCTTAACCCCATGTGTACATATCCTGATGTGTTGCTGTACATACTTTTGTTCTCTTGTTTCAGAGTGGGAAGGATCCTGAAACGCTTTGTCACATGACACGAGCATGAGGATGCCCCTGTGAGCGCAGTGCTTTGCCTGCCTGCTTGCTTGCGCGTGTCCGCCGCAGCGTCCCGTGGCCAGGCCCCCCACGGGAACGCGTCAAAAGCGTTTCACCGCCGCGGAGTTATGCATCCCTCGCGTGCCACTCGGGGCCACCTGAACCCTGAGCACCACGGGCCTCGCAGCGCCGCCCGGCAACAGCGCCGAGTCCGTGAGGGAGGTGTAGCGACCGGAACTCCGACATCAGCGAGTTCCTTCGGCGACCATCACCGGCCGCACTCCCAGCTACATCACCCACCTCCACAACCACCATCGGGCGTCTTGTTCCCAGCCCTGTAGATAGAGTGGACCACAGCAACCGCTTCAACAACCACCTCCAGGACTGGTCCATCGAGGGGAACGAGCGCCGATGGTGAACTGGCAGGAGGCGGGCAAGACGTGGCCGCTGCCCCACCCCCATGCGGTGCGCCTACTGCGTGGGTTGGTGTGGGGGCAGCACTACCGCCAAAGCAATCCCCAGTGCGAAGGCGGCATGCCCGGGAGCTTCGAGCTCCGCGAGGATATGGGCGCCGACCGCCTGCAGGCAGCCGAAGACTGGCTGCAGGTGGAAGGATACGCCTGTCGCTTCCGCCACAAGCGCTGGAGGGTCTCGGGACGCCCGGACAGACCCGGCGAAGGGCTGCGCCCTGACGGGATTGGAGAGGACGAGAACCCCAACGAGTACCCGTCGGGCGCCACGATCAACGTCTCCATGTGGGACATGATCGAAAAGAAGTTCCCCGAGCCGGGGAACGAGCGCACGCTGCAGGGCAGCAGCAGCAGCGCGTCTCCTGGGAAGGAGAAGCGATCCGCCGGGGACAAGAAGCGGGACAAGAAATGGCGGGAGTACCAGGAGTCCCTGGCCACCGAAGCCGCCCAAGCCGCCAAGGGCGGAACCCCAGACCCCAGCCCCCAGCCCCCAACGGGCCAGTGGCGGTCACCATCCCGGCCACACCACCCTTGGCGACTTGCTCGAAGTCGCCAAGAAGGCCAAGGCCAAGCCCCGTCCGCTGCACCTGAGGAAGTCAGGCCCCAGCAGCGACGTGGAGTCGGCACACCGTGGGAGGATGCCGGCCGACCAGGCCAGCTCCAGCAGCGGCGTCGCTCGCGACCAGAGGGACGTGGCCCGCGCCTGCGAGCGTGCCTGTGGGGTGCCCTGCAACCTTCTGGTTGCCCGGCAACGGGCCACGCAGCAGAACGCTGCCGTGGAGGGCGCCGTCGGCATCGCCCAGGAGGAGGCCACAGATTGGGGCAGAGGCATGGCCTTCCACACCTCGACCGTGGCGGCCATGGCTACCGGACTCACGGCCGCAGCCGCCCAGGAGGCAGCGACTACCCGGGTCAGGGTTGAGGTGGCGGCAGCCGCCCAGGAAGGCCGCCTGGCCGGGGAGGCCATTTTCCGTAAGGAGGCCGAGGTGAAAGCGCTGGAAGAGGCGCTTGCCCAAGAGAGGGCAAAGAAGGAGGCGGAGGAAAGAGCCCACGCCGAAGCAACGCCCAAGGCCCGAGCGGACGCCGCCAGGAAGGACGCCATCGAGGCCGCGCGACGGAAGGTCGCTGAGGAGAGGGCCAGAACGGAGGCGGAGCTGGCGGCGTTGGAGGCTGGGAAGGCTCGGCTGCAGCGGGCTCGGGAAGCCGAGGCTGTCCGTGCCCGGGAGGAGGCAGAAAGGGGAGCTGCCGCAGCCACGGCCGCCGCAATGGAGGAGGCGGAAGCCAAGCTCCAGCGCGAGACTCCCCCGGGAGGATCCCGAGTGGAGACCCTTCGAAGGCTCTTCGAAGGGGACGCCTCCTCCAAGATGACGCTGGATCAGGGGGGGGTCGACACGGGCAGCAGTGGGGACAGTGGCCCCACCGCCTACCGACGAAGGAGGGGTAAGGGAAAGACCCCCGAGAGGGCACGGAGGCCAGCGGGCGGACATCCCCACAACTCCGACCCCTTTTTCACCGCCAGCGACGGCGATGGACGAGGCCGCCGACATCGCCGAGGAGTGGCTGGCGGAGGAGGCGGAGACGTCCCCATGGAGCCGTAGGGTGGGGGTGAGGATCTCCCTCCTCCCTACCGGAGCTCGGAGTCTTCCGCGTGCGAGACCGAGACGACCAGGTGGGGCGACATGGACGAGGATGAAGACATGGACTTCGGCTAAACACAGAAGCACCCATCATCGGACCCACCGAGGCGACCCGGCAGAGACCCACCGGGACCCCCTGGCGGAGGCCCGTCGGGACCCCCTGGAGGACGCCCACCAAGTGGACCCCCCGGAGGCGGACCTCCGGGAGGGGGAGGACCCCCTGGACCGGGCAGACTGAAGAGGTTGGGGGGAGGGCAACCTCCAAGCTTCCCTTGGCATGCACGACCCCAATCCCATGAAATCCAAGACTTCCTCTCGAATTGTCACTGATCTTCCATCGGTCTGGGTTTCTCCAAAGAATTTTGTGATCCTTGCCTCGGCCATGACACAATCTGGCGTCCTAGGCAAGAGATGAAGGTATATGTAGACAATACAAACATGTAGACAAGTATTATGTATATGTAACACTTCTATACTATAAAATAGCTTAGAAAAGAGGACAAAATGAAGGCAGCGGCGTCGCCGCCATGAGAAAATCTGACGGCTACGAGTCGTCGCCATCAGGATTTTCACTGAGATCCTGCCCAAACTGGGCCAAACAGTGGTTTTTGGGCGAAAAACAGTGAAATATAGTGATTTTTGAGCGAAAAACACTCATTTCGCGTGTCTCCCCCCAACGCGTCGCGTAGCCGACACCACGCGTTTCTGCCCCAATTCAAACTATATATGAAGAGGGCCACTGTTGGGCCACACCATGGGCGCCTGGCTGATTCCTGGGATCGCCTCAGGATCTTTCAAAAAAATCGTGAACCTGACTGATTTCGCAAAAATTGACCTTCGCGGAACGCAGCGAAAAAGGTCACGTTATATTCCTATATTTCTAAAAACGATAAATCAATAGTAAAATTGATTAAAATCTTCAGAAATCGAGAAATGAAACTTCGATCTGGGGCTGCGTCGCGCAGGCGACGAACGTCGTCGCCAGCCCAAAAATGACGAAAAATGACGATTTCTGGGGTATTTTACAGAAATTCCAAAGAAATCGAGACGCCATAAGGCTTGGAATCAGCTCAGGAAAATTCCTGATGCGAAGAGCGCCACAGGCTGGGCAGCGGGTATGGGTGAGGCACCCCATACCGCTTCACCCCCCTCCTTAGAAGCCTTGCCTATATTCAAAGGAAGGCAAGGCCAAGGAGGCGCTCTGACCCCTGCACTGCCCTGGTTTCAAAACTGATTCAGCAGGACAGTGGGGGGGGGGGCTTCGTAAGTAATTTACATGCCACTCACATGTAGGTCTCTTTTTTTTCTTTTGATATATTCATAGGGCAATTGCCCCCCAGGCAACCACACTGGTCCCTGGCACTCCCTTTAGCCTCTGGTGACCAAACCAGGGGCGCTGCAGGTCCTTCCGACCTGACTGATGTCGCTGAGGCGCACATATTGGCCCTTTTTCTCCATGGGCATGGAAACATAATAATTCAATAAATTCGAAGGCGGAAAAAAAATTATTTAGGGTCAAACCCAAGGCAACGAATTCCTCGTGCCTGAATTTAGGGTCATTTCCTACCCAAGGCGACGAATTCCTCGTGCCTGTTTAGGATCGATTCCCAACCCAAGGCGACGAATTAACGCGCTTGATTTGGGGCATTTAGGGTCATTTCCTACCCAAGGCGCCCTGCACCTGTTTAGGGTTGGTTGTGCGTTGCTAACCAACCCAAGGCGACGAATTAACGCGCCTGCAACGTTCGCAGATGGCGTCGTCGTCGCTGTGGTCGTCACCCAGAGAGGTTTATAGACTTGGGGGCTCCATAGGGTCTTCTACCCATCGTAGGAGTCAAGGAGTTCCTCCTTCATCATGTTGATGCCCTGGACCTTAGCTCCTGCAGATGTCGACGTCGTTGACAATTCTCCTGCAGTCTGGGCGTCCTCGCCGTCCGCAGGCCGTCACGCCGCCTTGGTGGCCTTGGCGTTGGCAGAATTCTTTTGAAGAGGTTGGGGGCAGGGCAACCTCCAAGCTTCCCTTGGCATGCACGACCCCAATCCCATGAAATCCAGGACTTCCCCTCGAATTCTCACTGATCTTCCATCAGTCTGGGTTTCTCCAAAGAATTCTGTGATCCTTGCCTCGGCCATGACACAATCTAGCGTCCTAGGCAAGAGATGAAGGTATATGTAGACAATACAAACATGTAGACAAGTATTATGTATATGTAACACTTCTATACTATAAAATAGCTTAGAAAAGAGGACGAAATGGAGGCGGCGGCGTCGCCGCCGTCAGAAAATCTGACGGCTACGAGTCGTCGCCATCAGGATTTCCACTGAGATCCTGCCCAAACTGGGCCAAACAGTGGTTTTTGGGCGAAAAACAGTGAAATATAGTGATTTTTGAGCCAAAAACACTCATTTCGCGTGTCTCCCCCCAACGCGTTGCGTAGCCGACACGACGCGTTTCTGTCCCAGTTCAAACTACATATAAAGAGGGCCACTGTTGGGCCACACCATGGGCGCCTGGCTGATTCCTGGGATCGCCTCAGGATTTTTCAAAAAAATCGTGAATGTGACTGATTTCGCAAAAATTGACCTTCGCGGAACGCCGCGAAAAAGGTCACGTTATATTCCTATATTTCGAAAAACCATAAATCAATAATGAAATTGATTAAAATTTTCAGAAATCGAGAAAGGAAACTTCGATCTGGGGCTGCGTGGCGCAGGCGACGAACGTCGTCGCCAGCGCAAAAATGACGAAAAATGACGATTTCTGGGGTATTTTACAGAAATTCCACAGAAATCGAGATGCCATAAGGCTTGGAATCAGCTCAGGAAAATTCCTGATGCGAAGAGCGCCACAAGCTGGGCAGCGGGTATGGGTGAGGCACCCCATACCGCTTCAGGACCTGGCGAAGGCCCTCCTGGAGGAACCCCTTGGGACCCCGACGACCCACCAGGGAACAGTGACCTGGATGCCACCTGGCGGTGGATTGTCCACCTCTGCATGAGGGTTCAGTCTCTCGAGCGCGAGGTAGACACGGGCAAGGGTGAGATGATCCGCATCGCCAGGGTCGCCGCGGGCGCACAGAAGGAGCTGGACATCGCCAAGACAGAGATGGTCAAGATCGCCAAGGTCGCCACCGCCGCCCAGAGGGAGCTGGACATCGCCAGGGGCGAGACCAGGCTGCTGAACAAGGTCATCAACGGCCTGCAGCAGAGGTTGGACGAGCTGGAAGGCCGTGGGAGCGTCGGCAGCAACCACCCACCCCTGGAGTCTGGCTCGTCGGAGGACGGCTGGGGACCTGAACCAGGTCCAGGCAGAGCCCACGCCCCCAGCGGAGCCCCCAGCAGTCGCCCCAGCGCTAGTGCCCCCTCTCTCAGCGCCCCCTCTCATCACAGCGCGGGCCGCCGTAACGAGCGCGTGCCGCCCGGCAGTGGCAGTGAGGAGTGGCGTGATGAGTGGCTCAGTGCGGAGTACCACAACCGCCGTCCTCCACCGCGGACACCGGTACGCCCCCGACGCCCCGCACCAGCCCAGGAGCCAATCCCAATGGCTGGCGGGCGTTATGGTGGACTCAGGGATGAGGTCCCTGGAGGGGACTTGAAGTGGGATGTCGGCGGAGGCGAGGAAGACCTGGAGGAGTTCGGCATTACCCCGCCGCGTGGTGTACGACGGGAGGCCGCTGAACGCGGCCGCCGGCGCCGTGAAGAGGAGGCATAGATGGAAGGAGTACGGCGTGAACATCTAGGTTCAGCGTACATGGAAGAACCACGGCGTAGCCACACGGATACCGTGGAGGAGATTGAAGTGGCGGCCGTGGGAGTCCGTGGGGGACGCTGATGGGAACCTCGGTCGACCTCGCGGCCGGCGTTCATGGTCTCTAAGGCCGCGGATGCCGCCGTGTGGGAAGACCTGAAGGACATCAAGCCCCCCACGTACGATGGCAGCCCCCTCAACCTTGACCGCTTCTTGAAGAAGCTGGACGATTGGGGGGTGACCGTCACTGAAGACATGGATCCGGCAGATGCGGAGAAATATGTCTTCAAAAGGTTCAGGTACCGCCTGCCGGAAGTGCTCCAAGAGCTATACTTCGTGGCGACCAAGGAGGGGAAAATCAAAACCCTCAAGGAAGCCAAGAGGTGGCTCAACGAGCAGGAGCGGGTGGACGCTCCGCAGGTGGCTGCCAAGCGGTGGAAGGCCATCAAGCTTCAGCTTGATTGTCGGGAGATCCGCCTACGAGATTGGCGGGACTTCCGGGGGCAATACACCCTCTTCCGCGGCAACGTGGAGGACTGGAATGAGGGTGACGACCAGGCCCGCCTGCTCTCCATGCTGCCGGAAGCATGGATCAAGAGAGTCACCAAGGAGGAAGCCAAGAGGGCCAAGTCCAACCACACGGTCAAGATGATGCTCCCCAAGGAGTATCATACGAACGTGGTGACTTGGACAAGGAAGAATGTGACCCGGGATGTCAAACGGCACTCCCTGCGGAACGCCCTCCTCATCACCGTCACGGGCGATCGCTAGAAGACCGCGATGTGGCGCCTTGATGAGTGACGACGTGGGCGGCCAGACCATTCGTCTGCAGGCCATCCCGGCGCGGATGAGTTGCGACGATGTCCTGGAGTGGGTTGGAGAGGAGGTACTCAAGGAGTACCGGAACCTCCACCACACCCGCGGGTTGAGGCCCGGCGACCGTGACGTCAACTACGTTGGCGAGGGGTCTGGCGGGGAAGCTGCCATGGACCAAGCGGGAGCCGATGGCAATGTGGCTCTCGACGACGATGACGACGACGATGAGCCCGCCAAAGCGGCCGTTTGTGCCTTCGTGGGCAACAACCTGAACGCGGGAAGCAATCGGGGAAGCTGGAAGCCCCTGCAGAAGGGTTGGAAGAAGAAGGAGAAGAAGGACCCCCGCCGCATTGGCGACCCTCCGCTGTCCTTTCCGTTCATTCGAGTTCACCCTCAGGGCTGTTTCGTGTGTTATGGGAGGAGCAAAGGGTTCAACCATGACCACCGGACATGCCCCATGCACAAGGCCGACACGGAAGCTTACAAGAGGGTGCACGGGTCGAATAAGTGTGCACCCGTGGGTATCCGGGAGACCAAGGTGAGGTCACCAAGGACGAGCTCTCCAAGCTGATGTCGGTGGGGACCTAGTTGGCCAAGGAGATCCAGGAGATCAAGAGGAACTGGGTCCCCAAGTCGGACGACAAGAACAAGGAGAACAAAGAGAAGGAGAAGGACAAGAAGGGTAAGAAAGGGGTAAAGAAGAAGGGTGTCAACGAGGTTGATGCGGAGGAGAGTACCCCTACTACCACAACCGACGGCCCTTAGCGGAGCCCATGCAGCCAAGGGCCCCAGCTAGGGCGGTCGCAGGATGGTGTTGTGGGAAGCGCCACACCATCCCAGTCGGGGGACAGTGAGCACAAAGGGATTGCCGCGGGCAGAAGGCCCGGTCCGGCACCCAAAATGAAAGACAGTCGCAGTGGCAGGGTGAGGGCAAGTGAAGGCACGAACCCTTGCAGCCGTCCATCCTTCGCGACCAAGAATGTATTTGATGTGCTTCAAGATCTATCCGAGAGTATCGGAGGATCACCCGGACCGCAGCTTGATGCTGCAGATGGGCAGCCTGAGCCCATTGTCCACGACCTGCACCAGTCGCTTATTGAGCTTCTGTAACGGCCGGAGATCCTGAGCTTGCACGCCGTGCGCCGTATTGGGCGTGAGCGGCAGTTGCACAATAAGGTCCGTGCCTTATGCGGGGAAGTGGAGATGGTCTTCGACGTGTTGGTCGACACGGGAGCTCAGGTCAGCTTGGTCAAGGCTGGCCTACTTCCGCCAGAGTGCTTGACCGACAGTCGGAAGCCTGTCAGGCTGAAGGTGGCGAACGACCAGTACATGGTGGGAGGCACGAAGGAAGCGGCCATTGGGCTGCAGTTTGTGAACCACCGTGAGCTGAGCCGCCCGGACCTCGGCAAGGAAATTTTCCTGCAAGGTCGCTTCTACGAGGCCCAGATGGACTGGGACATGATTGTTGGGTACGACTTCATGATGGAGACAGACTCCGGCGTTCTCCCGGCCCAGGCCTCAATGACCCTGTACCAGGACGACCAGCTCTCGTGGCTTTTGTCACCTGAGCACCATGTGGAATGCCAATGGATCCACCCGGAACGCAATCAGCTCGAAGTAGCCGCGCTGGGCACTGAGCCAACTGGGCCAGCAAACCAGGAGTACGGCGTAATGCCGGAAGTGGCGAGCCGAGTGGTTGCGGACCTGGGAGCTTCGGAGCTGGTCCTGGATGTGTTCTCTTCGGGAACCTCCGCCCATCTTCGGGTTTGTGAGAAGTACTGGAGCGCCCAGGACTCCGCGTGGAAGAAGCACTGGGGTCCGCATCAGGGTTTGATGTGGATCCATTGCCCCCGATGGGACATTCCAAGGGCGGTAGCGAAGATTCGCAAGGACCGCTCCAAGGGAGTGCTGGTTGTTCCTATGGGATGCACCGAGGAGGAAAGCACGCGAGATTGGGTGGTCTCACTGACCAACATGACCTTAAACAGGGTCGTCCAACCGGCTGGAGAGAGTGTCTATCAGGACGCTAAGGGACAGCCCATGCCACCCCAGAGATGGCCAACGGAATTCCACTATGTGGATGGGGGCCTTGAACAGGCTGACACCACGGACTTCGTGTGTGTCAACCGCATCATAGCGGAGCCATGGCGGCAATGCTTTGCGGTTTCCCCTGTTGATATCGGAGAATCGGAGGACCTCCTCACTGAAGAGGAGTTGGATCTGATTCAGGGGTATATGGATCAGCCCTTTCACGACTGGGGAAACGAGCGTGAGGGCAAGGGCCAGGACAAAGCCTGGTGGGAAGTGGATTCCATCGTCTCCGGTTCCTGTGATGGGAATACCTTCGTAAAGAGGGTGCTGGACCACATGTCCAGCCAGGACGAGCCAATCGGCGGCAACCCACCCACCTACGGCGACCTGTTCCGAGGCAAGACCAGAGAAGGCCCTTTGGGCCACCTGGGAAGACCACCTGAGCGATCTTGTGGAGGTACCCCGCAAGTAAGCTCAGTGGTCCAGGTGCCCGGAAAAGCCAAGGCGGAGTCCGATGAGTGCCCCAAGATCCAGGCATTGAGGGCCACGCTGAAGCAGAAGTATGGTGATACCTTCTTCAGCGGAAAACCTGTGTTTCCCCCACCGGTGCGTGGACCGTATGGCAAGGCCAAGATACGACTGAAGCCGGACCCCCGAGTGTATCGACACCGGGAGTTCGCCCTGAGGGGCGAGAGGAAGCAGCCCATGGAGAAGATCCTCCGTGATTTCATCGAGAGAGGCTGGCTTGAGCTGTGCCACTCCGAGTGGGCCGCCCCGTGCTTCGTCGTCCCCAAGAAGGTGGACGGTGAGTGGCGGCTCGTGGCAGCATGACAGCTATACGCTGCCCCTCATTGAGGACATGCTGCAAAATCAACACCGGCGGAGGATCTTCACGGTGATTGACCTGAAACATGGTTATCATCAGATGCCTCTCGCAGAGCAGTCCCGTGCCTGCACAGCCATGAGCACCCCACTTGGACCTCTCCAGTGGAAGGTGATGCCCATGGGCGTTACCAACGGCAATGCGGCTTTTCAGCGGATGCTGGAGAACCTGCTTGAGCCGGTGCGTGACTGTGCGGACCCCTTCGTGGACGACGTGATCATCGCATCCTGGGACCCCAGTATGAGCTATGAGGAGCTCCGGGAGGCACATGAGAGGGACGTCACCCGAGTGCTGAACCTTCTGGCTCGGCACAAACCAACGGGCAGCAGTGACAAGGCCACCATTGCGGTAAGCGAGGTGGTCCTCGCTGGCCACGTAGTTGGGAACGGGCAGCGGAAGCCCATACCTGGCAAGGTGGCTGCGATCGAGCACTGGGAAAAGCCCAAAACGGTGTCTGAGCTACGGGCGTACTTGGGGTTCTGCAACTACTACTCGGGGTACATCAAGATGTGTGCCGAGTATGCAGCCCCCATGACGACCATGCTCAAGGGCAACCGAGAGGAGACCAAGAAGGGGTCCAAGAAGGCCCTTCTCTGGAATGCTGAGTCCGACCGTGCCTTTGAGGGGATGAAGCAGGCGCTGCTATCCGCAGTGGGTCTGCACCTCGTGGATCCTGACCGAGGGTTCGTCTTGCGCACCGACGCTTCCGACTACGCCATTGACGCTGTGTTGGAACAAGTGCTTGACGATGGGAGGCACGTGCCAGTGGCCTTCTGAAGCCGAGTCCTTGCGGAAGGCCAGAGACGGACGTGGACGCCCCGAGAAAAGGAGGCGTATGCCATCGTCATGGCTCTCAGGAAATGGCCTGGGTAAATAGCCCTTCATCCGGTCACCGTCTGCACCGACCATTAGAGTCTGCAGTCGTGGCACAAAGAGCACGTGGACACCCCCTCAGGTCCCGCCTCCCGACGGGCAAGATGGCATGAGACCTTGGCGAAGTTCGACCTCACGGTTGTGTATGTTCCTGGCAAGGACAACACCGTGGCGGACTGTCTCAGTAGGTGGGCTTACCCCGCCAGCAAGGGCATGACAGATGTCTCCGCCCATGGCGATGAGGCCGAGACCACGTAGGCCAAGAGGATCATAGAAATGGAGCGCCGGATGGAGGAGGAGGGTGTTAAATGCTTCATCGTCATGGCTGCGGACGCCCCCCTGGGAACGCGGATGGGCAGAGCGGTCAGAGTACTCGCCCCTGAGGGAGCTGAGTCCGACAAGCACCTCTTCCCTGAATCTTGCCTCCAGGACGACTGGACCGACGACTACGCCAAGTCTGAGGCCTTTTAGGCCGAATATAGGGCTGTGACCGACCCTGATGACGGGCAGAAGTGGCCAAAGGGGCTGACTGAGGAGGATGGCAAGCTCTACCGGAATGGTAAGCTTCTGGTCCCGGAGTCTCGGGTGCTCGAGCTGTGTGAGGCTTGGCACCACCACATGATGCACCCAGGGGTCAAGAAGCAAGCCCTGGACATGCAGCGGCGGTTTGAGATCGACCAGATCGGTATCTAAACCGTCATCAAGAACTCCAGGAAGGGTTGCTCGTTCTGTCAGGCCTGCGATCATGATAACCGGAACGTCAAGGGGGAAGCCCAATGGACTCCGTTGCCTTACCAGCCCATGGAGAGCGTGGCCATGGACGTCTCCTCCATGCCCGAAGTTCACATAGGCAAGGAGACCTTTGACTGTGTGGTCCTTTGTGTGGACCGCCACAGCGGCTACGTAGTAGCCGTTCCGGCACGCAATGGGGGTTGCTTGCCAAGGAAGTGGCAGTCATGATGATTCGTCATTGGCTGACCGTCTTTGACATCCCCCGCACCATTTGCAGTGACCGAGGGCCCCAGTTTACTGGTGGCTGGTTCAAGGCCATGTGTTCCCTCATGGGAATACGTCATGCCAAGAGCGTCGCCTATCTCAGCCGGTCCAATGGCCGGGCTGAAGTGGCTGGAAGGCAGTTGTTCGAGAAGCTGCGCAAGATTCACATCACCAACCCACGTCGGAATTGGTTTGAGGAGATGTGGCCCGCTCTGAAGGCCCATCATGACACCCCCACTCCGGGTGGATTGTCCCCTCACCAGATTTTGTTCGGCAGGGAGCCCCTTGGTCGGGGACTTCCCTTGTCTGGTGATGGTATGGCCATGGACGCCAAGGAATTCTTCGCGCGGCAAGAGGCAACGGCGCGGGACATCCGCCAGCAGCTCGAGAAGGAGCATGCTGAGCGTCAGAAGTCCGCCCCGAGCCCGACAGCGCAAAAGTTCAGGGTGGGAGACCCGGTGTGGGTGATCAGACCCCGCCCTATGGGCACCCTCCGCACCAAAACCTGGTTCACACCCGGAGAGGTGGTCCGCAGGATTGGTGAGGACACGTACCGCATCAAGGTTGGTCGCGGACAGTTCCGTGAGCGCCACGAGAGTCAGCTCCGTGTGCGGGAACCCGACCTCTGTGGCCAACATGTGTCCCTGGACTATGCCGCACATGAGGCTGATTCGGACGACGATTATGCTGAGCAGGACGACTATACTGTCGAGAAGATCCTGGCCCAGCGTCCGAACGCCTCGGCACCCGGAGGCCTGGAGTTCAAGGTTCATTGGCGAGGCTATGGGCCGTCCCACGACACCTGGGAACCCGTCTCCGCATTCGTGCCGCAGATTAACACCCCCTTCATGGACTACATCTGCAAGAACAAGGCCAAGATCCATGTCTCGGACTTGGCAGCACTCACCTGGGCGATTGCAGCCAGGGGCGCCTGACCACCGCCCTGAGCTCTCCCTCCCCTGATGCAGTTTGCGCACTTGTTTGGTCGACGGATCGTCCCTCACTTGCTTGCTCTCTTCCATCTTCCGGTGACCTGCCATCAGAGTGGCCATATACCCCCCCCTGCTGAATCCAGGGGAGGATCGCCCCTCTCTTCCACTCCTATTCGTCACTCCCCGCCCGCTGAATCCTTGGGAAACCAGGCAGGGCGACTGACCTTGACATTTCCTGAGCTCTTAGGGCTTTGATACCCGTATGACATTGCGCAACGGATGCCGCTGTCATCGGCATTGCGATTTTTGGGTGTGTGGTCTGGTCCCATGGCACTTGCGGGTTCCAGACCGGTCTACGTGTGTCTGCAGACTATATATGGCCTGAACTCAGGCGTTTTCCTGTCGACCCTCCTGCATATGCCTTATCCTAACCGGGGCGTGGTTTGGCGCTCTATCCAGAGTGTGTTTACACGCCTATTACCCCGCTTATTGCTTATTTTTCTGTTCTCCAGGATATGTGCATCTGTATGTTGAGTGCTAATGGCCCATCACTGAAGTATGGACCGTTTTTCCCCAGAACGAACACGAATACGAAGGCGCCATGAGTCGCCGTGTACATGCTCTTACATAAGGTCCAGCCTGGACCAGTACCTAAATACAGATTCTTTTGTTTGAGTGCCCGTGATACCGTTTGCCCTAGTGGCTGTGATGTGCTGAGATCCTGATGGCGCCAAGCGGGAAGCCCAGTTCACATAGGATTTTATGACGTCCAAAAATCCCAAAACCTGCAACATAAAAAAAAACACCAATTCAAGTAGTTAGCATGCTGTAAATTGTGTTTGGGCGATCTGTGTCCCCATACAACATGCTTCTTTTGCATCCAGCATCCTCAAAATAGGGGTGGAAAGGTCTTCAACTGCTTGGCTGAGGCCAAAAAACACAGTTTTTCACCAAAAAGCGGCCATTTTTTGCCGTTTTTTTCCATGAAAAATGGCAAAATTTGGTGCATACGCATGCTGTAAATTGCGTTTTTGTGATCTGTGTGCCCCTACAACCTCCTTGTCAGCATCCAGCACCATCAAAATAGGGGGAGGGGGTCTTCAACTGCTTATCTGAAGCTAAAAAAACTCAATTTTTGGCCAAAAAACAACCATTTTTGGCCGTTTTTTTCATGAAAAATGGCAAATTTTGGTGCATACGCATGCTGTAAATTGTGTTTTCGTGATATATATGCCTCTACAACCTGCTCTTTCGTATCCAGCACCCTCCAAATGGAGAGGGGCGTCTTCAACTGCTTGTCTGAGGCCAAAAGAACTCAATTTTTGACCGGAAAACGGTCATTTTTTGGGGGATTTTTCATGAAAAACGGCAAATTTTGGTACATACGGATGCTGTAAATTGTGTTTTCCTGCTCTGTTTCTGCCTACGTCCTGCTTTTTCGCATCCGACACCCTCAAAATAGGGGGGGAGGGGTCTTCAACCGCTTGTCTGGGGCCAAAAACCTTCAATTTTTGACCAGAAAACGGCCATTTTTGGCCGATTTTTCATGAAAAATGGGAAGTTTTGGTACATACAGATGCTGCGAATTGTGTTTTCGTCGTCTGTGTGCCCTTACAACCTGCTTTTTCGCATCCAGCACCCTCAAAATGGGGGGGGGGTCTTCGAATGCTTGTCTGGCGCCGAAAAACTCAATCTTTGACCAAAAAACGGCCATTCTTGGCCGTTTTTTTTCATGAAAAATGACAAATGTTGGTGCATACGCATGCTGTAAATTGTGTTTTCGTGATCTGTGTCTGCCTAAAACCTGCTTTTTCGCATCCAGCACCGTCGAAATAGGGGGGGGGGGGGTCTTCAAATGCTTGTCTGAGGCCGAGAAACTCAATTTTTGACCAAAAACGGCCATTCTTGGCCGTTTTTTCATGAAAAATGTATGCTATAAATTGTGTTTTCGTGATCCGTCTCTCTCTAGAACCTGCTTTTTTGCATCCAGCACCCTCAAAATAGGGCGGGGGGTTTTCATGTTGCCTGTCTGAAGCCGAAAAACTCAATTTTAGACCAAAAAGTGGCCATTTTTTGCCGTTTTTTTCATGAAAAATGGGAAATTTTGGTGCATATGGATGCTGTAAATTGTGTTTTCCTGATCTGTGTGTGCCTACAACCTGCTTTTTCGCATCCAGCACCCTCAAAATAGGGGGGGGGGTCTTCAACTGCTTGGCTGAAGGTAAAAAAATTCAATTTTTGACCAAAAAACTGCCTTTTTTGGCCGATTTTGGAAGGAAAATGGTCTTCAACCGCTTGTCTGAGGCCAAAAAACTCAACTTTTGACCAAAAAACGGCCATTTTTTGGACGTTTTTTCATCGTTGGGCAAGATGCGAGAAAGGTGCACGTAGGCGCCGGCATGGGTTCGATGAAACATTCGGTCCGACCTGTGCAGACCACACTGCCATGCAGAGGCAACGGAGATGTGGGATGGACACCTGGGTTGTTGCGTTAAGAAAAGACAAAATAAGTTGCTGGCAAAATGCAGTTTGGGCATCTGCTCAATACACCTGTGTGTATGCAGGAGTGGGCAGCGGACCACTGTACGTTGGGTAGGCAACAGGCGCATCATATGTGTAAACAGGTGGGGATCCCAAGGACCCACCCGCAAAGGAAAAGAAACCAAAAGCCGAGAAGACCGAAGCAGACTGTCTTTCACAAACCACTCCGCTTGTAGATCTGAACATAGAGGAGCAGGACACCGAACACACATGGAACCATGATCAGCAGCCATACCATTCATACGGATAATTTCAGTAAGTCGGCGCAATACCTGTGCAATACACTCGTTCACGGATGTGTGTTGCAGAAAACTCTGGAGAACCAAGACCAGGAAATTATCCCGATATCTAACAATGGGGGGTTAGGGAAGAAGAGTTCAAGTCAATTTCTTTTTCAGCTACGACCATGGAAGCGTATTGGGTGGAGGTGGACCCACCAATAGCAGTTCCCAGGGCTTGTGCGAAAATTGATGAGCACATCACAAAAGTGTCGTTGAACATGAGATCCCAGAAAACGAAATGCAAGACGTGGTGGAACGAAAATTTGTAGAAGCCAGGACGGGATTGGTCGCTAGCTATACAGTCCAGGCCCTTGACACCACCCTTGTGTACGAAAAACTTTACCGGATCCTCGCGGATACTGTGGGAGTTGTCTTGTTGGGTTCCACAAACCATTCAGGTTGGTAATCACGACGAGATCACAACGAAATCACTCTAATCCACATTTGTGGCTTCAAAAGTGCAAATAGGGCTATTCAGGGGCACTTTTTGCACCCTCCGGACGATTATCTTGAGTAAAAGGCATGTAGGGTCACAATTTGTTGCTTGGCAAGCCTAACCGAGCTCTAGGGAAAAATTTCATTAACGCCAAATCACACGAAAGCACAACGACATCAATGAAATCAACCATCGCGGGTTCAAAAGTGCAAATACAGCTGTTTGGGAGATTGTTGCCACCAAGTGTTTCTAGCACATTGCCTAAGCCGGCTCTTTGGGTTGCCATCCAACGCGCGTTGCAATGCACGGTTTTTGCTTTGCAAGTTCTGATGTGTGTTGTGTGTTGTGTGTGTGATATTCCATCTGCCCATAACGAGACACATGACATGGGCAACAATCCAATTTGAAACCGGATGAAAATTTCCCCATACCTCGTTAGGTCACAAACATGATATGAGTGCAATGTGGGCAATGAAGCAATGGCAGCGCAAACACAAAGCCAGGCAATGTTCTCAAACTGCCTCAATTACGTCAATTATTACGGGTTGGAAATGTGGCAGGTTTGAGGGGGCTTTAGCACCCTCCAATCATTTATCTTGAGCAAAGAGCATTTGGGGTCATAATTTGTGGTTTACCAGGCCCGAACCAACCTTAGGGACGAGGTTGAACAACTTGAAATCTCATGACATCTCCCCTAAATCTACCAATACTAGAATTACTCGTTAAAAAGGGCAAATATGGCTGTTTGGAGGCAATTTTGGCACCCACCGTTCATTAATCATGAGCCAAGAGCATTTAGGGTCACGTATGGTGGTTTGCCAAGGCCGAACTAACCTTAGGAACAAGGTTGAGCAATTTGAAATCTCATGATACCTCCCCTAAAGCTGCTTACACGAGAATTACATGTTAAATAGGGCAAATATGGCTGTTTTGGGGCAATTTTGGCTCCCGCCGTTCATTCATCTTGAGCCAAGAGCATTTAGGGTCACAAATGGTGGTTTGCCAAGGCCCAACTAACCTAGGGAACAAGGTTGAGCAATTTCAAATCTCATGACACTTCCCCTAAATCTACTTATACTAGAATTAGACGTCAAACAGGGCAAATAAGGCTGTTTTGAGGCAATTTTGGCACCCACCGTTGATATATCTTGATGCAAGAGCATGCAGGGTCACATATGGTGTTTTGCCAAGGCCAAGCTAACCTTAGGAACAAGGTGGAGCAATTTGAAATCTCATGATACCTCCCCTAAATCTACTTATACTAGAATTAGACGTCAAACAAGGCAAATATGGCTGTTTTGAGGCAATTTTGGCACCCGCCGTTGATACATCTTGATTCAAGAGCATGTAGGGTCACATATGGTGTTTTGCCAAGGCCAAACTAACCTTAGCAACAAGGGTGAGCAATTTGAAATCTCATGATACCTCCCCTAAATCTACTTATGCGAGATTTACAAGTTAAAAAGGGCAAATATGGCTGTTTTGGGGGCAATTTTGGCACCCGCCACTCAATTATCTTAATGCACCACCATTTAGGGTCAAATATTGTGGTTTGCTAAGGCCAAACTAACCTTAGGGAGAACCTTGACCCATTTGAAATCTCATGAGACCTCCCCGAAATCCACTTATGCCACTTTCTTCGTGAAAAAGTGCCAAAAGAGGCCCGAAAAGGCGGTATTTTGGAAATATCTCCCTAAAGGTTGATGGGATGACCGTCATTTGATCACAGGAGCAGGATATGATTGCGATTGGCAGATTGCGCTTCTTAAATCTGCTCAACTGCGCACAGAATTGGCACAAATCTCGCAAAATGAGCCAAAAATGCTTGCGGCGGCGGGAAAATCGCGACCGCGGCGGTTTCAGCGGTAGTCCGGCAACTGAATTTTGGGATCTGGCGACATCGTAAAATCATATGTGTGCCTGACTACAGTCCCAGCAGTCCGCCACTGTCAGTCCCAGTGTGAGCCACCGACTCGCAGATGCACTTGCAGTCGGGTAGCGACCTCCGGTGTCCTGACCTCGGTCAGTCTGCCTGGGAAACTGGTGGTTTGAGGAGTCGACGCCTCCGCCCAGACTGCATGAGGACTCCCTGATGCATGGCCTTCGTGGTAATGGGGCGAGGGAAAAGACGGCCTTGATGCCCGAACCCTTATGGAGGAGCTCGTTCGGCTTTACCACTGTGGACTCGCGTCGTGGATATGGACATGGTGCGCCCGAGGAAGGACCTGTGGGGACTCTCCCCCAGACTGCGGCCTTGGGAAGCCTCGGGTAGCCTGATGGATCTTTGTGGTCGCTTTCGACCTGTGGGACCACCTCGGTCGTCGTGTGGCGCCTATGTTGGCCGTGTATGCCACTGCCACTGTGGTCGTGACCGTCGCAGCCGGCACCCGATGCGCCTGGTATGGGTTAACGGGTCCTTTGGATGCCAAACAATCGCCGCCAGGACCCGGGACTTGATACTTGATACTATACTTGCGGTTACTAACAACTACAGCATCATACCTGTCTTACCGTGGGATTGTAATGGGCCACCTGACCCGCAAATTGGCCTGAAGTGAGGATGTGACACCCCCCCCTTCAGGGGATGGTCCTGGGTACCCGCTGCCATGCTTGGGTGTTATCGAGCCCCCCCCAGGGTTTGCTCTAAGGAGGGGGGTGAAGCGGTACCCAGAACCTATGGCCCATGGCCCGGAGGCCTGTGAGCCGTCACACCCGTGCGGAAGCCGCTGCCACCGGCTGTCAGCAGGATATCCCTGTTCTCTAATCCGCGAAATCTGGAATCCGATTTCTAACCAATAAATCGATGTAGAATTACCATAATTTTATTGTCTTGGTCAATTTTCGGTCAGAAATCGGTGAAATACCCGATTTCTACTGCAATTTCTAATTGTCGTGAAATCGCCGCCTGTTGTCGCCTGTTCGCGGGCTTTCGTCGCTTCTCCGTGGCGAGTTTTGTGAGGGATTTTTCTCGAGTACCTTTGAGGTTCTAAGAGAACTTAAGGGCTGGATCTAGAGGATTTTTCTTGTACTTTCATGTGGTGTGTTCACCAGAATTTTTCGCCGTTGCGTCTGAGAGAAAATCAGCGCGCAAGCTTTTCTGTCAATCGCTCGAACTCATGGTTCTCAAGTACCATGAGTTCGGACGGAACCCTACATTCCCCCCCTATGCCTTTCATCCATGCCCCTTTCACGTGGGCATATTACTTTGTATAGGGAAGCGGGCAATAGGGATGTTTTAGGCGGCCCGTGGGTGTCGCAAACCCAAGTCGTGTGCGTGCGCAAACGCTAACTTTGTGGCCTTGTGAGCATGAACGTTAAAAACCGAACACAATGCTCACAAGACCAAGAGCCCCAGGCCATTTTCGCTCTTTGAGCCAACTCAACGATGGCTCCACGCAATTCAATGCGTACCAAAACTCCATGTTCGAAAGAGGGCAAGTTTTGGTCGAAAATTAGGCCAAAATGGCCAGACCCCCGAGCCTCGTACTCGGAGCCTATGGGGACTTGAGCCTCGAACCAAAGCAATATGTAAAGCAGAGACCACGAACGACATCGTAGATGGCTTGGTTGTTTTTTACAACCTCGTCTTCTATTTTTTATAATTTCGCCTTGTGAGTACGCGTGCCATACTGCCTCTTTGCACACGCGCTCATATGCAAGCACTAATGACACGAGTGGGCGGAGACAATCTAACCATAGTGGGCATATTTGAAAGCACCTACTATGGGCCTACTCCAAGAATGTTTACCCATACTTCTGCTCCTCAAGGTCCCAAAGATATGTTCATGCCAATATCGCCGATATATGCACTTTTTCCCATAAGTAGTGTGCTTCAAGGATTGAGGTGTTAAAAATATTTCCATTATGCTTTGAACCTCAACTCTTGTTGCAAAAGGGAAGCAAAGCTTCGGTTTGCATCCATGCAAAAGCCCGAGGCTCCTTTCTCTTGTGATACGGAGATACGACTTTTCGAGGGACCTCTTTTGGGTGAATCTTGGCCGTTTTGCCCGGAATGGCCACAAACCCCTTCTCCCCCTGATTTCGCCCCCGAGGTTGCGTGCGCCACTTGACCAAGGGTAAGGGCAATTTGGAGAGGGCACATAAACTCGCATCGAATGGGGTGTTTCCCCATGTGGCCTCTCCTCTCGAAGGGAGAGTTGTGAGTCACCCAATTTGGGGTATGTTGCCATTCTGCCCCATTTGTGTGTCATTTTCCCTCCAATGAGGGAAATAGCTAGAGGCGACCATGAGGGTTGGCAAGCAGCATATATCGGGACCTAAGTCCCATGTGTCTATAGCATCTTTGGTTGAAAGGATCCTCGCCGTGGCCATGGAGATATTGAATCATGAGTGCGGGCCATTTTGGCCAAAGTTTGCTGTTTTTGCCATTGTATGCCATATTGGAACTACCATATCTCCATGGGGCATGGGATCTAGCCAGGAGGAAAGTGCGAAGATTGTTGCATATGACCAAGGGTTGAACGCCATCGAGTTTCGTATTTGCTCCTCTGGCTCATCCAGGGTTATTCAACTTTTGATGCCATCCATGATCTCCCCCTTTGCACCGCATGCTGCGTTCTGCCCCGTCCCCGTGCTCATCCCCTCGATGAACAGCAAGCAGCCGGTGTGACAGCAAGCCATAACCCAGGGCATGGGACCAAAGGGGATATCAAGGGTTGTGAATGAAGGCTTGGCGCGTCAATATCTGCAAGGTTTCCTACCCTGGACGGTCGACCGAGACGACCGATTGTGCCATTTTGGCATTTGTGGACCCAATTTGGATTGTCACCACGCCGAGTGGCCTGGAGATCTCTGGGAGCCAAGTACATGTGAGTCTCTGTTCGACTCCCAGTGGATCGCATATGGAATGGCGGATCTGATCTCCAAGCCGGCATGGAGATATACAATTGGGGATACCCCGGATTTTGGCTCTTTTTGAGCAGCCAAAATGACCCCCTTTTGGGACCCCAATTGCAGCCCCCCGTGTGGTCAATTGGCGGCCCCATATCTCTCTGCCCACAGAGAGCCCACACCTAATTTCAAGTTGTGCACCCGGTGAGAGGTCCTAGATCCTGCCTTCTATCCTGTGAGCCATTGGCCTTGCCCTGGCTGGGCGAATCACCCGTGGGAATGACGCCAATTTTGGTGATTTTGGCATCATGACCCCACCTGATGAACCCGTGGTGCCCTGATGCCGGGACCTCAGAGGGAACCAGGTTGGATGGGGGCTCCAGGGAGTTCGTATGCGAGGGGCATAGGGTCAGTTACCTCGTCCCTACCTCTGGCGGGTCCAGACTAGGGGTCAATTTTCGAGTTTTTGGAGCTAATATCGTTTTGGTTAGGTTACTCTTAGGGGATAATGGCGAGGCCTTATCTCCGGCTCAGAGGGGAGTTGGGACCTGCCGTTAAGGGAGCATGGGGAGCCACTGTCAGTTAGCCTTGGAGTTCCTTGGTTCCCAGGAACTCGCCTGTGGCTGGGCGGTACACCCTCCCCTATTGGCAGGGTTTCAGGGTCCGGACTGAGTAGGGCATGGGTTGTTTTTGAGCCCCCGCCCCTGCCAGCCACTGAGAGGGACGGACCTGGGATTGGGATATGAGTTGGGATTGAGTGTCTATTGTCCTGTGATGCCCTTACCCCAGTCCAGTCTTAACCCCATGTGTACATATCCTGATGTGTTGCTGTACATACTTTTGTTCCCTTGTTTCAGGGTGGGAAGGATCCTGAAACGCTTTGTCACATGACATGAGCATGAGGATGCCCCTGTGAGCGTAGTGCTTTGCCTGCCTGCTTGCTTGCGCGTGTCCGCCGCAGCGTCCCGTGGCCAGGCCCCCCACGGGAACGCGTCACTAATGTACAAGACAGTGAGTGCAATGATTCATACACTTGTGAGTATTCAAAGAAGATAATGTCCGTTGCAGCATAGGATACATAGGTTGGGTGACGAACTCAACGGAGTGACGTGGCAAAGTGACGAACCAAAGCACAAGAAGAAAAAGAAGAGTTCACTTGCGGATTGCGGAGCAACGAACGACGTACTTTCTTCCGTTCCAGTGCGTCTACCTCAGCTACTTCCACTTCCACTCCTCTTCCACCAGGACTCCTCCAGCTTCAAGGGACTCGTGATCCCCCAGACGCGTAGGCGTGGCAAGAGCCGAAGCCCGAGCGCCCATCAACGCGTACCAATCCCGTTTTACGGGGCCTGCCAGTGTGGCCGGAGGCTGCACACCAGGATTTAGCCAGATCGTCATTCCGGGCTTCCTATCATCCACTGGAGTCGCCCTAGCTTCCGATTCGTATCCATATCCGTAACAGGATGAAGCTAACACTATTAACACCCGTTCAGAAGAGTTTTCATTTGCTCGGCCCGCATTAAAGCACAGGCCGAGTAGCAGGGAGCACGCGCACGAAACACGAGCACCAGGCGAGCAAGGAGGCGCGGACAGGCCTCGACTGAATTTCTCGAGGGCATTAATATCCATCCTGTTGACTAAGAAGCGATTCCATAATAAACTTCCTCAAATTCTACGCCTGAAATTGCATGAAAGTAATACAAAAGGAAATTGTCGGCCGATTGGCCTCGCAGTGGCACACGGCATAAAACCAGGAAGCAGATCGGCTTAGATACCATGAAACACATGGCCGTTCAGGAGGGAGGGCACGGGATACGTGTCACCCCCCTCTCTAGACCATATCCACGGTCCAGGGATACGTGAAGGGGTATGCTTGCTCCTTGTTGATGCTTGGGAGCGTGTAGCATGCCCAACCTGGTCAGAAAAGCAAACATGACAACACCTAAAAAAAACCAAAAATCTGGTTCATATCGCTTCGTTGAGGCAAACGACTATCACCGCTGAATAGGCGACCCCCAAAATATGGTACCGAATGGTGATAAAATGAAAAACAGAAAATGCCTTTTTCGACTCCAGAATTTTTTTTCAGTAATTTTTTCAGCCGGTTGGGCCCAGGTGAGAGCATCAGGGAAACAGGTGGCATTGTTGGACCAGGCACTGCTATCGAATGGCTGTGGGTAACCACGGATTTGTCCAACTCCACGACATGTTAGAATGGCGGGCCAGAGAAATTTCCGAGAACTGCTGCTCTTTCTGGTAACAACTCTAAAACTGAGATCTCGAAACGGAGGCGTCCTGGAGGGAAACCGACCTCACTGGTGCGTCCGGCACACTTATTGGGTGGTTATGGACGTCGAGGAATCGCAAACCGGGGGCGATAGGGTGGCGTTCTAAAAATAGAAATTTGCTGCTAAAAATAGCACAAAATGTTCTAAAAATGGAACGTGGTGACCTAATAATAGAAATGCCATTTCTGGAATGAATTACCACAAACGGATGTTGTGGTTGTGTCCCGCAACCTCAAAATAGGGTGAGGTGACAAGCCAACAGACAGTGGGGATGAGGGAAGCAAAGCAAAATTGACGCAACTTTATATCCACCGCAGACTCTCGAATTCCAATCGATTAGTCTACGAACGATCCCATATAGCGGGGTTGTCGCTTCTGCGGATGTAGATACCCCATGCTCCATCAAAAAAATGTTTGTTGGTCTTGACATCCAATAGTTCGCTGGAGTCCACGGAGAAAGCGGCGACCGACCGCGCACGCAGGTGGCACACACGGGCCAAGACTGATCTCGGTTCCATAATCTCGTCTCATGTCAAGGAATTCGGGTTGAGGAGGTACCTTGGAGGCTTGGAGCATGGGTAAAGACATCTCTGCAGCAAAGAAAGGCAATCAAACATCAAAATTCAGGTCAAGAGGCATACAAATGCATCCTGTCAACGAGAAGAGGGAGCAAAACCTCCTAAATTCCAGAAGTCTTGAACCACCCAAATTCATACCAAAATATGAAGTGAGCACACACAGATTTTTTGTCGGTCATAGGTTAAGAGGAGTAGTAAGTCTCAAATGTACTCCATGGTTAGGGTAAGGCGCACATGTAGGACGACGCAGCAAAAGACAGCAAAATTCAGGGGAAAGGAGTGAGTCAAACAAGTGGAGAAGCTGAGAAACGCAAATAAAGTGACAATTCGACAAGTGCCATGAATTGATCACACACACTCACTCATTCGCAGTGCTGATGGCAACAACACCCGTTGCGCAACGTCGTATGGGCCAAAATTACCCAAGTATGAATCTGGGGGACCTGAACGTATATGATGTACGGCTTGCGCCCGTGCATGCGGTAAAGTCCGTAAAATACAAACACAAAGGCATTGTTCAAAGGTATGACACCAGAAAGAAAATTGTCTCATGCAAAGAAACAATTGCATAGTACCAGTAAATCAAGTCCAATCGTAAAAGGTAAATATATGATGTAGAACACTGGACAAGGGGGTGATCAGCCTCCCATAGTACAGCATGCATCCACGAAGGGATCAGTGAGAGACAAGATGTCGTCCTCAGCTTGAATGATGGCAGCCATCAAGTCCCTGGCGGAAATGTCGACGCCTTTTTGACCGAGATAGGCTTGCCACACTTTGTTGATGCGGGGCACAAATGATGGAGGAGGTAACCAGGAGTCATGAGACTTCCCATATCCTTTCGACTTCAACTTGAACTCAATTCCACGGGACGGCAGGGTTTGGTCGGTGGCTCACAGTTTTGTCAACGACATAGTTGTCCTCCTCAAGGTATTCATCTTGGTTGGAGCTGTCCTCATGTTGGGTGTATTGGAAGTCCACGTGCTTCCCCGGGATATCCGGAACACGGTCCTTCAACTGGGTCTGGTGCCGGGTTTTGAATTGAGAGGGACCCGTCTGGACGAGAAAGGTGTTTGGACCCACCCTTTTGGCAATGTTACCAGGGATATACCAAGTCTTTGTCAGATGAGTGCCCAGCGGCCGGGGTCTTTCAACCCAGACATGGCCTCCAACGTTGAAAGAGGTGACGGGGCCCTTGGGTGTCTTGTCTTGCCGCTTAGCATGCTCCTTTTCAAGAGCATCCTTCACCAGTTTGGCGGTGTCTTCGGCCGCTTTGAATGCCTGCACGGCATCTTTGGCAAGACCGGTGGTATACCAGGGAAGGGAGCAACTCAACCTATCCCTGGTGAAAAGAATTTCGTGGGGGGACAGCCCAGATGGTTTTGGCAAGTGGTGGTAGGCTTGGATGGCTCTCCACATCTCCCCGAACCAATTCTTCTTTTGGTTCTCCAGGTGAAGCTTGCGCAGCCTCTCCAAAACCCTCCGACCGGCCACTTCGGCTTGGCCATTTGAACGGCTAAGGTGTGCCACAGACGTGGCATGCCGTACACCCATGTAAGCACACATGGCCTTGAACCATCCACCCGTGGACTGCGGGACGTTGTCGCTGCAAATCGTCGCAGAACGTCGAAAATGGTCAGCCAATGCTTGATCATCTTCTCGGCCACTTCTTTGGCTGTAAGACCCTTTTTCTTGGCCAGAAGGCAACAAGAGAGCCCAAATGGCGGTCGACAACAATGACTACACAATCATATGTGTCCTTACCCACCTTAACTTCAGGCATGGAGAAAATGTCCATGCTGACGGACTCCATGGGTCTTTCGGGGATCGGCGTCCATTGCTCATCACCCACCAGCGAGTAATTCGCCGGGTTGCAGGCGGCACACACTTGGCAGTTGCTCTTCACCTTATTGAGGAGCTCCCGGGCTCCGTCAGGAAACAAGAACCTTGGTTCCACGTCTTTTCATTGCCTCGCTGCACTGGGGTGCATCAACTCTGGATGCCACTCATCCAGTAGGTCTTTGGCACGAGATTCGGGGACGAGCAGCTTTTCATTCAGGAACATTTTTTCATGTTCGACCGAAAGTTTTTGGGGCCATTCTTCATCGTCGTCGGGGCTGGAGATCACCTTGTAATACTAGGCCCACGCCTCAGAGGTGGCATAGTCGGACGTCCAGTCTTCCCTCAGGCACGACTGAGATGTTGAACGATTTGCATCCGTCGAGGAGGTAGCCTTCGACTTCGATTGCGGCTTGTCACTGGCTGGCATCTGAGCGAGTGGCCGGATGCTCATTGTCTCCGCCATATCTCGCATCATCACTGGATCAGCAGGATCAGCAGTGTCTGTCTTGGACGCCATTACGACGAAGCACTTGACTCCTTCTTCCTCCAGCAGTCGCTCCATATCGATGATCTGTTTGGCCTCCATGGTTTCTTCCTCGTCCCCATGGGCACTTACATCCACCATTCCCTTGCTCGCCGGATACGCCCATCGGCTCATGCAGTCCGCCACGGTGTTGTCCTTTCCCGGGACGTACACCACGGATAGGTCGAACGTGGCCAAAGTCTCATGCCATCGGGCACGTCAAGATGCTGGGCCAGAGGGAGTATCCACATGCTCCTTGTGCCAAGATTGCAAGCTCTGGTGGTCCGTGCAGACAACTACCGGTTGTAGTCCGATGTGTCCTGCCCACTTACGTAGAGCACAAATAATGGTGTATGTCTCCTTTTCTCTGGGTTTCCAGGTCTGGCGCTGGCCAGGAGCGAGGACTCGGCTCCAGAAGGCGACGGGCATGTGGGTTCCAACATCCTCCACTTGCTCGAGGACCGCTCCGACCGCATAGTGTGAAGCGTCCGTACAGAGCACGAACCATTTGTCCGCGTTGATGAGCCAGAACTTCAGCTTATCAAGCAAAGCGCGCTTCATGGCCTCAAAGGCATCATTGGCTTCATCGTCCCATATGATGGGCTTCTTGCTGCCCTTCCTGGTCTCATCTCGGTTGCCTTTCAGCAAGGCTGTTATCAGGGCGGCCATTCCTGCATACATCCGGACATAACCAGAGGAGTAGTTGCAGAATCGGAGGAAGGCTCGCATCTCCGATACTGTCTTGGGGCGCTCCCAATTTTCCACTGCAGCAATTCTGCCGGGAAAGGGCTTGCGCTGCCCCATACCAACCAGGTGTCCAGCAAATGCCACTTCTATGACTGCGATGGTGGCTTTGTCGGCACTCCCAGTGAGTTGCAAAGAGACTAGGAGATCCAAGACTCTCCTCAAGTCAGCTTCATGGGCGGGTAGCATTTCCTGATCGGTCATATCCTCCGTGCCTGACCCTACGATGATATCATCGACAAAAGGATCGGCGCAGTCGGAAACGGGCTTGAGGATGGCTTCCAACAGTCAATGGAAAGACGCAGTGCCGTTTTTACATTCCAACGGCATTACCTTCCATTGGAGAGGAACCAGTCGGATAGACATGGCAGTGCATGCACGAGACTCCGGCGCCAACGGCATTTGGTGGTAACCGTGTTTCAGGTCGATCACCGTGAAGAGCCTTCGCCCATGTTGCCTCTGCAACATATCCTCGATGAGGGGCAGGGTGTAGGAGGTGAACTCCGTTTGCTCGTTGAGCCCTCGGTAGTGGACGACCAGCCGCCATTCCCCGGCCACCTTCTTCGGAACAACGAAGGCGGGAGAGGCCCACTCGCTGGTGCATGGTTCCAGCCACCCACGCTCCATGAATTCTTTCAATCTGGCCTTCATGGCTTCAAGGAGGTCTCCCCCAAAGCAAACTCACGTTTTCTGAATACCTTCTGTGGATGTCGGAGGCGGATGTTTGCTTCGCCATACGCGCCACGAATCAGAGGATCTTTGGTGGGCTTTCGAATGAAGAATTTCTTCGCATTATCTCCCTTGATTTTTTCCCGTAGAGCTTGGACACGAGGGTCGGAGTCGGCGAAAGCTTTGGCTTTGATCGGCACCTCCACCATGGACCTCACATCGGTAACCTGGGACAGGTGGACTTGGTCTGTTCCGGGTCTAAGGCGCGGGGGTCCTTCGAGGCTCCGGAGGGGCGATGGATTCCACACTTCGTCCGGTAGATATCACCATACGTGGGGGGCATTTCCTCCTCGCGGCTCACCCCGTCGGCCTAATGGTCAAGCACTCTACAAACAAATGCATTGCTATCAAAGGCACCCGAGGCGATGGAGTCATCTTCCCACCACTTGGTGTCCTCCTTGCTCCCTTTTGCAGACATGATCTCGTGCATAGGGTTGTGCATGTATCCCAACACGACGTCAAGCTCATCGGCGGTTGGGTTGTCACCCCCCTCTGTGTATTGGTCGGCCTCTTGTGATGGCCCTGCGAACATGTAGCGCATGGGCTCAGCAACTACTCGCGCGACCATACGGATATCGGCTTCGGATTCATCCAAGAGTGAGAAATCCACATACACCACCGTGGTTCGGCCGGGTGTGTTGCCTAATTGTTGGCCCCTAGCATCCTGATAGATGGTCTGTCCCGTCGGGAACTCGTAAGAGTTTAGGGTCATGCGTTCCAAATCATCTTTGAGCCTCAACACTCGGTCATCTTCCCACACTTTCTCCGTTAGCACAAGCAGGGCCTTGGCTCGGTTGGACTTGACCTCTTCCTGTTCGTCACAGGGGCGACGCCAGGGGGAACCATGGGGCGCCCCTCCACGACCGAGTGCACCTACCTACTTACCTCGGTTGGACTTAATTTTTGCAAATGCGCGGGGCACACATCCTGGGTTGCAGTGAATCCATAGCAATCCCGAAAAAATGCTCATCCCATCGCTTGAACCATGCAGAGTCCTGGGTATGCCAATATGTCTAGCCTAATCGAGGACTTTCGGAGTATGCAGAGGTGAAGGCATCCGCCGATGGCTTGCCTGCTCCCAATCTTGCAACTGCCTCTTGGAAGGCTTCGGGAGTAAAATCATATTCGTCGTGGGGCTTTTGGCATGGCTTGACTGCCCGTACGGCGCGGCAGCTGCTCGCGTTCCGCATGTGCCCAATGGGTCTCTTCAAATGCAAGGTGGGCGGACAACCAGGACAAGCGGTCGTCTTTGTAGAGTGTCATGGGGTTTGAGGTTTGAGGTTTGATTTTGCGGGTACTAGACGCCTTTCGGCCCCGGGGGGCCACCTGGTCGGGCCAGGTGATATCCTCCCCACCGGGTCCTAGTGTGGGGCCCTCCAAGACGCACCTCCTGCCTGGTGGCGGAGTCCCCCGGCTTCACAGAGCTCGGAGCCCCGTCCTTCCCCGGCTTCCCCGTTTCGCCACTCCCCGGTCAGTGCATCAATTCGCAGCCGTGGCTGCGGGCGCTTACCCACTGCGTCGCCCCCCTAATGCGTGGTCGCCCGGGGCGCCGGCGCCGCCGGGCCCGTGCTACTGGCTTGTCGCCAGTGGGACCGCCTTGGGCTGGCGCGGAGGCTGCCTAGCCTAGGGGTTGGGGCGTGGCGTTGTGCGCCACTACTGCCTTGGCGGGTGCCGTGCCCCGTCTGTGTGTGCGCGGCGCTCGCGGCCGGTTCGGGGGGTTCGGGCCGGTACCTGGTGTTGTGTCTCTCTCTCTTCCCCCTCCCCGCCCCGCGTGTTCGTTGCTGCATGTGGCGGGCCGTCCCGTCCGGGTGTCCCTTACCCTCGCTCGCTGGTACGCCATTCCACGTGATGTGTGCATTCCGCGCGCTCGGTCCGGTTGCCCTTCTGGTAGTCCCCGCGTGTCCCTTTCGTGTGTGTGCGCTCGCGCTCTCGCGGTGTCCGCACCCCCCCCCTGGGTGGTGTGGCGTGCGCACCTCGCGTGGTCCAGGCACTGGGCGCCGGTAGGGCCGTTCCACGTGGTCCGTGCCCCTCCGCGTGTCCTGTTCCGGTCCCTTGCTCCGTCTGGCGTGTTTGGGGAGGGGCGGTCCGGTCCCGGTTCCCCCCTACTTGGCTTGGGGTTGTGGGGGTGGCGGCAGGGCGTCCCCGGGGGGGGTGCCTTCTACCGTTGCGAGGGGCGTCTGGGGTAATGCGCTCCCCCTCCCCCGACTGCCCGCCCACTGGGTGGGCTGCTGGGGCCCGCGATCCACGTGTTGTGGGCGCGGGCGTGCGGGTGTGGGGGCCCTGCTCTGTCTCCTCGGCCGGCACGCCCTGTGGGGGCTGCGCGCCGCGGGGCGGGTCCGTGGCGTTCATGTGCTGGGGGGCGGGCTGGGGGGGGGGGGGGGCGTCATGGAACTTTGGGCCGGTTGTACACCCGTATCCGTGGCCGCCATAAAGTCGTAGCCAATGATAACGTCCCAGTCCATTTCCGCCTCGTAAAAGGTACCAACCAAGGTAGCACGCTTGCCCTTGTCCGGTCGCGACACTTCTTCATGGTTCAGGAATTCCATCTCAAGGTGGACTTCGGTGCTGCCTCCACCCATGTACTGTCCATTGGCGACCTTCAAGCGAACCGGGTCCGGGCTCGTCTTGATACAAGATGCTGGGAAAAGCCCAGTCCTGACGAGACTGACTTGGGCTTCCGAGTCCACCAGCACACTCACCAACATTTCAACCCCTTGGCAGGTTACCCGGAGTCGCAAATCGAGTTGTCGCTCGCCGCCAACCAAGCGGACGGCTAATAGCTCTAGCTTCTCGGGGGCCTCGGGCAGTTCGATGAGGTGTTCCTATAGGGTGTAGGTTACGGGTGGCGGCCCGTCTTCAGCTCCCTGCTCATGGGTGACTCTGCTGCACGTCTTTTCTTCTTCTTCACCTTCGCTTTCACTTCCGGATTCAAGAGGGGGTAATTCTGCCTCTTCGTCGTCTTGAGGACTTCGTGATGGTGAGGGAGACGAGATAGTTTTCCGAGGACGGTGCCTCGTCAACCGTCCTTCCGACCTTCCGGCCGGGTTTGCATGCGGCCGGGTCACCAGCTGGGGCCCTGGGCTGCAGGGCCCCCGCTAATGAGCGGTTGTTGAGGGCGACGCCGCTTGAGGCATGCCCTCTTTTGGACCCTTCTCCGATGTCAGCATCTTCTGAAGCCGGTTCGGACCCCCGTGACCATCTTTGGGTCACTTGGGGCATGTGCCTATGGGCCGGCAAGCCGCCATTGGGCTACGAGCTATGAGCAGCCACATTCACAACCGAGGCGCCGCCAGCTGGGATTTCGGTAATTTTTCAGCCTTACGTTCTGATTATCAATATTTTGACGGCTGGCAGTTGGCTCGCGAGTCTGCGGTAACCGACTGTTTAACTGTTATTTTCAGATATTTTATCGCAAACCCCGATGAACGAAGAAATTTCATCAGAAAAGGGTTCGTTGCTTCCGCAATTTTCAGGTTATACACTCGCAAAATTAATCCGATGTTTTCAGCCTTTCAGAATCGGATTTTTGATTTCGAGGTTGCCCCACTTGATATGACCGATTTCAAGTGGTTCTACGTGTTCCCCTCTACATGAATCAACCTTTCTTTTTGTTCTCTCCTTCATTTTTCTTGGAGATATAGGCGAAACAAAGATGATTCGTGAGGCCACTTCGAAAAAACATACCTCCGGCTCACTGCGAGGAATATCAATTTTGAGACATGGGTTGGAACTGTCTTGGTCTCAACCAGCCCGTGGTAGAAAGTGCCTTACAACTCTTGGACCATGATACGGAATATTTTAATATGAGTTTCGAGTGTACCGCAGGAGTGTTGGTGTTGCATAGAAACTTTCCTTGGGTTCCTACGTATTTTTAACATGAAGTAATGACCATGGAGGGGCATGGCATACCATGGGGGGAGGCACTTTCAAGGGTATGTGTTATATGGATGGTATGTGCTTCGCTATGCTCGCGCCCATGTTATACATCTCCGTTTGTAGGAAAATATGTGGAGTCACACGTTGCAAGGGCCTAAGTTTCGGAATGGCGTCGCGCAATCGCAGCAGAAGAAAAAGAAAAACCAAGAAAAAGACGCACAACCAGAAAAAATAAAGCGCAAAATCGTTTTTTCCGACCTCAGAAACCCCCACAAAAATTTTGCGCCGCTGTTTGGCGAGGTCGCAAAATTTAGGACACACACAGAAAAAGAAGAACAACAGAGTCGCGACGGCGACGAAGTCGAGCGTTGCATGCCCCAAAACACCTAGCAAAGTGTGTGTCCTAGGCGCTAGGGACTTGTGCACGCTCGGACAACAAAGAAGAAGAATAGAGGCGAACACCAAGAACAAGCGAACCGCGACGACGAAGAAAATGAACAATGCGTGCTCCAAACCACCTAGCAACGTGCGTGTCGTCGGAGCTAGGAGGCTTGTGCGCGTCGAAGAAAAAAAAAAGAGAAGGAACCACAACAAAAGGAGAAACACCAAACCACAAACAAAGAAAACACGACCACGGACCACGGGAAAACAATGGTATGACGACCAAGTATGTTACGGCCCCATGCATCCTACATATCACATGCACCGCTACACATGCGTAGAAGAGAAAACCAAGCCAAGCTCCAACCACCGCGAGATACACGACGAAAAAAAAAAACAACCAAAGCGCAAAAGGTATGGGGCGGCCACGGACAATGGGGAAACAATGAAAAGGCGAACAAGTATGTTAAAAATACGAAGGAGGGCGCCAAGGGAGCACACCACGCACGCATACCCAAACGTACGCAAAGCCGCAAAGTGGAAGAAAACTGAGACAAGGTCAAAGAGGAGCATGGTATGAAACCCCACCCCCGCCCCACCCACACAACGTGCACGCGCTCTCGTCATAGGCGATGCCCACGAACCACGGGGAAACAATGGTATGGCGAGCAAGTATGTTAAGAATGCGAAAGAGGGCGCCAAAGGGACGGACCACGCACACACGCACACACATAAACAAGACCGCAAGGTGCAAGAAGACGGAGACAAGAGCAAGGAGAAACATGGTATAAAACCCCACCCCGCCCCGCCCGCAAACACGCACACGCTCTCACTATAGGGGATGGCCATGTACCACGGAGAAACAATGGTATGGCGAACAAGTATGTTAAGAATGCGAGGGAAGGCGCCAAAGGGACGGACCGCACACGAAAACACAAACGTACACAAGGCCGCAAGAAGCAAGAAGACAGAGACAAGACAAAGGAGAAACATGGTATGAAACCCCACTCCCGCCCCACCCACAAACAAGCACACGCTTTCTCTATAGGGGACGACAACAAGAAGCTGCACAAGGTATGACAAGTATGTTACGGGGAAAAAGAAGAAAAAAACACAAAGGCGCCTTCCACGCCCTCTCTATAGGGGAAGCGCAAGGCAAAGAGGTGTGTTATCGAAGACGCCACGGAAAAAAAAGGAAAAAAAGGAGGAGACACAAGGCACAACACGCAAAAGCAACCAAAAGACCTGCACACGCTCCTTCTCTACAGGGGAAGAAAACACGGTGGGACAAAAAAAGAGGTACGTACTACGCATCATGCATGCCACGCATTTCTGCTACGCGTCTACAGGACCTCTTCTTCTGCTTTTTGAACCATGCCGACGACCGACGACCAGAACCAACCAAGGTATGACACGCCCCACCAACCACACACCGCAAGCACACACACGCACACGCACGGCAGCCACACCGCGCATGACCCCCACCACGCCACCCACACCGACACGAAGGGCCACACAGCACACACACACACGCACCAGGACCAAGGAGAAGGACACCCGGGGCCCCCACCACCACAACCAGTGGACCCCAGCCAGGAGTGGCGGGGAACCACGCCCACGGCCAACGGCCAGGAGAGGCAAGGGGCGGGGGCACCAAACCGCAGACCACCGGCACACCACACACACGCAACCACACACACCAGCACATGCGGAAAACACAGCCACCGCACCACCACACCACCAACAACACAGACACCACAAACAGGCGACACACAACACAGCACAGCCACCGCGACCACCCACACACACCACAAACACACACAACAAAGGACACCCCGAACCGCGAAACACACCACCACAACCGGCGGGCCCCAGCCAGAAGTGGCGGGGAGCCGCACGTCACCACCGGCAGCGAAACCCAGCCGGGAGTGGTGGGGAGTGGCACACAGGAACCTCCGCCAGGAGTGGTGAGGGACCAACCACACCACACACCAGCCACAACCCCACCACACACCACCGCCGCCAGCGGACCCGAGCCAGGAGTGGCGGGGAACCGCGCCCGGGGCCCTCAGCCAGGAGTGGCGAGGACCGCCCACCACCACCGGCAGCGAAACCCAGCCAGGAGTGGCGGGGAGTAGCACACAGGAACCTCCGCCAGGAGTGGCGAGGGACCAACCACACCACACACCAGCCACAACCCCAGCAACACACCACTGCCGCACACCACACACCACACACCACATACCACACACCACCGCCGACAGCGAAACCCAGCCAGGAGTGGCGAGGAGTAGCACACAGGAACCTCCGCCAGGAGTGGCCAGGGACCAACCACACCACACATCAGCCACAACCCCACCACACACCACCGCCGCCAGCGGACCGCAGCCAGCAGTGGCGGCAACCCGCGCCCGGGACCCTCAGCCAGGAGTGGCGAGGACCGCCCACCACCACCGGCAGCGAAACCCCGCCAGGAGTGGCGGGGAGTAGCACACAGGAAAGTCCGCCAGGAGTGGCGAGGGACCAACCACACCGCACACCAGCCACAACCCCACCAACACACCACCGCCGCACACCACACACCACACACCACACACCACACACCATACACCACCGCCGACAGCGAAACCCAGCCAGGAGTGGCCGGAACCGCGCCCGGGACCCTCTGCCAGGAGTGGCGAGGAACGCCCACCACCACCGGCAGCGAAACCCAGCCAGGAGTGGCGGGGAGTAGCACACAGGAACCTCCGCCAGGAGTGGCGAGGGACCAACCACACCACACACCAGCCACAACCCCACCAACAGACCACCGCCGCACACCACACACCACACACCACACACCACAAACCTCACACCACCGCCGCCAGCGGACCCCAGCTAGGAGTGGCGGGGAACCGCACCCGGGACCCTCAGCCAGGAGTGGCGAGGAGCGCCCACCACCGCCGACAGCGAAACCCAGCCAGGAGTGGCGGGGAACCGCACCCCGGACCCTCGGCCAGGAGTGGCGAGGGACGCCCACCACCACCGGCAGCGAAACCCAGCCAGGAGTGGCGGGGAGTAGCACACAGGAACCTCCGCCAGGAGTGGCGAGGGACCAACCACACCACACACCAGCCACAACACCACCGCCGCACACCACACACCACAAACCACACACCACACACCACACACCACCACCGCCAGCGGACCCCAGCCAACGAGGGACCAGCCACGGCACACACCGACCACACCCACACCCACACCAGCAGCAAGCCCCAGCCGGCCCCAACCACACACCCACACACGCACACACACACACCAACACGCACGGAAGGCACACCCACACCCACGCCGCCACGAACGCCCGATACACACACCAACACAGACACCACGCGCGCACGCACCGCGCCACGAACACACACACCGACGGCGAACCACAACCAGGGGAGGTGGGGACACGCACACAAGCAACACGGCCAGGAAAAGCGAAAATCGCCCCCCACCACCAACACCCCAGCCGGGAGAGACGGGAAACCCAGCACCGCAAACCACACAGCGAAATGGGGGGCGGGACGAAAAGGGCCCACGGAAGACGCAGGCGAGGGACCCAACCTCAGGGGTTTGGGGGCCCCTCCGTGACCGTATCGGCCTTACCTGAGCACACACAATAAGGTGGGATACGCCCGGGACCGTTGGTCAGCGGCCCGCGGTGGCACCGGCCCTGGGGGGGTGACCAGTGGGCCTGACCAAGAGCACTCCCCACGGCACGTACTGCGCTTCGGGCCCAGCGAGGGGCTGCGGGTAGGGCACACCGTCCATCGGGGCAGGCAAGAGACACGCCTATCCCGCAAGGACTCCCCTGCGACCCACAGTGTACCCGACCCCGGTGTGGGGAACGGCTGGAGTACCTGGCTACGGAGCAGGTCCATTTGTACCGAGCGGGTACAAATGGACGGCCCGTACAGCAGAGTTACACCCTGACGGGGAGTGCAAGCATCGGCCCCCCCAAGGGGAAACACCAGGGGAAGGGACCCCAGCCGACGACAAGGACCCCCCCCCACCCACCACAGCCGGGAAGGCCCGGGCACGGCACCAGGGAAACACCGCCCCAAGCGACGCGGAAAAGGGACAGAGGGAGGAGGGCACGCAAAGGGGGCGGCGGGGGGACACACCAACAACAGACCCCAGCCAGAGGGGGCGGGGAACCACACAGCCGAGACGGGAGAGGGGCCACGACACACAGCCCCAACACCCACACAGAGCCGCCAAACCAAGGCCAGAAAGGCGAGGACAGGCACCCAAACGCACCACCAACACACCGCACACACGCCCGCGCATGCACACAACACACACCACCACGACCGCCACCGACACGAGCCCCACAAACGCACACCACACACCAAAGCGCAAGCACCGCCCGCACCGCAAACACAACACACGCAAACCCAAAGAACAAGAACCCAGCAACCCCCCGCCAGGGGAGCTGCAGGGCCCCCAGAAACACCACTAGGACACAAAGGTGGACCCACCAAGCCCTCAGCCAGGAGAGGCGAGCGGCCACACCCAGCAACACCCAACCGACCACGCCCAACCCCAGGACCAGGCACTACGACACCCACACCAGCACCGCCACCAACACCCGAACCGGACGCCACAACACCCTCACCAGCGGAGACACCCGGAACCAACGGAGACACCATCGGCAACACCAGCGACCCCAGCCCCAGCACAACACCTAGGACACCCTCACCGACAACAAACCAACACATAAAGCCACCCAACACTGACCAACGACCGCACCCAGCCGGTCCCGTCCCCCACCGACCCGCACCCAGAACCACCGCCACTAGCATCCACACCATCGGAAACACCAACACCACCAAGAATCAAGCCAGCACAACACCCTCACCAACACCATCACCGCCAGCACCATCGCCTACGAAACCTACGCACACCAACACCAGTTCCAGCACCTACATCACCCAAGCCAACGGCATCCAACACACCATCGCCGGCATCACCCCACCATCAACGTCGCCACCGGCAACCTCCGCCACCGGAGGGAACCAAAGCCACCACACCCGGTGAGCTAACAAGCACCAAGCCCCAGCCAGGGGAGGCGAGGGCACACACCCAGAACCATCAGCAACAACACCCTCGCCACCAAAACAACCACAGGGCGCCAACCACCACGCAGTCACCAGCGGCACCCACACCACCGGCGCCACCAACACCACCCTCACCCACGACACCACCCGGGGCATCGCCTGCACCACCTACACCAACAGCATCACCAGCAGCCCACACCACCTACTGCACACCCTCCCAGAGAGAGCCACAGAAACCAGCCACCGCCCACCCGCGAACACAGGCCACTGACCACCCACACACAGACCCACACCAACCACCAGCAGCATCAGCAACATCAGAGACGTCCTAAACCATAGCAACGCCCGCAACGACCTCGCCACCGGCATCACCGACACCGCCACCGACAGTGCGACCTCAGCAACAACAACCTAGGGCGTCAACGGCAGCTGCCACGGCGACACCACCAGGTACAACACCATCGACATCAACGACACCAAGGGGGCCAACACGCGGGCCAACGACGCCCATGGGAACCTCCGCCAGGAGTGGCGAGGTCCCACCCCCACCGTCAGAACACCACCATCCACCAGGGCATCACCTACAGCGCCCTCGCCTTCGACATCACCCACAGCTCCGCCGGCGGCGCCCGCGCCAACACCGTCACCAGCACCGCCGACAGCGGCAACACAGCGCCACCGCCAACCATTCACAGCACCAACCTCCCCAACACCGGAAACAACCGGCACCACCCCACCAGGACCACAAACCGACCAACCACCAGCCACGAGTAGCACGCCCGGAACCGCCGACCACCCAAACGCAGGCCGCGCCCAGCACCAACACCAACAACACCCACGCCAACAGACCACCACGAGACACGCCAGCCACCAAGTATCACCTATGGCACCCTCACCATCGGCAACACCAACGCCGCCAACACCCACGGCACTGTCCACACCACCACCAACCCCAACAACGACGGGCCAAGGTGCCGTCACCTACAACACCCCTACCACCACCACCACGACCCCGGCACCAAGTAACACCTAGGGCACCCCCACCATCGGAGTCACCGAGGACGCCAGCACGGCTGGCGAACGTACGCCACCGAGCCCTCAGCCAGGGGTGGCGAGCGCCCACACCCAGCAACACCCAACCAACTACGCCCAAACCCAGGACCAGGAACTATGACACCCACACCTGCACCGCCACCAACATCCAAACCGAACGCCACAACACCCTCACCAGCGGAAACACCCGGAACCAACGGAGACGCCGTCGACAACACCAGCAACCCCGGCACCCAGCACGACGCCTGAGACACCCTCGCCAACAACGAACTAACACAAGAAACCACCCAACGACCATGTTACACCGAAGGCGTTACAACCGCGCCACCCACCGACCCGCACCCAGAACCACCACCAGCAGCATCCACACCAACGGAAACGCCAACACCACCAACAATCAAGCCAACACAACACCCTCACCATCACGATCACCGGCGGCACCGCCGTCCTCACCATCGCCTACGATACCTACACACCGACCAACACCGGATACAACGCCTAGATCACCCAAGCCAACAGCATCAAACACACCATCGCCAGCATCACCCCACCATCAGCGTCGCCACCGGCAGCCTCTGCCACCAGAGGAAACCAAAGCCACCACAGACGGTGAACCAGCAAACGACCAACCCTCGGCCAGAGGAGGCGAAGACGCACGCCCAGTACAATCAACAACAACACCCCCGCCACCAAACCAACCACAGGGCGCCATCCACCACGCAGTCCCAGCGGCACCCACACCACCGGCGGCACCACCCTCACCTACAGCATCACCAGCAGCCCACGCCACCTACTGCACACCCGCCCAGACAGAGCCACAGGAACCAGCCACCGCCCACCCGCGAACACAGGCCACTGACGACCCACATACATACCCACACCAACCACCAGCAGCATCAACAATATCAGAGACGCGATAAACCATAGCAACGCCAGCAACGACCTCACCACCGGCATCACTGACGGCACCACCGACAATGCGACCTCATCAACAGCTACCCGGAGCGTCAACGACAGCCACCACGGCGACACCACCCGGTACGACACCATCGGTAACAAGGACACCAAGGGGGCCAGGGCCAACACACCAGCCAGCGACGCCCAAGGGAACCTCCGCCAGGAGTGGCGAGGTCCCGCCTCCGCCGTCAGAACACCACCAGGGCATCACCTACAACACCCTACAACACCAACACTGACAGCTCCCCCGGCGCCGCCCTCACCAACACAAACACCAGCACCACCGACAGCGGCAGCACGGCGACACTGCAGCATCCGCAGCACCCGCAGCATCGACACCCACGACCACAACCGAAGCAACACCTGCCACTACAGACCCAAGGACAGTCGAAGGAAATATCCCAACACCAGAGACAACCGGCACCACCAGGTCCACAAGCCAGCCAAACACCAGCCACGAGTGGCACGCCCGGAACCGCCGACCACCCAAACGCAGGCGGCACCCAGCACCAACACCAACACCACCCACGCCATCAGACCACCACAAGACACGCCACCCACCACCGTGACACCCTCACCGTCGGCAACACCAACGCTACCAAAACCCACGGCAATATCCACACCACCGCCAACCCCACCAACGACGAGCCGAGGTACCGTCACCTACAACACCCATACCACCACCACCACGACCCCGGCACAGAGTAACAACTAGGGCGCCCCCACCGACGGCAACACCAAGGACGCCAGCACGGCTGGCGAACAAACGCCACCAGCGCCACCCACCAGGCCCCCAGCCAAGGGTAGAAACAGCAACACCACACACCATCACACCCACCGCATCGACATCACCCGGAGCATCGTCAACATCAACCAGGGGTCCCCACCACCCAAGCAGCACAAAACACCACAGCAACACCACCACATCCACCACCCTGACCACCAGCGACACCAGCAGCACCCTCCGCCAAGGAAGGACGAGGAGAAAACCCAACAACGCGGAGCCACCCAGCATCCCCGGCACCCTCACCATCGGACCGCCACCACCGGCACCAACCCCCAACACACCACCGTCACCAACGCCACCGACCCCTGACGCAACAACCACACAGCCCGCACAAACGGCACCAGCCGAACAGTCACTGACACCACCTCACCAGCGACAAAGCCCGGTGAACCACGAAACGCAGGCACTAAAAACCAGAGCAACGCCGACAACACTCCCGGCCAACTCTCGAGAACACCACCGAAAGCGACACCGTCCACCGAAAGCCACGACACCCTCACAAACCACCAGGGTACGGGTCCCCTTCCCACCCCCCACCATCTGCACAACCAGCGACACCATCACCAGCACCAACCGAAACACCAACGACGGCAACCCCACCAACAACCGACACCCCCACTACCGCTGCCACCCACCAGTCACGCCACCCACCGTCCGCGCCACCCACCAACGCCGCACCCTAAACCACACCTACACCCGAAACCTGCAGCAGCACCAGCGGACACCCCACCAGCGACACCACCCTTCGCCAGAAGATGATGATCAACACCAGCAGGAAAGCCAGCCAATAGCGCCCAAAACCCGAAAACCTCCCACACCCCGACCCACACCCACCAGCAGCGCCTACGCCGACCCATCATCAGTGTCGCCGACACCCGGAAAGACACAAACCTCGATGAACTAACGACCACAACACTGCCGCCACCGCACCCACACCGTCAGCATCACTGCCAGCACACCCGGCCGGGGCGTCAATGGCACCGCCGCCCATGGCACCGCCTACACTCACCAGTGCCACCATCACCCCGCGCGAGGCCAGGAACCCCTGGCGTCACCAACGGCCTCAACGAACACCAACACCACCAATACCACCACCACCGGACGGGGACTACCGACAAACCAAGAACAGCTCCACCACCAACAACCAATACACCACCCGCGGCACCCCACCGTCGTTAACGCCGCCACGGCACCTATCACACCTCCACCACCGGAGGCGACGTGGGCCACACCACCCGTCATCTACAGCACCCTCGTCACCACCGCCACGTCCGGCCCAAAAACGTTACGCCCCAACGACCAGAAACAACACCCTCACCATCGACACCACCGGCAACACCACATACGCCCATACATCACCCTCGCCATGCTCACCAACCATCACCCTCGCCATCAGTGTCCACGACATCAGAGGCACCAACACCACCGGCGACGACGACAGCGGCAACAGCTGACCCACCAACTAACCACCATGAACCATAGCCCAGCACCAGCCTCATCTACGCTAACGCCCATACCAACCTCGCCAACAACACCGCCAGCGGTACAAACATGCACTCCGGCACCCACACCACCCTCACCACCAACATCACCACCACCCCCCAAGTGTCAGGGCTCGCGGGGAACGTAACGGCAGAGCGAGCACGCCACCACCCGCACGCGTCGCCCACCCTATCGTACACCGCTCCACAACACGCCCCCCAGCTTCCCCCGACAGGACGTGCGCTGCAGCTCACTGCTGGGACGACGACTACGACGTCCTCCCGGCCATCCGACAACTACTGGCAGCCACGGCCCCGCGCCCACAAGCCTACCAGCAACCCACGGAACCGCAGGAGCCCGACCACCCCATGCCACAGCGCTCCATATCCCCCGCGTCCACCAAAGACCAGAATGCGGAACACCAGCGAGAGGAGCCCGACCCCGACAGCGCCGCCACGCCCCTACCGCCCCCTCCTCCAAAGGACATCTACGCCACACTGGCCAGCACCCTAGCCCCCATGGACGCCGGGCAGTACTACCAGTCCATCCAACGAGACCTCCCTGAGGACCACGCGACCCTCCAGGGGTGGAAGCAGGAGAAAAGGAACAACAGCGAGTGGGGCACAGAGGAAGACCTTCTCTGGGAAGACACCTGGAAAGGCACCACGGACGCCTTCCTGGAAGCAGCAGCCGAAACCTACCCCCGCCCGCCCGGGGACACTAGACACGGCCTCCGGGCCCTCCTAGCGTTCCACAGCTGGAAACACCGCCACACCATCACCCTCCACCCCCTCGACCACAATCCACACCGATGGACACCTGAAGACGACGCCACCGCCGCCATCACCGTGCAGCAAAGCCCTGGGAACCCAGAAGAATACCACATCACCTGGAACGATCCGGCTGCCCACCCCCCCGCCTCCCCCACCCTCCCAGATGTCTTCACCACCATCAGCGCAGAACTCCAGGAGGCGAAAGCCCCACAACAACTGGACGAAGAGATGCCCCAGGCACCATCACCACCAACCACACAAGACAAACCCCGCACAGAGCCCCTCAACCACCCCATCACCACAATGGAGCTCCCCCCACAACACCACACCACCCCGGACCGAAACGGGTTTCGAGACCTGCCACGGGAATGGGTGGTCCACAACGGCACACTCCGATGGGACGAAATCACACCGGGGCTCCAGGCCATCCGCCTCCACTCGATCACCGGGCCCACCACCACGTAGGCACTACCGACGGGCCGCCACCACCTCCTCCTCACCGTCCAAGGCGATGCCACAATCACAGCCACCGAGGGAGACCCCGTAACAGCAGCCCCCGCCCACGACGTCCTCATACCTCCGCAAACATCGTCGGCACCTATGACGGTACATCCCGGCCCCACCCCATGGCAAGCCATCGTCATCACCTACCCCGCCCCCAACGACCACACACACACCTGGCAGCAACGGTGGGAGGACATCCGGGGGGACCTCCTCCAAGAACACCTAGGGCTCACCGCACCCACCACACCCTACACCCGATACGAGGAGTGGGCCAAGCACCACACGGCATACACACCCCGGGAGTATGGGCGTACACCACACCCATAAACCCACAAGCAGCGGAGGACATCAAAACCGCCCTATCCATCCAGCAAGGCCAAACCCAAACCCCGCACCGCAACACCCAACGAGGCTACACCATTTGGTGGGCATACCAAGACCACGACACCCTCACCCCCCAACCGGGGGCCCCCCCTCTAGACACCAACACAACCGCCCTCCTCCAAGCCGCAGCAGCGGCAGCCGCACAGGTAGGGGCCCCGGAAATCTGGGGCCCACAATACCTGGTCGAAACCAAAGTGGCGCCCCACGCGAAGGCCCAAGACAAGCCCCCAACACCGAAGCCGCTCCACCCCCCACTCAAGCTCGACCCGACGGAACACCCCCCCCAGGACGAATGGGCGACCCACTACATCATCCCCCACACCACCACCCGCAAGAACGACGCCGCCAAGGTTACCGTCACCCGCCACCTCCCCCACACCACAAAGGTGTATGAGCTGACGGCCCCAGACGTCCTCGTCACCCGTCGCCGACACGACGAGCGATACACCATACAGGCGGAAGGGGCCGCCGCGACCAACCTGTACACATGGGCAACACGGGGGGACCTCCCACACCCCACCCTCCACCAAGCCCCCTCCTGGCCCACCCCCTTCCACACAGCAGACCGCCCCAACAAGAAGCCCAAACACACAGGTATGCACACCCCCGCCCAGGAGGCCCAGCACCGACACGATGCGAGGCGCAAGGCCCGCACCCTCCACGACGACCACACCCTCCCCCGCATCAGCGCCCCCCCCGCCAGAGTGTCAGATGCCACCCACAACCGCACGATCACAGGCATCACCACGGACTGCCTGAACCCAGCGGCGTCGCGAGCAGACGCCGTGTGGATCAGCGAAGGGCGCTCCCACACACGGGCGGTGGCGCGTCTCCACAACATCCAACCCCACAAACTCCAGCGCGCCGTTGGACCCTTCGCCGCACACGTCACCCCGTACGGCATCGACCACCCACGGTGTGAGACCCATGAACCGCCCTGCTCCACCCCATGCACCTCGCCCCTGCGCCAACCGCTGCCGGCCCCCACCATCACGGGCAACATGTACCTGGGCACTGTACCGGGAGACCCGGGCATATACATCCTGCCCAACAGGTCCAGGGAACACGCCATCCCCCTCCACGGTGTAGAATCCCTCGCCCTGGGACCGCCCCCGACAAAACACCAACACCAGCACATCCCGGGGGACAAACAGACACAGGCGCCATACGGGTGAAAGAAGGCCCACCAGCGCGCCCTAGCCCACATCACCGTCCACCCCGCAGCCCACCTACCAAAGGACTTCGGCAAGGAGCGCCACATCGTCCTCGAGGGGCAAGCCCACCACATCATCACCGCCGCCCTGTACACCCTCGCCGCCCACGAACGCCACTGGGACCCCACAACCATCCCAGCAATGCCCCCACCACCCCAGGGCCCCAAAGATCCCGTCTCCCTCTTCCACATCAATCAGCTCCTAAGCCGCTGGGCCACCCCACACCTCTACCCCTCCAGGATAGCACTAGCCATCGCATCGTGGGACACCCTGGACACGCCCCCCCAACAACCCGCCATCCACATCCTCAAAGCGGACGCCCAATGGTGGGTCCTCCACTGGGCACACGGAGTCCTCATGGCGGCCCAGGCCTATACCCCGGAAATAGACCAGGAAGACCCCCGGAGAGGCCGGCAGCGACTCGTCCAGGCCACCACCCTCACAGGCCGCGAAGGCGCCCCCTGGGAAGCCCTCCACACAGCACTCTACTGGGCTCAAGGCTCCCCCAACGGCCCAGACACACCAGAACCCACAGAGGCCTGGGTCATGCAGGCCAAGGCCACGAGGAACTACCACCTTCACCACCCCTTAGACGACAGCCCAGCCGCACTGCCATGGCCATCAGATCCCCCGGAGACCGTGCGCAAGCTTGCCGACATCATGCGCAACGACGCGAAAGCGAAAATGCAAACACCGGCGGAACCCCCACTGAGGGATCCGGGCCAGCAAGCACCGCACCCGTTCTTTAAACCCCACGCCCCCCCAGCCCCGCTACCTCCAGTCCCGCCCAAGCGAGCGAGACGACAAAGGGGCGCACCCGCCCCCAGCCAAGCCGGAAAAGCAGCGACCTCCCGACCCCCCGCATCCCACCCGACCCACCCGGCGAACCCAGACCAAGCATTCTCGTCATCCTCCCTCCCACCACTACCACCGCCCCACCCGGACCAAGCATCCTCGTCATCCTCCCTCCCATCACTACCACCGCCCCACCCGGACCAGGCATCCTCATCATCCTCCCTCCCGCCACCAGCACCGCCCCCGCCCAAGGCGTACCCAGGATTCGAAAAGGGCGCGAAGGTCCAGCAGCCCTTCCGCAACAACCACACAGGTGACTGGATCTGGTGTGAAGGCACGATCCAGTACCGCCTCAAGGAACCGGGGGACAACGGGGAGCCACAGATCCGGGTGATCTGGCACCGCCAAAAGGTGCTAGACCAAGGCAGCAGCGCCCCGGACAAGCCAGTAAGCTACACCCTGGATCTCACCAGCGCCCACCCCATCCGGGTCCGCACCGAAGAGAACAAGGCCCACACTGAGGAGCTCCCCCCGGAGTGGAGCCAAGGCCTCCCCCCGCCGCGCCTACCCAAACGCCCACCAACCGGCAAAAAGTCCTCGAGCCCCAGTCCCCCTCCCTGACGGGGCAAGGGCCGAGGGCACAAGCCTCTACAGCCCCGGCCCGCCCGCACCGAGGCCACCGTCAACCTCCTCGACCTCAACCACCCGGCCGTCACATACTCCAAGGACGCCACAACCGCCCTCCAGGAGCTCCTGATGGCACAGGGGCCGGGGTGGGTTCCCCACCTCCTCACCTTCCAGGAACAAGGCCTACAACGCGACGACCCCCCAGAAACCACCCCCATATATACCCCGGACCAGAAAGCGTACAAATGCTCCTGGCACAAGGGGACCCCCCTATACGCCCGAACCGGCATCCACGTCCACCTCGTCCACCACCTCAGCGTCCCAGGGAGGCTAGGTGTCTATGAGGTCGTCGAGGACGGATGGCAACTCAACGTCATCAACACCCACGTCCCCTTCGGCGAAGCCACGGAACCCTTCCTCCAAGCCCTGGCCGAGGCGTACCGCCAGATGGCCATGCTCGCCCCCACAGTCATCATCGGCAACATGAACGCCGCCCCCACCCCGGCGGACCGAGGGGGACAGGCCACACGCCAGGACCAAGCAGTCCGCAACAACATCGAAATGCTGGGGCTCGTGGACCTGACAGCCAACCTCGAAGGCCAACCATCCCACTTCCCCCACCAAACAGATGCCGCCCCATCCATTCTCAAATCCCTCAGAAGGATCCAAAATTATGGCGTTTTACCCCGAAAACCTCAAAATTTGGGTAAATTCACGTGAAATTCACGCATTTATTCAAACGGCCACTTATCCCCCGTTCATGAAGGGTACAAAGGGGCCCGGCAAGAACCCCCGCTCCCGAAGGGACCCCCGCTGTTGACACAGCCCGAGGAGACCGACGAGGCGTGAGGGTTGAAGTGGAGTCACAGGTGCAGTGCGCGCGATCCGCGCAGACAGCGTGTTTGTGCTGTGCGTGAATAGGTTGGAAAAGCAGTGCGCACAATTTGCACAAAAAGCAGTGTGCACAGACCCGGTGCCTAACTGTGACCCCTAACTGGCATTTATTATTATTCTTCTTCTGTGGAACGCTGCGCCGACTGCACAATGTTTGGTGAAAAAAGATGAACCAAACGATCACTTCGTGCAACGCGTGCAAGGGGGGGTAGGGACTGAGACGCAACAACTACGCAGGTTCGCAGGTTCACACGTGAATGATTGGAACAACTACGCAGGTCCATAGGTTCACAGGTCAATAGAAATTGATAGGAATTGAATAGAAATAGGAATAGGAATGGGAATTGAATTAACGAACCACCCGCACCGAACCAATATTGCTATTCTTTTGCCAATAGGAAAGTATGCGATAGAAACGTGGCCACCTCCGTGCGAGGAAGTGTGCTACCCAAATCGGTGCGGGTGAACCTAGGCGTGGCCTTGAAGGAGCGCGTAGCCCCCTAGAGGTTTGGATATACATGACCGACCCCGTTCTCCGCCTGATGGAAAAGGCAGTCACCAAAAAGGGCAAACGGCACCTCACCGGGTACGTGCCCAACTACTTTTGCTTGCGGTCGGCTCTGGGGATGGTGAATCCCACCGGGATTGATGACATCTGGGACCCTGACGCCGCCGCCTACAACCCCCGTCTTAGTCGGCTGATGTCGCGCCGCAAGTTCTGGGAACTACACCGCTATGCGCGACCCAATGTGGTCAAGCTAGTGGCCAAATGCAGCAAACACTGGGCTGCAGCGTGGATCATGGGGGCTTTTGTGGCCGGTGACGAGGCCATAGCCCCACACAAGGGGAAGGGGCCCATGAGGATGTACATCCCTCGGAAACCCCATGCGACGGGGGTAAAGCTGTATGTCTTGGCCGACGCCACAACGCCCTACGTACTAGACATGTACATCTACAAGGGCAAGTGCAGGCTGCGGGGTGCCCGCCGGTACAAGTGCGTTGGTCGTTTCACGGCCAGCGAAATTACAAATTACTGGGCTGACCAGTTGCCACGGGACACAACACTAGTGTGTGATAGCTTCTTCAGGAGCCACAAAACGGCGGATAGCTTAGCAAGCCGGCGGGTACCATTTCTCTTTTTGGTACCCAAAAATACCAAAGGCGTGCCTGCGGCGGGACAACGACTGAAGGAGGGAGCATATCGTGTGGGCCATAGGAAGGCTGGGTACTCCTTGTATGCCTTCAAAAGCCCAAAAGTGGGTAGCAAGGCGGGCAAGGTGGTGCCAATGCTCACGAACTGCGAGGTGGTTGGAGAATACACCGGGCATAAGCGTGGTTATGAACTGCCAACGGCAGTGCAGGTGTACCGTCAGGCATCAAATGGTGTGGACGTTTGCAACCAGCTGGCACTACAGCTGCGCGAGACCAATCGCATGCGAACATGGAGTGCCGCACTGCGTGCCCTGGTCATGCACTATGCCGCGGTGCACGCCTACACGGCTTCCAATGTGCTGGGCGTGCGCCAACCCAGCCTGACACTTGGTGAATTTCAATGGCTCACCATTAAGGCCGTGTTTCCCGACATTGAGCGGCCAAGCGGAGGCGTGGTGCACGTGCCGGTGCACTGCGATGGGGTGTGCATGCGGTGCAAACAGTGCGGCGGCGAGACAAACTGGATGTGCAGTGGGTGCGGCGAGCCTCTCCAAATGAAGTGCTTCGGCGTGTGCCACAACGTGTAGCCGCGGACATGCAGGTTAGTGGTCATAGGCCATCGGGGGAAGTACCCGGTCGGGAAGCTCCCACTAACGTTGGCCCCTGCAAGAGCTAACGACCCCTGTTGCTGCCACCCCTCGAAGGCTCTGGCTGGGGATGGAACCGCAACACCATGGTATGTCGATAGCAAATGGGTACATGGGAACATGTGTCACCGCTTTTTGTACCCGGGTACACGGTGTTGTTCCCCACATGTTCTGACAATGTTCTAAACGTTCGGTTATGCAAGTACACATGTACCCGCATATTGTACCCGGTAACAAATAGTGTTCCCACATATCTTCGTTTAGAACGTCCCAGACGTCGGGGACGTTCTAAACGTCCGGGTACACTATTTGTTACCGGGTACAATGTGCGGGTACATACCGCAAACTGTTCCCCGACGTTCCCAACGAATCACAGCGTTTTTTTTTGTTCCCGCGTGGGTATGAGGGTACCGGTGTACCCTACGTACCCGGTAGCCAAAGGAATATGCAACCATGAGCATGCGATGCGTCAATGCAAACATGTACATCACAAGGTCTGCCACAAGGACATCCTTGTCATCAATGCGTTTTACTAATTTACAATGGTCTCGCAAGTTATCCAGAAGTGGATTATATAACCGTGCACTATAGAATTTGAGTGCATTGGAAATTGATCATTGAAGTTCGCATCCTTCAATGCTCCCCTCCTCGGTTGTTAATGCCCTTAGGTCCACATCAACGCGTTCCATGAGCTCATTGATGGTTGTCTTAGACACGCCTGAGTCTTCCAGCACGTTCCAGACCAAAGGGAGTTGAACAGCGAAGAGAACATTCATAATTCCATGTGAACAGTCTATGGCAAATTGCTCGATGGGTGTGCTAGCGAACATACTCGACCAAGATGCCAAGTGTGGAGGGCGAGGGATTGTGATAGATGCAACTTCATCTGGTGTGCAGTCACAATAGGGACAAGGTAGTCGCTCAGATCTAGTGCAAGAGGGCGGATCGCGTCCTACAATTTTGTACATGGGCATGTGATCTCCACATACAAACACCCGGACCACGTACTGCTGTCCATCAATGGTTACTCTCCGACCGTTCAGTTTTCGTACGTCTTCAATGATTTTGCATTGTGCCAGCATGTCCTTGACAACTCCAATTGAATCAGTCCCGCGTAACAAATAGAACACAAAGTGCCGTTGAGGGTTGTGCATGGGCAGTGTTTTGAGCTTTGAACATGGGCAGATAGTGCAAGCAACAACATGGGGCTTCCAAAGGAGAACACCATCTAGTCCAACACGGATCCAAAGTTCACCTTGTCGTTGTGCATCCACAGTCACCCACTCTGACCCTGCTGACAATGCATCGGTCATTACTGAGAAGGCTGCAAGCATGGAGCACCACGCCACGGGTAGGGTATTTTGAACAAGGGCACTGCATGTTGCTAGGGTCAGGGGGGGGGGGAATAAAAGCGATCCGCATTTTTCCGCATTTTTCCGCATTTTTTCCCGTGCCAGGTCTTCTTACCAAAGAGGAGATGCATTGTACGTTTGTGCTTGTTTACTGGTTCCATCCACTCTCTGACCGGTAGTATTGAGTTTCCCTGTGTATGAGTTGCAATTCCCTCTCCTCTTAGACACGATGATTGCTAATGTTGAATTTGAATCTGAGGCTCCAATTCCCCTGGTCCTGAAAAGAAGCGGAAGCGTGGTTTGAGCAAGGGTGGTGTTGCTGCAAAGTATTGCACCATGTCTGTGGCGACACGCATGGCGCAGTTTCCGGATGAACCTTTTAAGGAGCGCTTGGACTTGCTGAACTAGCCAATGATGTGGTGCTTGGCATGTGGAAAGCCTGTGGCACACCAAACAAAGAGTTCTGTGGCATCTCATCTGACCAGACAGTGCCACATCGCAGGCAAGGCCCACATAGCCAAGCACAAAGCGAAAAAGCAGGCTGTAGCAAAGCAGAAGGACGAAGAGGTCGTTGCCATGCAGCGCGTGTCCATTTTGCGGCGGCCTACACTGGGGCACGTAGTGAGCTATCATGCTGAGAGGTTTGCGGTTTGGGGCCTGGGACCAAGATCCTGGTCACTGGGAAGGTGTGTTGCTGAAAAACCACATGCAATGCAACAGGTAGTTCTGTTCGGGTCATCGCTTTTTTTCGCCGCATTTTTCCGCATTTTTTTCGCATTTTTCCGCATTTTTTCATTTTCCGTTTCACCGCTTCCCCCCCCCCCCCCTTGTAGGGTCGTCGTCAACCACACCCACACAGCCTCTGCGCAATCCCACCGCACACGTCGGTCCACATTGTCACGGATACGCTCTGCAGAAGTTTTGAGGGCAATTCGCATTCGACACAAATTGATTGCTTCGTCCCAGATTGACTGCTTGTCCTTGCTCTGCTCCGTCTCCTCCGTGTTGGTCATTTCGATTTTTTCCGTGTCCCGTCGGTTGATTTTCCATTTGCCCCCAAGTGTTCCTTGGCTGCATCTTGCATTTTCCTCTTCTGGATATCACCGCTGCGATATCCCGGGTCATATACCCGTGATATTTGCGGATATCCTCGGGCCTGTGCCACGGATATAAACGAGGGTATCAAGATCAACAAACGCAATTGCAACGTGTAGTGTCCCGGCACCTCTATGTTTTGTTTATTTGATGATGGCTACGTGTCCATTTTTGCTTGCCAAGAGTTGCCAGCTTCGTATGGTTCATGGTGTTGCATTCGGTGTGTGGTTGCCCTTTTGAGCGATTTTCTTGCATTCGTTGTGCCCTTAGTCTTGATGCAAGATATGTTAACGGAAGTTCCTTGCGAGCAAGTTTTGGTCTCGCACAATCGACACTTTCACAAGGCCACAATGCCCTAATGCACAAGGCCACAATGCAGTTAGACCAAAAATACCTCAGCACGAATGCAATGTTAGTGCCCGGTGCCAAGATTGTCTAGGGCAGCACGCCTGGCAAAAATTGATGTGAGGCGAAGTCTGTTGACCCCAAGTTGCTCTGCCTACGCCATTCTGGGGAGTCCCCCACCTATGTGGGGCACGTAGGGGCGAAAGCACGGCGGCGACAACGCCCCCCCATGGAAAGGCCCTTTTGCACGAGCCAAAACGCTAAAAGCAAGGTACATGGGCCGAATAAGGAGTCGGCGGAAACGTACAGCTTTTTCCTGAAATACCCCTTCCCTACCAAAACTCCTGCATTGCATGGCTCGCACCAAGTAACCATGGTCCCCGAGCTGCCCTGTGACCCAATCCATGCTCCCCTCCATTGTGCTTAAAGCCATTACCCTTTGCTCTGACCCTGTAGCACGGCAGCTAACCATTGTTCAGGGATGCGGGGCCAAAGGATACCCGTGGAAGTGGTGGTGGATGCCTCTGCGTGTCAGGCTCAAAAACTTAGGACTTCTGTCCCTTGTCCCTCTGAAGTGCGTGAAACAATGGTATACCGAGGGCAAGACCATGGGAGGGTAGTGGGAGGGCACATCACACACAGCAGCTCTGTGCTTTCACGTTTCTCTCGCTTGCAATGCTACAATATAGGCGAAAGTCGAGACCCATCCACTGTCTGCAGATTATGTGTCGTTAACACTATTGAGCCCTTGCTCTGTTGTTGCTTTGCATTGTGTTGAATGAGACTGATGGAGGACGCACCACCGGAGAAGTTAAACTACATAGAGTACGTGTCTTGTCGCCGTGTTGCAATGCAGTGGAGCTGTACGCACGGCCCCAGAGAGTGGATTGGCTCCTAGCTGGGTCCTTCAACATTGCAACTATAGGAAACCTGAAGCAGCTGGCGCTGCAAAAGATTGGATGAAAAATACACGGTCCCACAACTGCTTATCATAATTGCTTGAATGCAGACGCCCGTTGCATCCCACAGCCTTTAGCAGGGCCCCTAATTACCTGCTGCCGGAAGTGAGCGGGTAATGCCGCTAGAAAATTGCTCCAAGTAGGAAAAATGGGGGGAAATGGGACCTACTGTGAGAATTTGCAGATTTTTTGTGGAAAAATGGGGATAACAATGCGCCAAACCCCAAAGAAACACTTTTCCCTGGCCCTGGGGGGCTGTGGGGGGGTGTACTAAGCCACATGTCCGAGGAAAAATGGGGGGAAATGGGGGGAAATGGGGGAAAATGGGGGAAAATGGGGGGAAATGGGGGGTAAATGGGGGGGAATGGGGATGTGGACAACAGAAATTTATCACAGTGCCTGCCCCTGCACCTCCTTGCAGCATCTTTCCCTCTCTGTGCCCTATGGCCGACCAAGTGCACCTTTTTAACGGGGTGCGCTATGTCCCCATCAAGGCCATCAGGGATCCTGACCGCAAGTGGTTGTCCGCGGGCTGGCTCTCAAAGCAGATGAGTTTGAACAACTACCACAAGACCAAACAAACAAAGTCCAAAAATACCTTAACCTGATGCCTTTTGCCAAAGCCGCCAGAGTTGTGGATCCCAGACAGTGGACAGTGTTGGCCGCTGAGGAAGGGATGGGCAACCACGTTGAATCGTATCAGTGCCTTTTCAAGAAAGGTGAGTGTATTGATGCCCTGAAGGCTAAGAGGGAGGTTTATTGGAAGCTTCCCACCACCGCTTCGACACCGAACTTTAGAATTTTGGAATGGTGGGAGGGTATGGCAACCACGCTACCGCTCTTGTATGCAGTTGCATGCCGTGTCCTTGCCGTCCCAGCAACGTCTTGTGATGTGGAGCGTTGCTTCTCGTCACTGAAGTGGGTCAGAGACGAGCGACAAAGAAGTATGAATTGTGACACTCATCGCGCCGCGGTCATGCTCCACTACAATGGGATCCCTCAATAGCACTTGTTTTGTTGCATGTCCAATCTGCCAAATACAAGCGAAAGTTTGGTTGGAGGTGTTAGAGTGTGGCACGGGGCAGTACGTGTGCCCCATTGTGTGCCGCGATAGTAAGATAAGTCGCTAGGAGGCGGGGTAAGGCGGGACCACACCAGCCACATGATGCCGAAACGTGGTGCAGAAGGGAACCTACAACTATGATTGGTGCCCATTTTTGCAGGTTTTTTGGTACTTGGATGGTCAAGGAAATAAATCTTCCACCTTCCTCCACCAATTATCCCCCATTTCCCCCTTTTTCCCTCAGTTTCCCTTATTTCTCCCCATTTTCCCCCATTTTTCCTGTCGGAGCAGGCAGTTGAGCGGGTAACTGAGGTGTCACCTGCAGCGGGTAATCAGGGGCCTTGTTTTAGGTCGTTGTTTGTCAGGGTACAGGTGCATTTGTTGTCCAAGTATGATATATACATCCTTGACAGGATCCCGGTGCGAGTGCCAGTACCAAACAAGACATTGCTGCTAGCACTGCGCGCTGAGTACACGAGAATGTTGAATGAGTGCCGCCTACCCAGCCCGCTGACAGCCCGCTGACAGCGTGGATGGTGTCGTGTTTGTCCATCCTCCCGCAAAAAACCCTAAAAGTACATCAAGCATCACACGGTGCACGACCACACGTGGCCACGGATCGCACTGCACGGTGGTTGACCAAAAAACCTGGCACGAGTCCGCATCGCACATCTTTTTCTTGGTCATCTCGTACATGCCCCCCTGGACCAATTGAGAGATGTTGTTGTTGCTGCTGCAGATTGCTTTCTACAGACAAATTGTCACTGTGACGTCCTGAAGACTGAGTTTCGGGTGAAATGTGGAGAGCAACAACACCACATTGTTTTTTGGCATTCACAGCAATGGGTGTTGCTGTTGACAGACCCGACGCCGTGTACAAAATGCACACAACTCCACGCTCCCTACAGAGGAACAACTGCAGTGCAATCTGGAGGTGTTTCAAAAATCGGTCAAACCTGTCGCAAAGACAATATGCCCGGAGATGCCTGACACTGAAGCTTCACTGCCGAGGTCTTTCCAATCATTGGCGTCCATGACCATGTCACAGGCACTTGATTTTGTACCTAACCATTCCGTGCGCGCACCACACACAGATACATACGTCCTGCACCATGCACCAGGTGGATGACAAACTGAAAAGCTGGTCTGTGGTTGTTTCGGAGTGGGATAAAAAGCCGCATAAGCTGGGAGGGTTCTGTGTCACCATATCCTAAACAGTATCCTGGCGGCCCCCGAGTTCGACATACTGAGGGTAGCGCCGTCGCGCTGGCAATGTGCAGCGATCAGTTTGTCCCTGATCTTACAATCAGCGCAACGCCATGGTATCTTGAAACTAGGAGCAGATCTAGGAGTCCTCTAAGAGAAATTACGGAATCCAGGGTACAAGCAGCGGTTTGTGGCCGTGCACAGTGTGCTCGTTGATTTATGGGACGTCATGCCATTGTCGATGCCTGACCCAAACACTGCACCAAGCATGAGAGTAGCCCCACCGACGATTTTTGCTTTGCCAAAATGGAGACTGATTTTTGCTTTGCCAAAATGGAGACTCAACGAATTACAGAATCAATTCCTGTGGACAAATGTCATCACCTTTGCCCCCCATCCCCTAAGACGTCTTGCGCAAACAGCGGGACGTTCCTTAACAATTATGGTAAAGGAGGCCATAAAAGCAGTGCCCTTCATGGTAGTGCCATCACTGTTAGGGGTGAGGGACATGTGTATGGGACTTATGTCACTGGATGCGAGTAGGAATCGCACATTTGTGCGTGAGAGGGACATGGACAATTGTTATTGGAATATAGATAAGAAGCAGGTGTTGCAGTAGCTGACGTTTGCCAAGAAACGAATTATGGGAAATTTGGGCCAGAGGATTGAGCTCTGGTTCAGCATAGCCTGGGGCAATGAGAGACAGAGGGACCGTGTGGGGAAGAGTGCAAATTCAACGTTTCTGGTTGTGAGTTTCCAGCAGGTATATGAAAATGTGGTCTAGGACTTGCTCCACAACACCTAATTCTGCCTAGAAAAAATCTTGTTGCGACAGGGCCCTAAGGGAGTGCCAATCGGGGGCTTCTTGTCAGCACAGATCATGGTGTTGTGGGTGATTTTCTCTGAGTGTGTCCTCCTCACCAGTGAAGGCATGCACACACACATGCGTAAAGTCCGGATAGCACTGTCTCAGTTGCCTGTACCCCCCTGTTCCTTTTCCAGGACCACAGCTGAACTTTCCTAGAGATGTGTTGTTGCCAAAAAACAAAGAATTCTTTGCAGAGTATGGCATGAGTGGATGCTTGAATCAGGAGCAGAAAACATTGGGTTGGGTGAGCCTGGGCGATGGGACATTTTCCAACTACCGGGGCTCTGGGACTCATATCTAGCTGGGAGGTTCGGGCACATCATTGAAGCTTCCCTGAAGAAAGCCCGCCCTTTGCTTACTGCCCACTTCGATCTTTTGAATACCCATGATATTGTGTTGGCTGAGACGAAATATTTTGAGGTGCCCGCTTGACATGACCCCTACAGCACTGGCTGGACCCACAATCGTGCTCAACTGATTTATGGACAACAATTACATCGGGTATGTCAATTTTCAGGATCCCAGTGTGCAGCAACATGTGATAACGTTTACACAGGTCTTCCTTGATGTATTATATAACATTCCCATGAAATGGGAACCCATCGGCACCATTAATGACTTATGTGAGGCGCGTGTGATCACCTTGCCTGAAGTGGGGTTGCTAATGAAAGGAGTCGACTTCCCACCCCCTGATACCTCCAACCCACACCCTGATACAGCGATTTGGGACACGTGGGTAGATCTGGACTCCCTGAATGCCAGAGATGTCCTGAAATCCATGCTCCCTACCGTGTCGTCCAAAGCACTTACGTGCGCACTAGCACTAGCACTAGCGCAATTGCACATGCAAATTAACCTGGTGCCCATTGTGTGTGTGTGTGTGTGTGTGTGTAAAGAATATGCGAAAGCATGGTGGTGGCCCCCGTTGTGAACCACTGTGCTGGGCTGCCGGCGAGCCTCGTGAAACAATGGGTCAGGGAGGGAAGGGAGTTCAGGATGGCTCTCGGGCCGGCTCGTGCTGCGCACGTCGCAGCGGCCCTCAAGCCATCCTGATTTTGTGCATTTCATGCAACGACACTCCTGTGCCCCAGCATACACCCTCAGTGCGAGCAACGGTGAACACAGGTGGCACACATCAGGCAGGTGCATGTGCATAAGTAGTACCATGGTGCTGAGTGAAGGCCAAAGACTGTCCGCCTTGCACTGTTTGGGCAGGTTTTGTGTTGTGGCATCCCCTGTGTGTGGGCTCTGCCAGTTTTGTGTCCACTGACGATTCAGTGCCTGCTGTTTGTGTTGAATTGATAGAAAGATGGGCTTCTTCCTATTTTACATAATGGCCATGGTCGTTGTTGTCCAAACCAACATATCCCAAGAGGATTCTTGAAGGGGGGAAAAGGACCCTTGATTGCAAAACGCTTGTGCGGCCCTTGGACTTCCAACCTGTTCGCTCTCTTCAAGCTGTGCACACGGCCGTCATTCCCCATTTTCGGGGCAAAGACATAGTGAAGAGAGGTGCGCACCAAAAGGGGGTAGGAAACGGGATACACGAAGTCCAAAACTTGTATTCATAAGGAGAGGTTTACGTGTCGTATTTACTGTGATATGTCTGGCATGCTGGCATGTTTCGTGTTCCGAAAATATGGGTCTTTGATATTGTGGTGCGGCTTTCGAGCTCCATCTTCTTGTTGCATTGTGGGTTCTGGGTTGTGCCTTAAGAGGAATGAGGTTCATCAAAATACGGCAAGCCCGGTTGCGAGCCATCTGTCTGAGAGGGGGTTGACGAAAAGCGGACCAACCGCGATTGCCATGGATGGTCGCTGGCATTAGCCGCAAGGGCGTACAATAGAATTGCTTAGGAAGGACTTGGTAGGATGAGCTTCCCCCCCCCCAAATAAAAACAGCACTCAGGGTTGCACGAAACAGGGGGCTATACCGGCCCAAAATTGTCGTGTGTCAACGGTTCCGCAAGGTGGGGAGGGGGGGGGGTCCTCAATTGCTATGTCCCGTGCAAACCGTTCCATCCGGGGGGGGGGGGGGGGCTCGGATCTGGAATTTCATGTGGAATGGAACGGAACGGCGTGCCTAACACCCTATGAGGCACTTATTGGTACACATATCCGCTGGCCCTTTTGGGCAGTTTCGGGTTGCGCCGGCAAGGTAGCCAACGGAGTGGTGGGGGGTCTTGCATCATCCAATCCATTGTGGAGGTTTCACCACCCGATCCATTTTAACTGGTGTGGGCCCCGCCTCCCATCCAATTTGGTCGGTTGGGGACATATGTGATGACAAATGGCTTCTGTTCTTTTTGCATCAAGAACTTTTGTCAACTCCTCCGCAACATCGTGTTGATGTTGCGGAGGAACCGAATTCGGCCAAAATTCATAGTGAACAACCCATTTGTGGCAACACGGTTCCCTTTAGTTTTTGAGGCCGTTGGGCCTTTGCTCTTGTTCATTGCTCACACCGAATCGTCTATTGTACGTGTTTGATGAACACTGCTGTTGGCTTTTGCTTGCTTTACGAGGTACTAGGACTGGTGATAGTGCTGCTTGCTACGCCCAAGTGGCGTGCTCCCTAACGGCTGCGGAAGCCGACAAGAAGTATTGCAACTATCTGTGGAAAAGGTTCGGTTTGCAAAGTTGTTGCTTCGGGATCGTGTGTGTTGATGGGCTTGGCTCATGTCCGTATTCTCCATACTCGACGTGTCAACAATCCCTCATGCACATGCGTCACCAAAGAAAAGTGCTTGGAGGTCCTTGGGTTCTGAGGCATGTGCGCTGCCTGCTGCACTCACTGGCATTCTGGTCAGACTGTTGACACAAAGGCTCTTGCACGTTGTGTGCACAAGTTCGGGGAGGGGTTGAGTTTGCACTCTTTCTGAAGGGGAATGCAAGGTAAAGGGGTGCATGGCAGGCCAAAGGTAGGGCCACGGGGTAAAGTGGATGACTCGGTGGGACATTGTAGCGCATTACAATCAAATCTAGTGTTGTCTCATGCAGGGTAGGGCAGGGTAGGGGTTTGCTCTGCTGTGCAGTTAACCAGCATCTGTTTTGTTTCCCCAACGAGCGGATTCGGTCTTCGAAACGTTGCTCTTTGAAAAGTTTTGGGGGGTCAGGCGGAGGGATGCGGATGCTACGGTGCTGTACTTTTGTCACATTGTCTTAGCAATGGCAAAGGTTGGTGCACTGCCCATGGGCTGACAGGTATTCATTCCTTTCACGCCCATTCCGGCCGGCTTTTTCACAGGTCATCAACATTAAACCTCAATTTTTCAGTGGTATGCCACAAGTATCACGAGGAGTGTCCGGATGGAGATGTGTACACTTGGTGGTAACAGACTCCGTATTTGAAAAACGAGGATGTGTGGTTGGTTGTTCTTTGTTTGATACCCCACGTGCAGAGATGCATTGGAAGGGGGAACCCTCCCCCCTTCGCCCTCCCGGGCGCCCAGCCACTGCCCAGATGCTGCCTCCCTAAGTACCCGCGTCAATGGCATTTGTAAGCGACAGTAACTGCCCCCAACCACTTTGGCAACCTCCTCCAACCGCCTATCTAACCGCTTCTGGGACCGCCACCGAGGCCCCTTCCTTCTAATGCAACCCTGCCTGTGTGGCTGGCGCTTCATCGGAACTGCGGCCGCACACTGCCGCACTGCAGTGGGCAGTGGGTAGTGGGCAGTGGGCAGTAGGTAGGTGTGGTGTGTGGTGTGCCGAAGGCGCTGTTACCAAAGGGCAAAGGCCGGGATGTCTTGCTTATGGGCATACCAAAGCTGGAGGGCTATATGTCTATACGCACGCTGTGTGTAGTGTGTTGCACACCTGGGCTGGGGGGCTCTTTCTCCCCCCGCCGGTGGGGGTCTCAATTCAGGGTCGCTCTCTGGGGACCCCTTGCTGCTCGGCCTGTTGGTGCGGTTCACACAGTGTTCACGCCATTGTGCCCCCTGGTCCCGTTTGGGCTTTGATGAGGCCTATATCGGGCTCGGGCGTGGGCCAGCCAGACCCGCTACAACTCCGACAACCCCATTCCCATTCCCATGTCATGGGGTCCCGCCAGCCCCATATGTGCCGCCCGCATGGAGGGTGTCGCAATGGCTGCCGATCATTGTTCGAGGACCGCGGAGTCCCACGGCTGGCCCTGCACCTGGGACGCTCCGGGCCCCACATAGGTATGCAACCACCTGTGGAGGCGCTGCCTGGCCAGGCGCCACTCATGTGACTGCACCGGGCACTCCCATAGGTGTCACATGTGACTGCACCGGGCACTCCCATAGGTGTCAGGTTGTCTCCGGGGCGCTCGCGCACAGTAGGCACTTCGTGCACAGCCGCACGTTGTGGTGCTCGGAGTGTTCTGCCAGCACCGGCATGGTGGAAAGGTTGCGCATGCAACGGGCCACTAGGTGCCGTTGCTGGTCCGTGGTAAACCAGTCCAACGGCAGGCCGAGGCCCGTCCGGTAGTTCAGCCCCCACCGGTGCTCATACTGCACCCGGGCCGGGATCGCCGCTTGTTCCTAGAGCCACTCTTGCAGGTCGTGGGGGACAACTAGTAGTGGTCTCGGAACTTCGCGGGTGGCAGAAATGCATCGGGGCAGCGTAGCATCCAAGTGAGGTCCATCCCTGGTGGTCCACCTGCACGTCGATGGTGGTGATCCGATGGGAGGGTGTGACCATGGTGTTGATCGCGGCCTTCGGGGTCAGCCATTCTGCCCCCAAAAGTACGCGCGTAGAGGTGGTGGATGCCGCCTGCGCCATGCCCGCTCTCCTGGTAGGTGTGTAGGGCACCCATGGCGGAGACACAGTCTGGGACGACCCAGTACATACGTTCCTAGGTCGCTGGCTGGGGAGCGGTGGGCAGTGGGACTTCTTCGGTGAACTGCCAAA
>OZ038384.1:13358923-13388923 GCA_964036045.1 Eutreptiella sp. 'Long Island Sound 2002' | reverse complement strand
AAAACGAAAGAGGCCCCCTCGCCTCAGCGGCGGGGGCCTCGATGGTCCGCAAGCCAAAGAGGCCCCCACTGCCTCAGCGGCGGGGGCCTCGATGGTCCCAAAGCGAAGAAGGCCCCCTCGCCTCAACGGAGGGGGCCTCGGTGGTCCCCAAACGAAGGAGGCCCCCTCGCCTCAGCGGAGGGGGCCTCGATGGTCCCAAAGCGAAGGAGGCCCCCTCGCCTCATCGGAGGGGGCCTCGGTGGTCCCAAAGCCAAGGAGGCCCTCTCGCCTCAGCGGAGGGGGCCTCGATGGTCCCAAAGCGAAGGAGGCCCCCTCGCCTCAGCGGCGGGGGCCTCGGTGGTCCCAAATCCAAAGAGGCCCCCTCGCCTCAGCGGCGGGGGCCTCAGTGGTCCCGAAGCGAAGGAGGCCCCCTCGCCTCAGCGGCGGGGGCCTCGATGGTCCGAAAGCCAAGTGTGGCGGAAGGAAAAATACCTGACGAACCCACGGGGCGTCCCTATCCCCCTGCGGCCCAGGCTGGAACGGAGGGACTCGGGTGTAACCGCCGCTGTGTGGGGGAAGGAAAAATACTTGACGAACCCTCGTGGCGTCCCTATCCCCCCGCGGCCCAGGCTGGACCAGAGGGACTCGGGTGTAACCGCCGCTGTGTGGGGAAAGGAAAAATACCTGACGAACCCACGGGGCGTCCCTATCCCTCCGCGGCCCAGGCTGGACCGGAGGGACTCGGGTGTAACCGCCGCTGTGTGGGGGAAGGAAAAATACCTGACGAAACCACGGGGCGTCCCCGTCCCCCCGCGGCCCAGGCTGGACCGGAGGGACTCGGGTGTAACCGCCGCTGTGTGGGGGAAGGTAAAATACCTGACAACCCACGTGGCGTCCCTATCCCTCCGCGGCCCAGGCTGGACCGGAGGGACTCGGGTGTAACCGCCGCTGTGTGGGGGAGGGAAAAATACTTGACGAACCCACGGGGCGTCCCTATCCCCCCGCGGCCCAGGCTGGACCGGAGGGACTCGGGTGTAACCGCCGCTGTGTGGGGGTAGGTAAAATACCTGACAACCCACGGGGCGTCCCTATCCCCCCGCGGCCCAGGCTGGACCGGAGGGACTCGGGTGTAACCGCCGCTGTGTGGGGGAAAGAAAAATACCCGACGAACCCACGGGGCGTCCCTATCCCCCCGCGGCCCAGGCTGGACCGGAGGGACTCGGGTGTAACCGCCACTGTGTGGGGGAAGGAAAAATACCTGACGAACCCACGGGGCGTCCCTATCCCTCCGCGGCCCAGGCTGGACCGGAGGGACTCGGGTGTAACCGCCGCTGTGTGGGGGAAGAAAAATACCTGACGAAACCACGGGGCGTCCCTATCCCCCCGCGGCCCAGGCTGGACCAGAGGGACTCGGGTGTAACCGCCGCTGTGTGGGGGAAAGAAAAATACCCGACGAACCCACGGGGCGTCCCTATCCCCCCGCGGCCCGGGCTGGACCGGAGGGACTCGGGTGTAACCGCCACTGTGTGGGGGAAGGAAAAATACCTGACGAACCCACGGGGCGTCCCTATCCCTCCGCGGCCCAGGCTGGACCGGAGGGACTCGGGTGTAAACGCCGCTGTGTGGGGGAAGAAAAATACCTGACGAAACCACGGGGCGTCCCTATCCCCCCGCGGCCCAGGTTGGACCGGAGGGACTCGGGTGTAACCGCCGCTGTGTGAGGGAAGGAAAAATACCTGACGGATGGCGCCCCCCCTCGGTTCCATAATAGTCACCTCTTCTCGCCGGGAGGGGATGGCGCCCCTCCACGGCACAACAACCGGGGGGCCTCCCCTTGGTTCATATATCCTTCAAATTGTCAGCGCCGTTGTTGGCGTCACCGGTGGTAGGAAACCGGGGGGCCCCCCACTTATTTCAATTTCATCCATCGTATTCCGACCGGCCGCCCCACGTGGGATTCCCGGCATGGGGGGCACGGGGGGGCCTCCCCTTATTTCAGAAACTTTTCGTTTTATTCCCAAGTTCACACGTCACACAAGTCCCGCGATTGGGGGGCCTCCCCTTCTTTCAGGATAGTGTACGCCGCTGGTAGGGGATGGCGCCCCTCCGCGTTATCACGGGCACAGGAACAGTAATGGGGGGCCACCCCTTGTTTCACAGCAATTCGTGGGGAGCCAGACGTCGAGGCTGCAGGCAGGTGCCATTACCCCGGCGCAGTGAGCACCGTAGCGGCCGGCGCTGGCCCTTACCTCCGCCCCGACGCTGTCTCCCCTTTATTCCACCACCTTCCAGCTCCGGTCCAGGCATCCCGCCGGGTGCAGCAGGGCGCGTGGCTGTGAGGCCTGATGTCACGGTTGCCCCGCATTGCATCGCAGGGCAGGACCGGTAGCCCCCCGTGACATCAGGCCCCTGGCCGAAGGCCATTGTGTTAAGCCCCAGGCCCGGTTGTGCCCCTGGCCCGGACGGGCGTCGGACAGGACGATATCCCCACCCCATGATGTACTTGTGCAGAACACAAGGTGCAGTGGGTTGGGGTAGGGGAGCGCACACGAGCCCTGGAGGGGCTGGGTCACAGGGGGACCCGTGTTACCCCCGCATACCGCCACCCCCCGGTGGAGCCCGCCCTGTGCCATCGTGGCTTTCCCACGGTAGCCGGCGAGGGGTGGGGCGCGCGATCCCGTGCCCTGGCCGCCGCGGCTGGACTAGGGCACCCCCCAGATTGCGTGTTAGCCCGGGGGGGACCCCCCCCCCCGGTTTCACCCCCACACAACGGTGAGGTCACGCGCCCCTGGGCAGCAGTGGGGGTACACACACACACACACACACACACACACACACACACACACACACACACACACACACACAGCCACGCACACACACACACACACACAACACACAACACACACACACACACACGCACGCACGCACACACAACACACAACACACAACACACACACACACACACACACACACCCACGCACGCACGCACACACACACACACATACACACACACACACACACACATACACAACACACAACACACAACACAAAACACACATAAACACATACACACACACACACACACACAACACACAACACACAACACACAACACACAACACACAACACACACACACACACACATACCCACGCACACACACACACACACACACACACACACACACACACACACACACATACACAACACACAACACACAACGCAAAACACACATAAACACATACACACACACACACACACACACACACAACACACAACACACAACACACAACACACAACACACAACACACACACACACACACACACACACACACACAGGAGGAGGAGGAGGAGGAGATGCGGTCCCCCGGTAGGGCGCCCCCGCGGCACATCCCCATGGTGCCCGCCGGCCCTCCACGGTCTGGAAAGCGACCGGGAGGGAGGTTTCACCCCAACCCGTCCGTCTAAGCATCATGGCGGCGGCTCTCCTCTTCGTCTCCTCCCCTTGTCCCCTGGTCCGCGCTACGTGCATGCACCCGCCCTACACGTAGCCGGATCCCCTCCCAGGGGCACGGAATGGGGGGCGAGGCGGAGCGCCGGCTCCACTTCCGGCACGGTCCACCACCCCCCCAAGGGAAGGGGGACGCAGTCTCACGGGTGTGGGCCCTTAGCCGCCGGGTACTACCGACTGGGCGGCGTTTGGCCGGCGGAACACGGGGGCTTGGTCCGTGGCCTGGTCCCCCCCCCTCCCCCAAACGCGCGGCACTTCTGCCGAAGGTGCCCGTGCGCGGGGCCATCCTCTAACCCTCCGGTCGTGTCCCCCCAATCTGCAGTGCCGCACGTCTGCGGAGGGGACACGCAAACCCCCGCCTCGGTGAATCCAAAGCAAAGGAGGCCCCCTCGCCTCAGCGGCGGGGGCCTCAGTGGTCCCAAAGCGAAAGAGGCCCCTTCGCCTCAGCGGCGGGGGCCTTGGTGATCCCACAGCGAAGGAGGCCCCCTCGCCTCAGCGGCGGGGGCCTCGGTGTCCGAAAGCGAAAGGGGCCCCCTCGCCTCAGCGGCGGGGGCCTGGGTGGTCCCAAAGCCAAGGAGGCCCCCTCGCCCCAGCGGCGGGGGCCTCGGTGGTCCCGAAGAGAAGGAGGCCCCGTCGCCTCAGCGGCGGGGGCCTCGGTGGTCCCAAAGCCAAAGAGGCCCCCTCGCCTCAGCGGAGGGGGCCCCGGTGGTCCCAAAGCCCAGGAGGCCCCCTCGCCTCAGCGGCGGGGGCCTCGATGGTCCCAAAACGAAAGAGGCCCCCTCGCCTCAGCGACGGGGGCCTCGATGGTCCCAAAACGAAAGAGGCCCCCTCGCCTCAGCGGCGGGGGCCTCGATGGTCCGCAAGCCAAAGAGGCCCCCACTGCCTCAGCGGCGGGGGCCTCGATGGTCCCAAAGCGAAGAAGGCCCCCTCGCCTCAGCGGAGGGGGCCTCGGTGAACCCTAAGCGAAAGAGGCCCCCTTGCCTCAGCAGAGGGGGCCTCGATGGTCCCAAAACGAGAGAGGCCCCTTCGCCTCAGCGGAGGGGGCCTCGGTGGTCCCAAAACGAAAGAGGCCCCCTCGCCTCAGCGGAGGGGGCCTCGGTGGTCCCCAAACGAAGGAGGCCCCCTCGCCTCAGCGGAGGGGGCCTCAGTGGTCCCAAAGCCAAGGAGGCCCTCTCGCCTCAGCGGCGGGGGCCTCGATGGTCCCAAAGCGAAGGAGGCCCCCTCGCCTCAGCGGAGGGGGCCTCGATGGTCCCAAAGCGAAGGAGGCCCCCTCGCCTCAGCGGCGGGGGCCTCGGTGGTCCCAAAGCCAAAGAGGCCCCCTCGCCTCAGCGGCGGGGGCCTCAGTGGTCCCAAAGCGAAGGAGGCCCCCTCGCCTCAGCGGCGGGGGCCTCGTTGGTCCGAAAGCCAAGTGTGAGGGAAGGAAAAATACCTGACGAACCCACGGGGCGTCCCTATCCCCCCGCGGCCCAGGCTGGACCGGAGGGACTCGGGTGTAACCGCCGCTGTGTGGGGGAAGGAAAAATACCTGACGAACCCACGGGGTGTCCCTATCCCCCCGCGGGCCAGGCTGGACCAAAGGGACTCGGGTGTAACCGCCGCTGTGTGGGGGAAGGAAAAATACCTGACGAACCCACGGGGCGTTCCTATCCCCCCGCGGCCCAGGCTGGACCGGAGGGACTCGGGTGTAACCGCCGCTGTGTGGGGGAAGGAAAAATACCTGACGAACCCACGGGGCGTCCCTATCCCCCCGCGGCCCAGGCTGGACCGGAGGGACTCGGGTGTAACCGCCGCTGTGTGGGGGAAGGAAAAATACCTGACGAACCCACGGGGTGTCCCTATCCCCCCGCGGCCCAGGCTGGACCAAAGGGACTCGGGTGTAACCGCCGCTGTGTGGGGGAAGGAAAAATACCTGACGAACCCACGGGGCGTTCCTATCCCCCCGCGGCCCAGGCTGGACCGGAGGGACTCGGGTGTAACCGCCGCTGTGTGGGGGAAGGAAAAATACTTGACGAACCCTCGTGGCGTCCCTATCCCCCCGCGGCCCAGGCTGGACCGGAGGGACTCGGGTGTAACCGCCGCTGTTTGGGGGTAGGAAAAATACTTGACGAACCCACGGGGCGTCCCTATCCCCCCGCGGCCCAGGCTGGACCGGAGGGACTCGGGTGTAACCGCCGCTGTGTGGGGGAAGGAAAAATACCTGACGAACCCACGGGGTGTCCCTATCCCCCCGCGGCCCAGGCTGGACCAAAGGGACTCGGGTGTAACCGCCGCTGTGTGGGGGAAGGAAAAATACCTGACGAACCCACGGGGCGTCCCTATCCCTCCGCGGCCCAGGCTGGACCGGAGGGACTCGGGTGTAACCACCGCTGTGTGGGGGAAGGAAAAATACCTGACGAAACCACGGGGCGTCCCTATCCCCCCGCGGCCCAGGCTGGACCGGAGGGACTCGGGTGTAACCGCCGCTGTGTGGGGGAAGGAAAAATACTTGACGAACCCACGGGGCGTCCCTATCCCCCCGCGGTCCAGGTTGGACCGGAGGGACTCGGGCGTAACCGCCGCTGTGTGGGGGAAGGAAAAATACCCGACGAACCCACGGGGCGTCCCTATCCCCCCGCGGCCCAGGCTGGACCGGAGGGACTCGGGTGTAACCGCCGCTGTGTGGGGGAAGGAAAAATACCTGACGAACCCACGGGGCGTCCCTATCCCCCCGCGGCCCAGGTTGGACCGGAGGGACTCGGGTGTAACCGCCGCTGTGTGGGGGAAGGAAAAATACCTGACGAACCGGCGGGGCGTCCCTATCCCCCCGCGGCCCAGGCTGGACCGGAGGGACTCGGGTGTAACCGCCGCTGTGTGGTGGTAGGTAAAATACCTGACAACCCACGGGGCGTCCCTATCCCTCCGCGGCCCAGGCTGGACCGGAGGGACTCGGGTGTAACCGCCGCTGTGTGGGGGAAGGTAAAATACCTGACGAACCCACGGGGCGTCCCTATCCCCCCGCGGCCCAGGCTGGCCCGGAGGGACTCGGGTGTAACCGCCGCTGTGTGGGGCAAGGAAAAATACTTGACGAACCCACGGGGCGTCCCTATCCCCCCGCGGCCCAGGTGGACCGGAGGGACTCGGGTGTAACCGCCGCTGTGTGGGGGAAGGAAAAATACCTGACGAACCCACGGGGCGTTCCTATCCCCCCGCGGCCCAGGCTGGACCGCAGGGACTCGGGTGTAACCGCCGCTGTGTGGGGGTAGGAAAAATACCTGACGAAACCACGGGGCGTCCCTATCCCTCCGCGGCCCAGGCTGGACCGGAGGGACTCGGGTGTAACCACCGCTGTGTGGGGGAAGGAAAAATACCTGACGAACCCACGGGGCGTCCCTATCCCCCCGCGGCCCAGGCTGGACCGGAGGGACTCGGGTGTAACCGCCGCTGTGTGGGGGAAGGAAAAATACTTGACGAACCCACGGGGCGTCCCTATCCCCCCGCGGTCCAGGTTGGACCGGAGGTACTCGGGCGTAACCGCCGCTGTGTGGGGGTAGGAAAAATACCTGACGAACCCACGGGGCGTCCCTATCCCCCCGCGGCCCAGGCTGGACCGGAGGGACTTGGGTGTAACCGCCGCTGTGTGGGGGAAGGAAAAATACCTGACGAACCCACGGGGCGTCCCTATCCCCCCGCGGCCCAGGTTGGACCGGAGGGACTCGGGTGTAACCGCCGCTGTGTGGGGGAAGGAAAAATACCTGACGAACCGGCGGGGCGTCCCTATCCCCCCGCGGCCCAGGCTGGACCGGAGGGACTCGGGTGTAACCGCCGCTGTGTGGTGGTAGGTAAAATACCTGACAACCCACGGGGCGTCCCTATCCCTCCGCGGCCCAGGCTGGACCGGAGGGACTCGGGTGTAACCGCCGCTGTGTGGGGGAAGGTAAAATACCTGACGAACCCACGGGGCGTTCCTATCCCCCCGCGGCCCAGGTTGGACCGGAGGGACTCGGGTGTAACCGCCGCTGTGTGGGGCAAGGAAAAATACTTGACGAACCCACGGGGCGTCCCTATCCCCCCGCGGCCCAGGTTGGACCGGAGGGACTCGGGTGTAACCGCCGCTGTGTGGGGCAAGGAAAAATACTTGACGAACCCACGGGGCGTCCCTATCCCCCCGCGGCCCAGGTTGGACCGGAGGGACTCGGGTGTAACCGCCGCTGTGTGGTGGTAGGTAAAATACCTGACAACCCACGGGGCGTCCCTATCCCTCCGCGGCCCAGGCTGGACCGGAGGGACTCGGGTGTAACCGCCGCTGTGTGGGGGAAGGTAAAATACCTGACGAACCCACGGGGCGTCCCTATCCCCCCGCGGCCCAGGCTGGCCCGGAGGGACTCGGGTGTAACCGCCGCTGTGTGGGGCAAGGAAAAATACTTGACGAACCCACGGGGCGTCCCTATCCCCCCGCGGCCCAGGTTGGACCGGAGGGACTCGGGTGTAACCGCCGCTGTGTGGGGGTAGGTAAAATACTTGACGAACCCACGGGGCGTCCCTATCCCCCCGCGGCCCAGGCTGGACCGGAGGGACTCGAGTGTAACCGCCGCTGTGTGGGGGAAGGAAAAATACCTGACGAACCCACGGGGCGTTCCTATCCCCCCGCGGCCCAGGCTGGACCGGAGGGACTCGGGTGTAACCGCCGCTGTGTGGGGGAAGGAAAAATACCTGACTAACCCTCGGGGCGTCCCTATCCCCCCGCGGCCCAGGCTGGACCGGAGGGACTCGGGTGTAACCGCCGCTGTGTGGGGGAAGGAAAAATACTTGACGAACCCTCGTGGCGTCCCTATCCCCCCGCGGCCCAGGCTGGACCGGAGGGACTCGGGTGTAACCGCCGCTGTGTGGGGGTAGGAAAAATACCTGACGAACCCACGGGGCGTCCCTATCCCTCTGCGGCCCAGGCTGGACCGGAGGGACTCGGGTGTAACCACCGCTGTGTGGGGGAAGGAAAAATACCTGACGAAACCACGGGGCGTCCCTATCCCTCCGCGGCCCAGGCTGGACCGGAGGGACTCGGGTGTAACCGCCGCTGTGTGGGGGAAGGAAAAATACTTGACGAACCCACGGGGCGTCCCTATCCCCCCGCGGTCCAGGTTGGACCGCAGGGACTCGGGTGTAACCGCCGCTGTGTGGGGGAAGGAAAAATACCTGACGAACCCACGGGGCGTCCCTATCCCCCCGCGGCCCAGGCTGGACCGGAGGGACTCGGGTGTAACCGCCGCTGTGTGGTGGTAGGTAAAATACCCGACAACCCACGGGGCGTCCCTATCCCTCCGCGCCCCAGGCTGGACCGGAGGGACTCGGGTGTAACCGCCGCTGTGTGGGGGAAGGAAAAATACCCGACGAACCCACGGGGCGTCCCTATCCCCCCGCGGCCCAGGCTGGACCGGAGGGACTCGGGTGTAACCGCCGCTGTGTGGGGGTAGGTAAAATACCTGACAACCCACGGGGCGTCCCTATCCCTCCGCGGCCCAGGCTGGACCGGAGGGACTCGGGTGTAACCGCCGCTGTGTGGGGGAAAGAAAAATACCTGATGAACCCACGGGGCGTTCCTATCCCCCCGCGGCCCAGGCTGGACCGGAGGGACTCGGGTGTAACCGCCGCTGTGTGGGGGAAGGAAAAATACCTGACGAACCCACGGGGCGTCCCTATCCCCCCGCGGTTCAGGTTGGACCGGAGGGACTCGGGTGTAACCGCCGCTGTGTGGGGGAAGGAAAAATACCTGACGAACCGGCGGGGCGTCCCTATCCCCCCGTGGCCCAGGCTCGACCGGAGGGACTCGGGTGTAACCGCCGCTGTGTGGTGGTAGGTAAAATACCTGACAACCCACGGGGCGTCCCTATCCCCCCGCGGCCAGGGCTGGACCGGAGGGACAAGGGTGTAACCGCCGCTGTGTGGTGGTAGGTAAAATACCCGACAACCCACGAGGCGTCCCTATCCCCCCGCGGCCCAGGCTGGACCGGAGGGACTCGGGTGTAACCGCCGCTGTGTGGGGGTAGGAAAAATACCTGACGAAACCACGGGGCGTCCCTATCCCTCCGCGGCCCAGGCTGGACCGGAGGGACTCGGGTGTAACCACCGCTGTGTGGGGGAAGGAAAAATACCTGACGAAACCACAGGGCGTCCCTATCCCCCCGCGGCCCAGGCTGGACCGGAGGGACTCGGGTGTAACCGCCGCTGTGTGGGGGAAGGAAAAATACTTGACGAACCCACGGGGCGTCCCTATCCCCCCGCGGTCCAGGTTGGACCGGAGGGACTCGGGCGTAACCGCCGCTGTGTGGGGGAAGGAAAAATACCTGACGAACCCACGGGGCGTCCCTATCCCCCCGCGGCCCAGGCTGGACCGGAGGGACTCGGGTGTAACCGCCGCTGTGTGGGGGAAGGAAAAATACCTGACGAACCCACGGGGCGTCCCTATCCCCCCGCGGCCCAGGTTGGACCGGAGGGACTCGGGTGTAACCACCGCTGTGTGGGGGAAGGAAAAATACCTGACGAAACCACGGGGCGTCCCTATCCCCACGCGGCCCCGGCTGGACCGGAGGGACTCGGGTGTAACCGCCGCTGTGTGGGGGAAGGAAAAATACTTGACGAACCCACGGGGCGTCCCTATCCCCCCGCGGTCCAGGTTGGACCGGAGGGACTCGGGCGTAACCGCCGCTGTGTGGGGGAAGGAAAAATACCTGACGAACCCACGGGGCGTCCCTATCCCCCCGCGGCCCAGGCTGGACCGGACGGACTCGGGTGTAACCGCCGCTGTGTGGGGGAAGGAAAAATACCTGACGAACCCACGGGGCGTCCCTATCCCCCCGCGGCCCAGGTTGGACCGGAGGGACTCGGGTGTAACCGCCGCTGTGTGGGGGAAGGAAAAATACCTGACGAACCGGCGGGGCGTCCCTATCCCCCCGCGGCCCAGGCTGGACCGGAGGGACTCGGGTGTAACCGCCGCTGTGTGGTGGTAGGTAAAATACCTGACAACCCACGGGGCGTCCCTATCCCTCCGCGGCCCAGGCTGGACCGGAGGGACTCGGGTGTAACCGCCGCTGTGTGGGGGAAGGTAAAATACCTGACGAACCCACGGGGCGTCCCTATCCCCCCGCGGCCCAGGCTGGCCCGGAGGGACTCGGGTGTAACCGCCGCTGTGTGGGGCAAGGAAAAATACTTGACAAACCCACGGGGCGTCCCTATCCCCCCGCGGCCCAGGTTGGACCGGAGGGACTCGGGTGTAACCGCCGCTGTGTGGGGGTAGGTAAAATACTTGACGAACCCACGGGGCGTCCCTATCCCCCCGCGGCCCAGGCTGGACCGGAGGGACTCGGGTGTAACCGCCGCTGTGTGGGGGAAGGAAAAATACCTGACGAACCCACGGGGCGTTCCTATCCCCCCGCGGCCCAGGCTGGACCGGAGGGACTCGGGTGTAACCGCCGCTGTGTGGGGGAAGGAAAAATACCTGACTAACCCACGGGGCGTTCCTATCCCCCCGCGGCCCAGGCTGGACCGGAGGGACTCGGGTGTAACCGCCGCTGTGTGGGGGAAGGAAAAATACTTGACGAACCCTCGTGGCGTCCCTATCCCCCCGCGGCCCAGGCTGGACCGGAGGGACTCGGGTGTAACCGCCGCTGTGTGGGGGTAGGAAAAATACCTGTAGAACCCACGGGGCGTCCCTATCCCTCCGCGGCCCAGGCTGGACCGGAGGGACTCGGGTGTAACCACCGCTGTGTGGGGGAAGGAAAAATACCTGACGAACCCACGGGGCGTCCCTATCCCCCCGCGGCCCAGGCTGGACCGGAGGGACTCGGGTGTAACCGCCGCTGTGTGGGGGAAGGAAAAATACTTGACGAACCCACGGGGCGTCCCTATCCCCCCGCGGTCCAGGTTGGACCGCAGGGACTCGGGTGTAACCGCCGCTGTGTGGGGGAAGGAAAAATACCTGACGAACCCACGGGGCGTCCCTATCCCCCCGCGGCCCAGGCTGGACCGGAGGGACTCGGGTGTAACCGCCGCTGTGTGGTGGTAGATAAAATACCCGACAACCCACGGGGCGTCCCTATCCCTCCGCGCCCCAGGCTCGACCGGAGGGACTCGGGTGTAACCGCCGCTGTGTGGGGGAAGGAAAAATACCCGACGAACCCACGGGGCGTCCCTATCCCCCCGCGGCCCAGGCTGGACCGGAAGGACTCGGGTGTAACCGCCGCTGTGTGGGGGAAGGAAAAATACCTGACGAACCCACAGGGCGTCCCTATCCCCCCGCGGCCCAGGCTGGACCGGAGGGACTCGGGTGTAACCGCCGCTGTGTGGGGGTAGGTAAAATACCTGACAACCCACCGGGCGTCCCTATCCCTCCGCGGCCCAGGCTGGACCGGAGGGACTCGGGTGTAACCGCCGCTGTGTGGGGGAAAGAAAAATACCTGATGAACCCACGGGGCGTTCCTATCCCCCCGCGGCCCAGGCTGGACCGGAGGGACTCGGGTGTAACCGCCGCTGTGTGGGGGAAGGAAAAATACCTGACGAACCCACGGGGCGTCCCTATCCCCCCGCGGCCCAGGTTGGACCGGAGGGACTCGGGTGTAACCGCCGCTGTGTGGGGGAAGGAAAAATACCTGACGAACCGGCGGGGCGTCCCTATCCCCCCGTGGCCCAGGCTCGACCGGAGGGACTCGGGTGTAACCGCCGCTGTGTGGTGGTAGGTAAAATACCTGACAACCCACGGGGCGTCCCTATCCCCCCGCGGCCAAGGCTGGACCGGAGGGACAAGGGTGTAACCGCCGCTGTGTGGTGGTAGGTAAAATACCCGACAACCCACGAGGCGTCCCTATCCCCCCGCGGCCCAGGCTGGACCGGAGGGACTCGGGTGTAACCGCCGCTGTGTGGGGGTAGGAAAAATACCTGACGAAACCACGGGGCGTCCCTATCCCTCCGCGGCCCAGGCTGGACCGGAGGGACTCGGGTGTAACCACCGCTGTGTGGGGGAAGGAAAAATACCTGACGAAACCACGGGGCGTCCCTATCCCCCCGCGGCCCAGGCTGGACCGGAGGGACTCGGGTGTAACCGCCGCTGTGTGGGGGAAAGAAAAATACTTGACGAACCCACGGGGCGTCCCTATCCCCCCGCGGTCCAGGTTGGACCGGAGGGACTCGGGCGTAACCGCCGCTGTGTGGGGGAAGGAAAAATACCTGACGAACCCACGGGGCGTCCCTATCCCCCCGCGGCCCAGGTTGGACCGGAGGGACTCGGGTGTAACCGCCGCTGTGTGGGGGAAGGAAAAATACCTGACGAACCGGCGGGGCGTCCCTATCCCCCCGCGGCCCAGGCTGGACCGGAGGGACTCGGGTGTAACCGCCGCTGTGTGGTGGTAGGTAAAATACCTGACAACCCACGGGGCGTCCCTATCCCTCCGCGGCCCAGGCTGGACCGGAGGGACTCGGGTGTAACCGCCGCTGTGTGGGGGAAGGTAAAATACCTGACGAACCCACGGGGCGTCCCTATCCCCCCGCGGCCCAGGCTGGCCCGGAGGGACTCGGGTGTAACCGCCGCTGTGTGGGGCAAGGAAAAATACTTGACGAACCCACGGGGCGTCCCTATCCCCCCGCGGCCCAGGCTCGACCGGAGGGACTCGGGTGTAACCGCCGCTGTGTGGGGGTAGGTAAAATACTTGACGAACCCACGGGGCGTCCCTATCCCCCCGCGGCCCAGGCTGGACCGGAGGGACTCGGGTGTAACCGCCGCTGTGTGGGGGAAGGAAAAATACCTGACGAACCCACGGGGCGTTCCTATCCCCCCGCGGCCCAGGCTGGACCGGAGGGACTCGGGTGTAACCGCCGCTGTGTGGGGGAAGGAAAAATACCTGACTAACCCACGGGGCGTTCCTATCCCCCCGCGGCCCAGGCTGGACCGGAGGGACTCGGGTGTAACCGCCGCTGTGTGGGGGAAGGAAAAATACTTGACGAACCCTCGTGGCGTCCCTATCCCCCCGCGGCCCAGGCTGGACCGGAGGGACTCGGGTGTAACCGCCGCTGTGTGGGGGTAAGAAAAATACCTGACGAACCCACGGGGCGTCCCTATCCCTCCGCGGCCCAGGCTGGACCGGAGGGACTCGGGTGTAACCACCGCTGTGTGGGGGAAGGAAAAATACCTGACGAAACCACGGGGCGTCCCTATCCCCCCGCGGCCCAGGCTAGACCGGAGGGACTCGGGTGTAACCGCCGCTGTGTGGGGGAAGGAAAAATACTTGACGAACCCACGGGGCGTCCCTATCCCCCCGCGGTTCAGGTTGGACCGCAGGGACTCGGGTGTAACCGCCGCTGTGTGGGGGAAGGAAAAATACCTGACGAACCCACGGGGCGTCCCTATCCCCCCGCGGCCCAGGCTGGACCGGAGGGACTCGGGTGTAACCGCCGCTGTGTGGTGGTAGGTAAAATACCCGACAACCCACGGGGCGTCCCTATCCCTCCGCGGCCCAGGCTGGCCCGGAGGGACTCGGGTGTAACCGCCGCTGTGTGGGGGAAGGAAAAATACCCGACGAACCCACGGGGCGTCCCTATCCCCCCGCGGCCCAGGCTGGACCGGAGGGACTCGGGTGTAACCGCCGCTGTGTGGGGGAAGGAAAAATACCTGACGAACCCACAGGGCGTCCCTATCCCCCCGCGGCCCAGGCTGGACCGGAGGGACTCGGGTGTAACCGCCGCTGTGTGGGGGTAGGTAAAATACCTGACAACCCACGGGGCGTCCCTATCCCTCCGCGGCCCAGGCTGGACCGGAGGGACTCGGGTGTAACCGCCGCTGTGTGGGGGAAAGAAAAATACCTGATGAACCCACGGGGCGTTCCTATCCCCCCGCGGCCCAGGCTGGACCGGAGGGACTCGGGTGTAACCGCCGCTGTGTGGGGGAAGGAAAAATACCTGACGAACCCACGGGGCGTCCCTATCCCCCCGCGGCCCAGGTTGGACCGGAGGGACTCGGGTGTAACCGCCGCTGTGTGGGGGAAGGAAAAATACCTGACGAACCGGCGGGGCGTCCCTATCCCCCCGTGGCCCAGGCTGGACCGGAGGGACTCGGGTGTAACCGCCGCTGTGTGGTGGTAGGTAAAATACCTGACAACCCACGGGGCGTCCCTATCCCTCCGCGGCCCAGGCTGGACCGGAGGGACTCGGGTGTAACCGCCGCTGTGTGGGGGAAGGTAAAATACCTGACGAACCCACGGGGCGTCCCTATCCCCCCGCGGCCCAGGCTGGCCCGGAGGGACTCGGGTGTAACCGCCGCTGTGTGGGGCAAGGAAAAATACTTGACGAACCCACGGGGCGTCCCCATCCCCCCGCGGCCCAGGTTGGACCGGAGGGACTCGGGTGTAACCGCCGCTGTGTGGGGGTAGGTAAAATACCTGACGAACCCACGGGGCGTCCCTATCCCCCCGCGGCCCAGGCTGGACCGGAGGGACTCGGGTGTAACCGCCGCTGTGTGGGGGAAGGAAAAATACCTGACGAACCCACGGGGCGTTCCTATCCCCCCGCGGCCCAAGCTGGACCGGAGGGACTCGGGTGTAACCGCCGCTGTGTGGGGGAAGGAAAAATACCTGACTAACCCACGGGGCGTTCCTATCCCCCCGCGGCCCAGGCTGGACCGGAGGGACTCGGGTGTAACCGCCGCTGTGTGGGTGTAGGAAAAATACCTGACGAACCCACGGGGCGTCCCTATCCCTCCGCGGCCCAGGCTGGACCGGAGGGACTCGGGTGTAACCACCGCTGTGTGGGGGAAGGAAAAATACCTGACGAAACCACGGGGCGTCCCTATCCCCCCGCGGCCCAGGCTGGACCGGAGGGACTCGGGTGTAACCGCCGCTGTGTGGGGGAAGGAAAAATACTTGACGAACCCACGGGGCGTCCCTATCCCCCCGCGGTCCACGTTGGACCGCAGGGACTCGGGTGTAACCGCCGCTGTGTGGGGGAAGGAAAAATACCCGACGAACCCACGGGGCGTCCCTATCCCCCCGCGGCCCAGGCTGGACCGGAGGGACTCGGGTGTAACCGCCGCTGTGTGGGGGGAGGAAAAATACCTGACGAACCCACGGGGCGTCCCTATCCCCCCGCGGCCCAGGCTGGACCGGAGGGACTCGGGTGTAACCGCCGCTGTGTGGGGGAAGGAAAAATACCCGACGAACCCACGGGGCGTCCCTATCCCCCCGCGGCCCAGGCTGGACCGGAGGGACTTGGGTGTAACCGCCGCTGTGTGGGGGAAAGAAAAATACCTGACGAAACCACGGGGCGTTCCTATCCCCCCGCGTCCCAGGCTGGACCGGAGGGACTCGGGTGTAACCGCCGCTGTGTGGGGGAAGGAAAAATACTTGACGAACCCACGGGGCGTCCCTATCCCCCCGCGGTCCAGGTTGGACCGCGGGGACTCGGGTGTAACCGCCGCTGTGTGGGGGTAGGTAAAATACCTGACGAACCCACGGGGCGTCCCTATCCCCCCGCGGCCCAGGCTGGACCGGAGGGACTCGGGTGTAACCGCCGCTGTGTGGGGGAAGGAAAAATACCTGACGAACCCACGGGGCGTCCCTATCCCCCCGCGGCCCAGGCTGGACCGGAGGGACTCGGGTGTAACCGCCGCTGTGTGGGGGAAGGAAAAATACCTGACTAACCCACGGGGCGTTCCTATCCCCCCGCGGCCCAGGCTGGACCGGAGGGACTCGGGTGTAACCGCCGCTGTGTGGGGGAAGGAAAAATACTTGACGAACCCTCGTGGCGTCCCTATCCCCCCGCGGCCCAGGCTGGACCGGAGGGACTCGGGTGTAACCGCCGCTGTGTGGGGGTAGGAAAAATACCTGACGAACCCACGGGGCGTCCCTATCCCTCCGCGGCCCAGGCTGGACCGGAGGGACTCGTGTGTAACCACCGCTGTGTGGGGGAAGGAAAAATACCTGACGAAACCGCGGGGCGTCCCTATCCCCCCGCGGCCCAGGCTGGACCGGAGGGACTCGGGTGTAACCGCCGCTGTGTGGGGGAAGGAAAAATACTTGACGAACCCACGGGGCGTCCCTATCCCCCCGCGGTCCAGGTTGGACCGCAGGGACTCGGGTGTAACCGCCGCTGTGTGGTGGAAGGAAAAATACCTGACGAACCCACGGGGCGTCCCTATCCCCCCGCGGCCAAGGCTGGACCGGAGGGACTCGGGTGTAACCGCCGCTGTGTGGTGGTAGGTAAAATACCCGACAACCCACGGGGCGTCCCTATCCCTCCGCGGCCCAGGCTGGACCGGAGGGACTCGGGTGTAACCGCCGCTGTGTGGGGGAAGGAAAAATACCCGGCGAACCCACGGGGCGTCCCTATCCCCCCGCGGCCCAGGCTGGACCGGAGGGACTCGGGTGTAACCGCCGCTGTGTGGAGGGAGGAAAAATACCTGACGAACCCACGGGGCGTCCCTATCCCCCCGCGGCCCAGGCTGGACCGGAGGGACTCGGGTGTAACCGCCGCTGTGTGGGGGTACGTAAAATACCTGACAACCCACGGGGCGTCCCTATCCCTCCGCGGCCCAGGCTGGACCGGAGGGACTTGGGTGTAACCGCCGCTGTGTGGGGGAAGGAAAAATACTTGACGAACCCACGGGGCGTCCCTATCCCCCCGCGGTCCACGTTGGACCGCGGGGACTCGGGTGTAACCGCCGCTGTGTGGGGGAAGGAAAAATACCTGACGAACCCACGGGGCGTCCCTATCCCCCCGCGGCCCAGGCTGGACCGGAGGGACTCGGGTGTAACCGCCGCTGTGTGGTGGTAGGTAAAATACCCGACAACCCACGGGGCGTCCCTATCCCTCCGCGGCCCAGGCTGGACCGGAGGGACTCGGGTGTAACCGCCGCTGTGTGGGGGAAGGAAAAATACCCGACGAACCCACGGGGCGTCCCTATCCCCCCGCGGCCCAGGCTGGACCGGAGGGACTCGGGTGTAACCGCCGCTGTGTGGGGGGAGGAAAAATACCCGACGAACCCACGGGGCGTCCCTATCCCCCCGCGGCCCAGGCTGGACCGGAGGGACTTGGGTGTAACCGCCGCTGTGTGGGGGAAAGAAAAATACCTGACGAAACCACGGGGCGTTCCTATCCCCCCGCGTCCCAGGCTGGACCGGAGGGACTCGGGTGTAACCGCCGCTGTGTGGGGGAAGGAAAAATACTTGACGAACCCACGGGGCGTCCCTATCCCCCCGCGGTCCAGGTTGGACCGCGGGGACTCGGGTGTAACCGCCGCTGTGTGGGGGTAGGTAAAATACCTGACGAACCCACGGGGCGTCCCTATCCCCCCGCGGCCCAGGCTGGACCGGAGGGACTCGGGTGTAACCGCCGCTGTGTGGGGGAAGGAAAAATACCTGACGAACCCACGGGGCGTTCCTATCCCCCCGCGGCCCAGGCTGGACCGGAGGGACTCGGGTGTAACCGCCGCTGTGTGGGGGAAGGAAAAATACCTGACTAACCCACGGGGCGTTCCTATCCCCCCGCGGCCCAGGCTGGACCGGAGGGACTCGGGTGTAACCGCCGCTGTGTGGGGGAAGGAAAAATACTTGACGAACCCTCGTGGCGTCCCTATCCCCCCGCGGCCCAGGCTGGACCGGAGGGACTCGGGTGTAACCGCCGCTGTGTGGGGGTAGGAAAAATACCTGACGAACCCACGGGGCGTCCCTATCCCTCCGCGGCCGAGGCTGGACCGGAGGGACTCGGGTGTAACCACCGCTGTGTGGGGGAAGGAAAAATACCTGACGAAACCACGGGGCGTCCCTATCCCCCCGCGGCCCAGGCTGGACCGGAGGGACTCGGGTGTAACCGCCGCTGTGTGGGGGAAGGAAAAATACTTGACGAACCCACGGGGCGTCCCTATCCCCCCGCGGTCCAGGTTGGACCGCAGGGACTCGGGTGTAACCGCCGCTGTGTGGTGGTAGGTAAAATACCCGACAACCCACGGGGCGTCCCTATCCCTCCGCGGCCCAGGCTGGACCGGAGGGACTCGGGTGTAACCGCCGCTGTGTGGGGGAAGGAAAAATACCCGGCGAACCCACGGGGCGTCCCTATCCCCCCGCGGCCCAGGCTGGACCGGAGGGACTCGGGTGTAACCGCCGCTGGGTGGGGGGAGGAAAAATACCTGACGAACCCACGGGGCGTCCCTATCCCCCCGCGGCCCAGGCTGGACCGGAGGGACTCGGGTGTAACCGCCGCTGTGTGGGGGTACGTAAAATACCTGACAACCCACGGGGCGTCCCTATCCCTCCGCGGCCCAGGCTGGACCGGAGGGACTTGGGTGTAACCGCCGCTGTGTGGGGGAAGGAAAAATACTTGACGAACCCACGGGGCGTCCCTATCCCCCCGCGGTCCACGTTGGACCGCGGGGACTCGGGTGTAACCGCCGCTGTGTGGGGGAAGGAAAAATACCTGACGAACCCACGGGGCGTCCCTATCCCCCCGCGGCCCAGGCTGGACCGGAGGGACTCGGGTGTAACCGCCGCTGTGTGGTGGTAGGTAAAATACCCGACAACCCACGGGGCGTCCCTATCCCTCCGCGGCCCAGGCTGGACCGGAGGGACTCGGGTGTAACCGCCGCTGTGTGGGGGAAGGAAAAATACCCGACGAACCCACGGGGCGTCCCTATCCCCCCGCGGCCCAGGCTGGACCGGAGGGACTCGGGTGTAACCGCCGCTGTGTGGGGGGAGGAAAAATACCTGACGAACCCACGGGGCGTCCCTATCCCCCCGCGGCCCAGGCTGGACCGGAGGGACTCGGGTGTAACCGCCGCTGGGTGGGGGTAGGTAAAATACCTGACAACCCACGGGGCGTCCCTATCCCTCCGCGGCCCAGGCTGGACCGGAGGGACTCGGGTGTAACCGCCGCTGAGTGGGGGAAAGAAAAATACCTGATGAACCCACGGGGCGTTCCTATCCCCCCGCGGCCCAGGCTGGACCGGAGGGACTCGGGTGTAACCGCCGCTGTGTGGGGGAAGGAAAAATACTTGACGAACCCTCGGGGCGTCCCTATCCCCCCGCGGCCCAGGCTGGACCGCAGGAACTCGGGTGTAACCGCCGCTGTGTGGGGGTAGGTAAAATACCTGACGAACCCACGGGGCGTCCCTATCCCCCCGCGGCCCAGGCTGGACCGCAGGGACTCGGGTGTAACCGCCGTTGTGGGGGGGAAGGAAAAATACCTGACGAACCCACGGGGCGTCCCTATCCCCCCGCGGCCCAGGCTGGCCCGGAGGGACTCGGGTGTAACCGCCGCTGTGTGGGGGAAGGAAAAATACCTGACGAACCCACGGGGCGTCCCTATCCCCCCGCGGCCCAGGTTGGACCGCAGGGACTCGGGTGTAACCGCCGTTGTGGGGGGGAAGGAAAAATACCTGACGAACCCACGGGGCGTCCCTATCCCCCCGCGGCCCAGGCTGGCCCGGAGGGACTCGGGTGTAACCGCCGCTGTGTGGGGGTAGGTAAAATACCTGACGAACCCACGGGGCGTCCCTATCCCCCCGCGGCCGAGGCTGGACCGGAGGGACTCGGGTGTAACCGCCGCTGTGTGGGGGAAGGAAAAATACCTGACGAACCCACGGGGCGTCCCTATCCCCCCGCGGCCCAGGCTGGACCGGAGGGACTCGGGTGTAACCGCCGCTGTGTGGGGGAAGGAAAAATACTTGACGAACCCTCGTGGCGTCCCTATCCCCCCGCGGCCCAGGCTGGACCGGAGGGACTCGGGTGTAACCGCCGCTGTGTGGGGGTAGGAAAAATACCTGACGAACCCACGGGGCGTCCCTATCCCTCCGCGGCCCAGGCTGGACCGGAGGGACTCGGGTGTAACCACCGCTGTGTGGGGGAAGGAAAAATACCTGACGAAACCACGGGGCGTCCCTATCCCTCCGCGGCCCAGGCTGGACCGGAGGGACTCGGGTGTAACCGCCGCTGTGTGGGGGAAGGAAAAATACTTCACGAACCAACGGGGCGTCCCTATCCCCCCGCGGTCCAGGTTGGACCGCACGGACTCGGGTGTAACCGCCGCTCTGTGGTGGAAGGAAAAATACCTGACGAACCCACGGGGCGTCCCTATCCCCCCGCGGCCAAGGCTGGACCGGAGGGACAAGGGTGTAACCGCCGCTGTGTGGTGGTAGGTAAAATACCCGACAACCCGAGAGGCGTCCCTATCCCTCCGCGGCCCAGGCTGGACCGGAGGGACTCGGGTGTAACCGCCGCTGTGTGGGGGAAGGAAAAATACCCGACGAACCCACGGGGCGTCCCTATCCCCCCGCGGCCCAGGCTGGACCGGAGGGACTCGGGTGTAACCGCCGCTGTGTGGGGGAAAGAAAAATACCTGACGAACCCACGGGGCGTTCCTATCCCCCCGCGGCCCAGGCTGGTCCGGAGGGACTCAGGTGTAACCGCCGCTGTGTGGGGGGAAGTAAAATACCTGACAACCCACGGGGCGTCCCTATCCCTCCGCGGCCCAGGCTGGACCGGAGGGACTCGGGTGTAACCGCCGCTGTGTGGGGGAAAGAAAAATACCCGACGAACCCGCGGGGCGTTCCTATCCCCCCGCGTCCCAGGCTGGACCGGAGGGACTCGGGTGTAACCGCCGCTGTGTGGGGGAAGGAAAAATACTTGACGAACCCACGGGGCGTCCCTATCCCCCCGCGGTCCAGGTTGGACCGCGGGGACTCGGGTGTAACCGCCGCTGTGTGGGGGAAGGAAAAATACCTGACGAACCCACGGGGCGTCCCTATCCCCCCGCGGCCCAGGCTGGACCGGAGGGACTCGCGTGTAACCGCCGCTGTGTGGTGGCAGGTAAAATACCCGACAACCCACGGGGCGTCCCTATCCCTCCGCGGCCCAGGCTGGACCGGAGGGACTCGGGTGTAACCGCCGCTGTGTGGGGGAAGGAAAAATACCCGACGAACCCACGGGGCGTCCCTATCCCCCCGCGGCCCAGGCTGGACCGGAGGGACTCGGGTGTAACCGCCGCTGGGTGGGGGTAGGTAAAATACCTGACAACCCACGGGGCGTCCCTATCCCTCCGCGGCCCAGGCTGGACCGGAGGGACTCGGGTGTAACCGCCGCTGAGTGGGGGAAAGAAAAATACCTGACGAACCCACGGGGCGTTCCTATCCCCCCGCGGCCCAGGCTGGACCGGAGGGACTCGGGTGTAACCGCCGCTGTGTGGGGGAAGGAAAAATACTTGACGAACCCTCGGGGCGTCCCTATCCCCCCGCGGCCCAGGCTAGACCGGAGGAACTCGGGTGTAACCGCCGCTGTGTGGGGGTAGGTAAAATACGTGACGAACCCACGGGGCGTCCCTATCCCCCCGCGGCCCAGGCTGGACCGGAGGGACTCGGGTGTAACCGCCGCTGTGGGGGGGAAGGAAAAATACCTGACGAACCCACGGGGCGTCCCTATCCCCCCGCGGCCCAGGTTGGACCGGAGGGACTCGGGTGTAACCGCCGCTGTGTGGGGGAAGGAAAAATACCTGACGAAACCACGGGGCGTCCCTATCCCCCCGCGGCCCAGGCTGGACCGGAGGGACTCGGGTGTAACCGCCGCTGTGTGGTGGTAGGTAAAATACCTGACAACCCACCGGGGGGTCCCTATCCCCCCGCGGCCCAGGCTGGACCGGAGGGACTCGGGTGTAACCGCCGCTGTGTGGGGGAAGGAAAAATACGTGACGAACCCACGGGGCGTCCCTATCCCCCCGCGGCCCAGGCTGGACCGGAGGGACTCGGGTGTAACCGCCGCTGTGTGGGGCAAGGCAAAATACTTGACGAACCCACGGGGCGTCCCTATCCCCCCGCGGCCCAGGTTGGACCGGAGGGACTCGGGTGTAACGCCGCTGTGTGGGAAAAGGAAAAATACCTGACGAACCCACGGGGCGTCCCCATCCCCGCGCGGCCCAGGCTGGACCGGAGGGACTCGGGTGTAACCGCCGCTGTGTGGTGGTAGGTAATATACCTCACAACCCACGGGGCGTCCCTATCCCTCCGCGGCCCAGGCTGGACCGGAGGGACTCGGGTGTAACCGCCGCTGTGTGGGGGAAGGAAAAATACCCGACGAACCCACGGGGCGTCCCTATCCCCCCGCGGCCCAGGCTGGACCGGAGGGACTCGGGTGTAACCGCCGCTGTGTGGGGGAAGGAAAAATACCTGACGAACCCACGGGGCGTCCCTATCCCCCCGCGGCCCAGGCTAGACCGGAGGGACTCGGGTGTAACCGCCGCTGCGTGGGGGTAGGTAAAATATCTGACAACCCACGGGGCGTCCCTATCCCTCCGCGGCCCAGGCTGGACCGGAGGGACTCGGGTGTAACCGCCGCTGTGTGGAGGAAGAAAAATACCTGACGAACCCACGGGGCGTCCCTATCCCCCCGCGGCCCAGGCTGGACCGGAGGGACTCGGGTGTAACCGCCGCTGTGTGGGGGAAGGAAAAATACCTGACGAACCCACGGGGCGTCCCTATCCCCCCGCGGCCCAGGCTGGCCCGGAGGGACTCGGGTGTAACCGCCGCTGTGTGGGGCAAGGAAAAATACTTGACGAACCCACGGGGCGTCCCTATCCCCCCGCGGCCCAGGTTGGACCGGAGGGACTCGGGTGTAACCGCCGCTGTGTGGGGGTAGGTAAAATACCTGACGAACCCACGGGGCGTCCCTATCCCCCCGCGGCCCAGGCTGGACCGGAGGGACTCGGGTGTAACCGCCGCTGTGTGGGGGAAGGAAAAATACCTGACGAACCCACGGGGCGTTCCTATCCCCCCGCGGCCCAGGCTGGACCGGAGGGACTCGGGTGTAACCGCCGCTGTGTGGGGGTAGGAAAAATACCTGACGAACCCACGCAGCGTCCCTATCCCTCCGCGGCGCAGGCTGGACCGGAGGGACTCGGGTGTAACCGCCGCTGTGTGGGGGAAGGAAAAATACCTGACGAACCCACGGGGCGTTCCTATCCCCCCGCGGCCCAGGTTGGACCGGAGGGACTCGGGTGTAACCACCGCTGTGTGGGGTAAGGAAAAATAGCTGACGAAACCACGGGGCGTCCCTATCCCCCCGCGGCCCAGGCTGGACCGGAGGGACTCGGGTGTAACCGCCGCTGTGTGGGGGAAGGAAAAATACTTGACGAACCCACGGGGCGTCCCTATCCCCCCGCGGTCCAGGTTGGACCGGAGGGACTCGGGTGTAACCGCCGCTGTGTGGGGGAAGGAAAAATACCTGACGAACCCACGGGGCGTCCCTATCCCCCCGCGGCCCAGGCTGGACCGGAGGGACTCGGGTGTAACCACCGCTGTGTGGGGTAAGGAAAAATACCTGACGAAACCACGGGGTGTCCCTATCCCCCCGCGGCCCAGGCTGGACCGGAGGGACTCGGGTGTAACCGCCGCTGTGTGGGGGAAGGAAAAATACTTGACGAACCCACGGGGCGTCCCTATCCCCCCGCGGTCCAGGTTGGACCGGAGGGACTCGGGTGTAACCGCCGCTGTGTGGGGGAAGGAAAAATACCCGACGAACCCACGGGGCGTCCCTATCCCCCCGCGGCCCAGGCTGGACCGGAGGGACTCGGGTGTAACCGCCGCTGTGTGGTGGTAGGTAAAATACCCGACAACCCACGGGGCGTCCCTATCCCTCCGCGGCCCAGGCTGGACCGGAGGGACTCGGGTGTAACCGCCGCTGTGTGGGGGAAGGAAAAATACCCGACGAACCCACGGGGCGTCCCTATCCCCCCGCGGCCCAGGCTGGACCGGAGGGACTCGGGTGTAACCGCCGCTGTGTGGGGGTAGGTAAAATACCTGACAACCCACGGGGCGTCCCTATCCCTCCGCGGCCCAGGCTGGACCGGAGGGACTCGGGTGTAACCACCGCTGTGTGGGGGAAGGAAAAATACTTGACGAACCCACGGGGCGTCCCTATCCCCCCGCGGCCCAGGCTGGACCGGAGGGACTCGGGTGTAACCGCCGCTGTGTGGTGGTAGGTAAAATACCCGACAACCCACGGGGCGTCCCTATCCCTCCGCGGCCCAGGCTGGACCGGAGGGACTCGGGTGTAACCGCCGCTGTGTGGGGGAAGGAAAAATACCCGACGAACCCACGGGGCGTCCCTATCCCCCCGCGGCCCAGGCTGGACCGGAGGTACTCGGGTGTAACCGCCGCTGTGTGGGGGGAGGAAAAATACCTGACGAACCCACGGGGCGTCCCTATCCCCCCGCGGCCCAGGCTGGACCGCAGGGACTCGGGTGTAACCGCCGCTGTGTGGGGGTAGGTAAAATACCTGACAACCCACGGGGCGTCCCTATCCCTCCGCGGGCCAGGCTGGACCGGAGGGACTCGGGTGTAACCACCGCTGTGTGGGGGAAGGAAAAATACCTAGCGAACCCACGGGGCGTTCCTATCCCCCCGCGGCCCAGGCTGGAACGGAGGGACTCGGGTGTAACCGCCGCTGTGTGGGGGAAGGAAAAATACTTGACGAACCCACGGGGCGTCCCTATCCCCCCGCGGCCCAGGCTGGACCGGAGGGACTCGGGTGTAACCGCCGCTGTGCGGTGGTAGGTAAAATACCTGACAACCCACGGGGCATCCCTATCCCTCCGCGGCCCAGGCTGGACCGGAGGGACTCGGGTGTAACCGCCGCTGTGTGGGGGAAGGAAAAATACCTGACGAACCCACGCGGCGTCCCCATCCCCCCGCGGCCCAGGTTGGACCGGAGGGACTCGGGTGTAACCGCCGCTGTGTGGGGGAAGGAAAAATACCTGACGAACCCACGGGGCGTCCCTATCCCCCCGCGGCCCAGGTTGGACCGGAGGGACTCGGGTGTAACCGCCGCTGTGTGGGAAAAGGAAAAATACCTGACCAACCCACGGGGCGTCCCCATCCCCCCGCGGCCCAGGCTGGACCGGAGGGACTCGGGTGTAACCGCCGCTGTGTGGTGGTAGGTAATATACCTGACAACCCACGGGGCGTCCCTATCCCTCCGCGGCCCAGGCTGGACCGGAGGGACTCGGGTGTAACCGCCGCTGTGTGGGGGAAGGAAAAATACCCGACGAACCCACGGGGCGTCCCTATCCCTCCGCGGCCCAGGCTGGACCGGAGGGACTCGGGTGTAACCGCCGCTGTGTGGGGGAAGGAAAAATACCTGACGAACCCACGGGGCGTCCCTATCCCCCCGCGGCCCAGGCTAGACCGGAGGGACTCGGGTGTAACCGCCGCTGTGTGGGGGTAGGTACAATACCTGACAACCCACGGGGCGTCCCTATCCCTCCGCGGCCCAGGCTGGACCGGAGGGACTCGGGTGTAACCGCCGCTGTGTGGGGGAAGAAAAATACCTGACGAACCCACGGGGCGTCCCTATCCCCCCGCGGCCCAGGCTAGACCGGAGGGACTCGGGTGTAACCGCCGCTGTGTGGGGGTAGGTAAAATACCTGACAACCCACGGGGCGTCCCTATCCCCCGGCGGCCCAGGCTAGACCGGAGGGACTCGGGTGTAACCGCCGCTGTGTGGGGGTAGGTAAAATACCTGACAACCCACGGGGCGTCCCTATCCCTCCGCAGCCCAGGCTGGACCGGAGGGACTCGGGTGTAACCGCCGCTGTGTGGGGGAAGAAAAATACCTGACGAACCCACGGGGCGTCCCTATCCCCCCGCGGCCCAGGCTGGACTGGAGGGACTCGGGTGTTACCGCCGCTGTGTGGGGGAAGGAAAAATACCTGAGGAACCCACGGGGCGTCCCTATCCCCCTGCGGCCCAGGTTGGACCGGAGGGACTCGGGTGTAACCGCCGCTGTGTGGGGGAAGGAAAAATACCTGACGAACCCACGGGGCGTCCCTATCCCCCCGCGGCCCAGGCTGGACCGGAGGGACTCGGGTGTAACCGCCGCTGTGTGGTGGTAGGTAAAATACCTGACAACCCACGGGGCGTCCCTATCCCTCCGCGGCCTAGGCTGGACCGGAGGGACTCGGGTGTAACCGCCGCTGTGTGGGAGAAGGAAAAATACCTGACGAACCCACGGGGCGTCCCTATCCCTCCGCGGCCCAGGCTGGACCGGAGGGACTCGGGTGTAACCGCCGCTGTGTGGGGGAAGGGAAAATACCTGACGAACCCACGCGGCGTCCCCATCCCCCCGCGGCCCAGGTTGGACCGGAGGGACTCGGGTGTAACCGCCGCTGTGTGGTGGTAGGTAAAATACCTGACAACCCACGGGGCGTCCCTATCCCCCCGCGGCCCAGGCTGGACCGGAGGGACTCGGGTGTAACCGCCGCTGTGTGGGGGAAGGAAAAATACCTGACGAACCCACGGGGCATCCCTATCCCCCCGCAGCCCAGGTTGGACCGGAGGGACTCGGGTGTAACCGCCGCTGTGTGGGAAAAGGAAAAATACCTGACGAACCCACGGGGCGTCCCCATCCCCCCGCGGCCCAGGCTGGACCGGAGGGACTCGGGTGTAACCGCCGCTGTGTGGTGGTAGGGAATATACCTGACAACCCACGGGGCGTCCCTATCCCTCCGCGGCCCAGGCTGGACTGGAGGGACTCGGGTGTAACCGCCGCTGTGTGGGGGAAGGAAAAATACCCGACGAACCCACGGGGCGTCCCTATCCCTCCGCGGCCCAGGCTGGACCGGAGGGACTCGGGTGTAACCGCCGCTGTGTGGGGGAAGGAAAAATACCTGACGAACCCACGGGGCGTCCCTATCCCCCCGCGGCCCAGGCTAGACCGGAGGGACTCGGGGGTAACCGCCGCTGTGTGGGGGTGGGTAAAATAGCTGACAACCCACGGGGCGTCCCTATCCCTCCGCGGCCCAGGCTGGACCGGAGGGACTCGGGTGTAACCGCCGCTGTGTGGGGGAAGAAAAATACCTGACGAACCCACGGGGCGTCCCTATCCCCCCGCGGCCCAGGCTGGACCGGAGGGACTCGGGTGTAACCGCCGCTGTGTGGGGGAAGGAAAAATACCTGACGAACCCACGGGGCGTCCCTATCCCCCCGCGGCCCAGGTTGGACCGGAGGGACTCGGGTGTAACCGCCGCTGTGTGGGGGAAGGAAAAATACCTGACGAACCCACGGGGCGTCCCTATCCCCCCGCGGCCCAGGCTGGACCGGAGGGACTCGGGTGTAACCGCCGCTGTGTGGTGGTAGGTAAAATACCTGACAACCCACGGGGCGTCCCTATCCCTCCGCGGCCCAGGCTGGACCGGAGGGACTCGGGTGTAACCGCCGCTGTGTGGGAGAAGGAAAAATACCTGACGAACCCACGGGGCGTCCCTATCCCCCCGCGGCCCAGGCTGGACCGGAGGGACTCGGGTGTAACCGCCGTGGTGTGGGGGAAGGAAAAATACTTGACGAACCCACGGGGCGTCCCTATCCCCCCGCGGCCCAAGTTGGACCGGAGGGACTCGGGTGTAACCGCCGCTGTGTGGGAAAAGGAAAAATACCTGACGAACCCACGGGGCGTCCCTATCCCCCCGCGGCCCAGGCTGGACCGGAGGGACTCGGGTGTAACCACCGCTGTGTGGTGGTAGGTAAAATACCTGACAACCCAGGGGCGTCCCTATCCCTCCGCGGCCCAGGCTGGACCGGAGGGACTCGGGTGTAACCGCCGCTGTGTGGGGGAAGAAAAATACCTGACGAACCCACGGGGCGTCCCTATCCCCCCGCGGCCCAGGCTGGACCGGAGGGACTCGGGTGTAACCGCCGCTGTGTGGGGGAAGGAAAAATACCTGACGAACCCACGGGGCGTCCCTATCCCCCCGCGGCCCAGGTTGGACCGGAGGGACTGGGGTGTAACCGCCGCTGTGTGGGGGAAGGAAAAATACCTGACGAACCCACGGGGCGTCCCTATCCCCCCGCGGCCCAGGCTGGACCGGAGGGACTCGGGTGTAACCGCCGCTGTGTGGTGGTAGGTAAAATACCTGACAACCCACGGGGCGTCCCTATCCCTCCGCGGCCCAGGCTGGACCGGAGGGACTCGGGTGTAACCGCCGCTGTGTGGGGGAAGAAAAATACCTGACGAACCCACGGGGCGTCCCTATCCCCCCGCGGCCCAGGCTGGACCGGAGGGACTCGGGTGTAACCGCCGCTGTGTGGGGGAAGGAAAAATACCTGACGAACCCACGGGGCGTCCCTATCCCCCCGCGGCCCAGGTTGGACCGGAGGGACTGGGGTGTAACCGCCGCTGTGTGGGGGAAGGAAAAATACCTGACGAACCCACGGGGCGTCCCTATCCCCCCGCGGCCCAGGCTGGACCGGAGGGACTCGGGTGTAACCGCCGCTGTGTGGTGGTAGGTAAAATACCTGACAACCCACGGGGCGTCCCTATCCCTCCGCGGCCCAGGCTGGACCGGAGGGACTCGGGTGTAACCGCCGCTGTGTGGGAGAAGGAAAAATACCTGACGAACCCACGGGGCGTCCCTATCCCTCCGCGGCCCAGGCTGGACCGGAGGGACTCGGGTGTAACCGCCGTGGTGTGGGGGAAGGAAAAATACTTGACGAACCCACGGGGCGTCCCTATCCCCCCGCGGCCCAAGTTGGACTGGAGGGACTCGGGTGTAACCGCCGCTGTGTGGGAAAAGGAAAAATACCTGACGAACCCACGGGGCGTCCCTATCCCCCCGCGGCCCAGGCTGGACCGGAGGGACTCGGGTGTAACCGCCGCTGTGTGGTGGTAGGTAAAATACCTGACAACCCAGGGGCGTCCCTATCCCTCCGCGGCCCAGGCTGGACCGGAGGGACTCGGGTGTAACCGCCGCTGTGTGGGGGAGGGAAAAATACCCGCCGAACCCACGGGGCGTCCCTATCCCCCCGCGGCCCAGACTGCACCGGAGGGACTCGGGTGTAACCGCCGCTGTGTGGGGGAAGGAAAAATACCTGACGAAACCACGGGGCGTCCCTATCCCCCGGCGGCCCAGGCTAGACCGGAGGGACTCGGGTGTAACCGCCGCTGTGTGGGGGTAGGTAAAATACCCGACAACCCACAGGGCGTCCCTATCCCTCCGCGGCCCAGGCTGGACCGGAGGGACTCGGGTGTAACCGCCGCTGTGTGGGGGAAGGAAAAATACCTGACGAACCCACGGGGCGTCCCTATCCCCCCGCGGCCCAGGCTGGACCGGAGGGACTCGGGTGTAACCGCCGCTGTGTGGGGGAAGGAAAAATGCCCGACGAAACCACGGGGCGTCCCTATCCCCCCGCGGCCCAAGTTGGACCGGAGGGACTCGGGTGTAACCGCCGCTTTGTGGGGGAAGGAAAAATACCTGACGGATGGCGCCCCCCCTCGGTTCCATAATAGTCACCTCTTCTCGCCGGGAGGGGATGGCGCCCCTCCACGGCACAACAACCGGGGGTCCTCCCCTTGGTTCATATATCCTTCAAATTGTGAGCGCCGTTGTTGGCGTCACCGGTGGTAGAAAACCGGGGGGCCTCCCCTTATTTCAATTTCATCCATCGTATTCCGACCGGCCGCCCCACGTGGGATTCCCGGCATGGGGGGCACGGGGGGGCCTCCCCTTATTTCAGAAACTTTTCGTTTTATT
>OZ038384.1:13341423-13356423 GCA_964036045.1 Eutreptiella sp. 'Long Island Sound 2002' | reverse complement strand
TTCCTAATGAAAAGAAAGAACTCTCCGAGAATTCAATGGTGCCTCGTCAAAAATCCCGTGCATGTCTGGAGAACTGGTACGGTGCCTGCTACTTATACTCGCTTCCACGTACCACTGACATGAGTCCTCATTCACCCAATATCTCACAACGAACACTAGGGCATCTGCAATATGTCCCGGTCAGGATCAGAACCTGTCCCCTCCTCTGATACCCGCTCTCCAACCCCACCACTAGAGCCACAATGGCAATGGAGGAGTTTCCCAAATCCAACGACCAATATTCCGCGCACGAACGACCCTGATCAGACGCAAGAAGAACACGCCCAAATTCAAGCACCCGAATCCGCTGCAGAAATCCATGCAGAACAAGCTCCCAGACCAGAGTATGAACGAGCCCATGCGCAAGAACCAGCACCAGAATCCGAACCGGCGCAACAAGAAGTTGTCGACAAACATCAAGATGAAGTAAAAAGGGTTCTCCAAGAATTGCTATCGGAATCCTCAGAGTCCCCCAACCACATGCTCTCCCAGGAAGGACCGAAACAGAGCCAAGATCCAGCCCCAGAGTCTCCCGACCACATGTCCTCCCACGAAGGACCGAAACAGAGCCAAGAACCAGCCCCTGCACAGAGTCCTGAACAAAGCCATCAGCAAGCCTCCATGCAAGGTATTGCCCGGGGCCAGGAGTATGTGCACATCGCCCCCGAGAATCTGCCGGATGTTGATGATGATATAGATAATCAAATCGTGCTGAGAGTACAGGACATCTCGGAAGACAGTTACTACGAAATCAATACCATCATCAGGCGAAGACTGGGTGCCATCATTCCACAAGCTGCGACAAGGCATCAATTTTGGATGATCGAGACAACACAAGAGAATTGGCAGCGGATGTGCCCGGACTCTGCGAATACATACGAACTGCGTGTGCGGCTGCAAGAAAACGGAGATTTCTTCCGGATCCGGTCTCAGCATCAGGATGGATCGCCGTACACTCAGCATATCAAAGGCAAAGGAAAAGGCAAGAGCCGCCCGCCGCGTACCTCGCCCTCGACGTACTCTGCTCGTGGAGCACCCCACATGCCAGCTCGAGAGTATTCCCGCGAACACGCCCGCGAACCCTTCGATCGAGACTACAGCCCGGACCGCATGCGTGGAAGGACCCGAGAATACACCAGAGAACCGTTGCGGGAACGTGCACATGAATCCTCTCGAGATGTCGTCCGCGAGCGCCCCAGAGGACATGACAGGGCAGCAGCTCAAGAATTCGAGCGAGAATATGTGAAAGAACCTATCTCTGAGCACGCAGTGGAAGCAGCATGAGCACTCCTGCGCGAGCACGAACGGGAATCGGCACGTGAACGTGAACGAGTCCTCACCCGTGAGCGTCCTGGCTGTCATGCAAGCACCGTTTCCCGAGACCCGGCCCACGGCCTCCGCGATTACCGCCATCCTCAAAAGGCTCGCGACGTTCGCAGTGGTGGTCGGACAGAATCCAGACGGTCTGCATACGATCAATGTCGTGATGAAGAAGAAGTTGACGAGCCTCCGGCCAAGCACCGAAGAATGAGTCCCCCTGTCCCTTCTGAGTACGGCAGGTATGAACGTAGGCGAAGCCCATACGATCGGTTGGACAGACACCATCTGTATGCTCGGCACGAACAGCACAGCCAGCATGAGTATCGATCTCAGAGCAGCCGCAGTCCCATCAACGAACCTGCTGCGCACAGCGCTGAGCCTCACATGGCGAGCCATCTGCCTGCCTCTGACGAAGCACATGACTTGGTGTTGCGACTCAGCAACTTGTCTGACGCGCTTTTTCCGACCTCGGCCACTGCTTCTGATGAGCATGCCCGACAGTTTCACTCCCCGAGATCCCCGCGGAAAAGGAATACCGGACGCACGCGACCCGAGTGTTCCCGCGCATCGGCAGTATGGCAAAGGCAAACCCCAGTACCGCTACCCCCGTACCCAAGAGTACCGTGGCAAGAGCGGCAAGAGCGGTGGCAAAGGCCGGAGTGGGAAGGAAAGTGAGCCGACGGTGCCAGTCACGCTGACGGTCAAGCTGCACATGGATGACCCGCAGAAGAAAGAGTGAACGTGACCAGTTGAGGATGCAGAGAATCAGAACAAGTCCAGATGTGTGAGAAAGAAACCGAATCAATCTGTGCTCATGTAAATGCAATCAGAATTCAGAATTCATTCAGAATTCAGCATGCGTGCGCACCCCATGATCCTCCAGCAATTCGCGGTGAATGCAACCAGGAGGCACCCAAATTTCATGTTTCTAAACCCCAATCTGGGAGCAGATGATCCGAGGACATCCAACTGCCCAAAAAAGAATCTGATTGGATCTGTGACAATTCATGTCCCTCCACATGTCAGAAACTCGTACGCATGAGTCCTCAGAGAACACAGTGACAGCAACAGTGATGCATAAATTTTTTTTTGCGTCCATCAACTCAACTCGGTGATGCCACAATAGACGGATCAACCTGCCCGCACTGGCCATGCCGGTCTGTTTGCCGGGAAAGGTACAATCTTTCTCTCAACCCCCCCAATCAAGCATCCACCAGCATCCGCATATCTGACGAAAGAATGAATGTTGAGCACCCCTTCATTTACTGGTGAATGCATCTCTTCAAGATGCAAATGTTTTCCAAGCGACACAGGAATCAGATCAGTATCCCACCTGCAAAGTGGAGATGTATCACACCTCAATCATGCCACACCCGCAATTGCACTGACCTCCGCTCACACCCAGGATGAGTAAATCAGCAGTATCCACTATCCCCAACCTCAGCATACGGCCAAAACGCATGCACTCTCAGGCAAAATTTTCGAATGCCAATGGATTTCCCACCCGCAATATATGACCCGCCTCATTGCACTCATGCAATCATGCTGCAGCCCATTGGACCAGCAACTACGTCCACCGTGGCAACGGTGAACCCTCCCGACAGAAAGCATCAGACCCGATTCATCTGCATCCACAGACAATGTCACAAGCACCAGAAGTCATGCAGGAAGTACATCTGACTGTGCCCCCTTGCACTGCTCAATGCCAAAAAAAAAACAATTTTTAATTCTTTTAACCACCCAGAGAGGATCAATAATCAACCCAGAAAATCAGATCAACAGTAAAATCAATAACTGTCATGGACATACAAGTAATGCCAAGGTTCCGCATACACCGAGCCCTCACTTTTCTGCTGCACTTGAACACAGAATAGAACACACACATGCAATTATCATATTTAATTCACCTCATGCCATGTACGTGGTCTTTTACAGGAGTTACCCGCCATCTGCAATTATCAGGACAAACAGTGGAACACGAATTCCCCAGTCCCCTTTGCAACACTCATTGAAGGAGAACAATCAAGAATGGGGCAAGATACATGATTTCCTCTTCAAGAATGCAGACCAACAATCCGCCCAGAGTATACGCATCACATGGTCAAGAAAAGAGTGGCGTTCAAACGAAACATCTTGATCAATCATGGAAACGACCACACAGAGAGCAAAGCATCTGAAGAGACTAGGAAGAAGACGACGTTGGCCTCCACTGGTCCGGAGAGAGAACCAGCTCAAAGAATCAGATCCAGTAGGACAGCCCACACCCAGACCACAAAGGAATCTCAGAGCCACAGTCACAACGTACCATCCTGTAACGTGCAGTGTCCAATCACACCAGGAAGTGATGAACCCTGTCCCAATGATGTTAAAAGTTCTCACACTCAAGCCCACAGTCCCTCATGCGTGCACTGCCTGCCCGGGAATCTGAACATGGCGCTCAAACAATATTCTTCTCCATGATGTCTCTGCAGAAGGAGCAGATCAAAACAAGTATGATAATTGTGCATGCCACAGATGACTTGCACATCACGTTCTCGGTGTACTGAAACTCAGTATAAAGAAAAGAATGTCAAAATGTCACCGAGAATCAATCAAGCCCCGTCCCAAACCCGGAAAAAATCACCAAACACACTCAGCATCCAAAGTCATATCGAATCTTTCTTGTTCAAAGACAAACGGACAAGGTAAAGCTCTCTCCACACAGCAGCACACACTCCCGGACCCCATGCAAGTATCAAGGCACGAAGGGAAATCGAGTAAAGCATTAGCTCTAATCCAGAAGGAGAGCACACGAACAAAGCGCAAAGACCGCAACCAGGTACGTGCATGCTGCAAGTGATCACGGTTGCTCAACAACAATATAATGAATAGGGAAGGAACAACAGACCATCAAAAGTGCATGACTGTACATGTGCTCACGCAGAAGCAAGTGCAACACTCCCCTCCAGTAGTGCCGTCAACAGTGAACAACGCTCCTCCAAAGAACTCATTTCCAGATATCAGATATGCATGCCTTCAATGTCAATTAGTGTTTTCTGAAAGAATCTGATCATGAACTCCGAAAAATTCATTGCTCTTGCACGAGAACGACAGCGTGCGTACGTTGACCCCACAACCGCAGGGTACTTCACCAGAATTTACTACTCGGATGGGGACCTCAAAGCAGTGGTGACACACTGGCCGTCCAAAGTGGAAGTATCAGAAATATCGATGACCACCAGCCTCGCAACATGTTTCGGAATGTTCACCTCCCTCATGCGCGCATGGATTTCTGAAGAAGACTTGACCATACTGGCTACTGAATTTCCGGATTACATGTGGCTTACAATCAAAGACTTGACGCTGCAGACTCAAGAATGCGTCCAACGAAGAATGGTGTGACATTCTGGACAGAATGTCTCATTATCTGGAATCAGAAAATGCCAAAGAAAAGTTGGACAAGCTCATCAACGATGATCCCTACAACTTTCAACGACTACTGGAGGCTGACGGCAGACTGATCGAAGGAGACAAGCAACTTTCTGAAACCACCTTCTGGCTGTATTATTGGGCAGCTCTATATGCAGCATGGGCCACGTTTCAACAAAAGCTGCGTCCATGGACCCAATTTCATTGATGGTAAGCCGCCCAGACAAGCCATGTCCAACCAATCGTTGAGGGCCAGTATCACCACCACGCTTCGCTCTCTGAAACCAGGCACACCCCAACCCAAAGGAAATCGTGCCGGCTCTCAACAACGTGCTCCATCCCCCGGAGGGCAATCCCCTTCTCGTGCTCAATCCCCTCGAAGAAACCCTCCACCGCCCATTATCAATCTGGATGCTCATCTTGATGTGCCATTGGAAGCTCCACCAGCAGCAAAGAATCGAAGAACAACAGCCATCAAACCCCCGTCAATTCCATCAACAGCAGACTTGATGCTCCACTCAGGTCCAAGGGACAATGAACCTCCCCAGAGATACCCCACGGATCACAACAAATTTGCATTCAACAAAGTCAGCCGATCCTACGTACCCAAAAATCAGCCAGGCCTCTCATTCCAAGATCAAAGAATGCCAGGACTACATCCCCCTCCACAAGCTGCAACCAACGACACCTACGCCAACTTTGAGGATATCATAGCCAAAGTACAAGAAAAATGCGACGCACTGGATGACAGTGAATGCGAAGTTGCAGCACGCCAGCTGTACATGCGCCTACTACCAATCAAAGCGGCTAGGAAAATCCTCAACTTCTTCCAAAAAGCACAAAAGTGCAAACAACTCGGAGCCATACTCAAAGCCCACATGTGTGCCCTATCGAGCGACATCCCAGCAGTAACGCAGGCCCTGCAAGATTGGTTGAGATATATGCAAGGACGAAATGTCGGCTCTTCCCCTGAGACTAGCAAAAGAATCAGCGAATTGAAGAAAATGTGGCAATCCATCCCGCAAGATGCAGATTGGACCATGTTGGCGACGATGCTGGCTTTTTCATTTCATACAGAAGAGAACACCAGATTGAGTCTGATGTCCGCTCAAACCGCAGCCCAGTGGTGGAACGCAGTGATAGGAAATCTTGCAACCACCACCAACGTCGCAGACTTTGACACGGTGCAGACTGAACTAGAGAATCTAGGTGCCACAGTGAATGTGCAAACTCCAGACTGGATCAACCAATGGATGGTTCCGGAGGAAGAGGATCCCCACCACTCAGCCACCACAGCCCCACAGCCAACTCAGCCCCTTACGGCAGCTACCCAATACCAGCCACAAACCCCAACTCCGATGCCAACGCAACAATATCAACAGTACCAACAATACCAACAAAATCCCCCACAAAGATCAAGCGCGTCGCAAATGCAACCCACAACACCCAGGAACTCACTGCTGCCTTTCCCTCCAATGAATCAGCCCCCACAACCATCCGTGCAGCAACCACCACAATACCCTGAGCATCAAGGACAAGGACTTACACTGATGATGACCCAAACCAAAGATGCACCGTACAAGGACCTTGAGAACGAGATTGAGAAGCACTTCGGCAACAATACAGGGCTGCAACCTGCAGCCATGAACAAGGGATTCTGGTTCCTCAACAGTGTGAATCCCCATGCATGGAATACTTTAGCACAGGGCAAAGACAAAGTATGGCTCCACATCGGCAACAACAAGTATATTGGAGTACGGTCAAAGAATGAAAAGGGAGATCCATATGAACCACCCAACCCAGCGAAAAGAAGGAAGACAGAATCAGCAGGCACACTAGCACAAGCCGGAGTGGCCCCGCCACCACCCCCACCTGCAGCAATGCCAGGAGTAGTACCAGGGCACCACTACAGCCCGTATCCACCTCAAAGTCCCATGTACCCAGGGTACCCTCCTCATCATCCGCCCATGCCCCCCATGCAGCCATCATTCTCTCACTACCAACCACACCTCTACGAGAACATGCACCCTATGGCTCATCCAACACCGGATCAAAGACGACCAGCGGGAGGAACACCCCGTATCAATTCTCCACAGTCGCAGAATCGAGCAGTACGCTCATCCACGCCACGAAGAGAAGACCTGCCTCCAGCCCAAATTACGGCGTCTAGTGCCTCCATCCCAGCAGCGCCAGGAGTGACGCAGGAGAAGAAATGAATTTCCCTCGCCCTCCCCAAATCCACATCGTGCTCTGCACTAATCATACGTTACACGGATAACTTGCTACCACACGGATCACTCAACAAGAGAACCGCTGATGCATCCCTGACAGACTTACACAACTGGTCCACCAAATGCTCAACAGATCTCAATCAAGACCCCCTCCAGCCACAATCTCAAAACACCACAGCAAACCCAAAACACACAACCCTACTACATGTATGTACACGATATGGAACTCCAGCTTCACAGGAGACAACAGCCCTATGCAACTGCCCCAACCCAGCACTGTATGGCATACCCTGTCATCAAGCAACCCCTGAAGAAGAGGCAGCAGTCGAGCTGCTGTATCGCATCACAAGAATCCCCAATCTTGAAGGAGTACCCCCAGCAGTAGTGCTCCGTCAGACTCGAATCATCCATGCATGGCTTCAAGCATACATGGAATCAGAGAACCAGTACAACAAAACTTTCACCGCGTATTACCCAATAGTGTCCTGCGACTCTGTCCTACTCCTCTGGTGCCGGACAATCATCCCACCTGATGCCCGACTCTTCCGAGAAAGAACACGGGTACAACAATTCCAATCTCAAGGCGGATACATCATGATCAGCGCCCAAGAATACGACCCAAAGGACACAATTTCATGGTCGGACGGCCCGGAATGTCGTCAATGTGGAAAACTGTCAGGTTACCACATGAAGCTGCATCTGACAACCCCCCATCAACAGAATCAGCCCCACATCAGTGCCTGCTGGCACCTTCCCAAGCAAGAAAGTATTTCAGCTGAAATGCCGACACACAGCATTATACACTTGGGAACATTCAAGCTCGAAGGAGTTTTCCCGATCACCGACAGCAGAATGTGGCCATGCAAACCCTCACTTCCCAATGATGTTCACCCGCACATTCAACGTGCATATGCACAAATGCACCAAGAATTCAGCACCATGATACCACCCGCGACCAACCCAAACATCCCAGAGTGCATGGACTTACAGATCATGGGCATCAATTGCGGAAGCCTCGAGAAGAAGCTGCATCAGCTGTACTGTTACCTAATCCTGGGAATGCCGGACATCGTCTGTCTTCAAGAAACGTGGGCTCTCATGCCCGAAGGATGGCTCAACGGACTTCCCTATCAACACGTTGCCTCAGATCCATACAAAGGCGGCGGCCTGGTTATCCTGGTGCACACGAGAAGGCTCTCGAAAAAGAAATGGAAGACAGATGTCCGAAAGCACTCCCTCTGCGTCCACATTAACCCGGGACTACCGACTTCCATAGCGGTAGCATCAGTCCACTTCCCTCCCGGCATTTGCCCAATCAGCAGAGAAGAACACAGCAAGGCTGTGGCATCATTCCTCACAAAAGCAAAAGCAACAATCACATTCACACCAGGAGATTTGAACGACGACGTTATGCGCAGCAAGCGTGGCTGGCTCAAGAAAACACTCCCGAAAGAATGGAAAGAATTCAACTGTCCATACGCTACAGGTCACCCCACCAATCAAGTGCTGACTAAAAGAGGACTCTCGGAGAAAGAAATCGATTGGATGTTTACCCACAACAGTACCCCATGTGTAGCGTGCACCAGAGACCAACTGCCAGGCCTCAACTCTCACCGAGTGCAGCAGTACTTCCTGGTGGTGGACAGCGACCAGATGAAGCCGGCAGATCCATCTCAACGCAGGTACGACTTCCGACACCTGAACCAGAAAGAATTTCAAGAGATTGCGAACATCTGCTCTCTGTTATTCGCATGGGCCAACATCACAGAATGGTACCCCACAGCCGTCATGCACATGTACTTCCTGGTAATGGATGGTATAATTCCCCGCAGAAAATCCCACCTCTCCTTGACGGTGGCAGATGCCAAAGCAATGGCGGCTCCACTTCAAGCACATGATGGAAGAAATTCCGTGGCGGTTACCCAGTGGTGGGAAACCGAAACAACAAGGCCATGGCGTCCAAGCTGCATATCCCACTGGAAAAACTGCAGGGAGTATCCATTACATCTGCAACAACTCATGCCATCAAACTTAAAAAGAACAAATTCCAAGTCGTGGACCAAATCAGTGCTGATGGCAAGTACTTTCCACAGGAGAAAGAAGAATTTCAGGAAGAGATGCTGTGTCAAGCCAAGGAATTGTACAGCGGGCGTCCGGGAATCCGATTAGATTATGAGCACCTCAAGAAAGGCATGGAATTGGACACGGACCAACCTGAAGATACAGTTGACTTCATCGCCCACATGAACAGACTCCAAAGAACCCGAACAGGCCTTCCCATCGACGATGCAGCAGGTCAAACTCCAAATTTCCATGAACTCACTGCATTAGTCGGTCGCTCATCTTCAGAAGCCACCTCACTGGAGCAGCTTCCCCATGCTCTGGTGAGTCTCCTAGACGGATTCGGTCAGCTACTGATCTCCACACTGCTCGCAGCATTTGCAAACGGCAGTCACTGTCCACTCTTATGTGCGGTACTTCACCTATGTCTAAAGAAGAAAGAACCCTCCTGGCTCATTCCCAATAGCAGACCCATTCTGCTTGAACCCTACCTACGCCGTCTCGAATCCAGCAACGTTTTCCTGCGTCAACAAGAGCGCTCAAAATGGTTCCAATGGACACCCCCATCTCACTATGCCTACAGAAAGCAGTTATCACCCCAGATGTGCGCGATCACCTGCAGATGGCTCACATGGTGGTATGCCCATACCAATGGTAAGGTGTTCATTATCAACTGGGATGAGAGCAATGCCTTTTGCAACACCATCAGACACGACATGGACAAACTATTCCCCAGAGAAGCGCTTCAAGTAGAACGCTGGGCAGAACAGTTCTTTGGATCCTTCCGTATCTATGTTGTCTCACCATTTGGATTGACAATACAATGACCATACTGCATGCGTCACGGAGGATCGCAAGGTGACTCCATGGGAGTGGGCCTATACGCAACCACCACCTGTGCCAGGACCAGGTTTCACAACGGAGTCCTGAGTCAACAGCGCAACCCATCAGATCTCTCGAGCAGAGCACCAGAACATGCCTTCAAATGCCTCCCAGCCCCATGGAACAGCAGCATCAAAGTATTGGAGATTGTATACAGCGACGACCGCAGAGGATTCACCTCTACCTTGGAAGACGCTGCCCACATGTTCCATGTTTTCAGTCAAGGATGCTGGTCGACAGGAGGTTCCTCTCAATGCAAGAAAGTGCAGATATTTGGAGTAGAACCCAAGAACCCGAGAGAACTAAAGTACATCGAGGACACGGTGGACACGATGCAACACAAGTTCAACCTGCAATGCTCAGGCCTAAAAATGACAGGGATACCTCTTATGCCCAATGAGCAGCCGCAAACGGCCATTGATAAGTTCACCACGCGCCTCAAAGTACTGCAAGGATCACTGGGGAGACTCCAACCCTCACTGATACTAGTTCTCCGAATTCTCGTCACATACACCATCTCAGTGGTAGACTACGTCTTCTCTGCCATCCCAGCAGCAGAACAAGTACAACCCCAGCAGATACAGATCAAAAGAATAGCCTGCAAAACGCTCTGCATCCCGGTGCGCACCCCCAACAAGATGCTATGGGCCAGCATAGACGATCTAGGCTTTGCAATCCCCCACATCTTCACCCGCCTCCAGCTGCAATACATCAAGGGTCTCTTCTCTGCGTGTAACAGCAGAAGCATCTACACCAGGGAAACCATCCGCACCATCATGCTGTACCCGTCACAGCAAGTGCCAACCCACCCAGACTGTATCACAGCGCAACAATGGATGGCCAGCTACGGCATCTCATTCCACTTACCGTACGACCTTACAGAATCTCCAATTGCAATCGAACTAATCCACTCTCCAAGAGGCGGAATCATCCTGATGTCTGATGGGGCCAAGAAAGAAGACGATCATGCGTGGTCAGCGCTGGTGATTGATGAGCAAGGAGTAGCCATAAGAGCATATTCCAAAGTGCAATGTAAAGGCGGCAGCAGCTGAGGTAGAGTGGTGCGGCAAATTCCTTGCCTATCTGCTACTGAAAAAGTACGACATCAACCCACATCAAGTGCTTGGAGCCAACTCGGACAATCTTGCAGCAATGCACGGAGGAGATGGGGGCAAACTCTCCAAATGTGCCTGGATAGACGGCTACCGACTTCAATATGCCACATTCCTGAGTGAGAACCACGTACCAGAATTCTATATCCCAGCCCAGCACAACACCAAAAGCAAGACACAAGTCGCTTTATGGCAGAAGGACACTGACGACACGGCCAAGCATGCCCTGAAGAACGCAATTGCAGGACAAGTACCCATGCCAGAATCACTAGACGACACGATGCTCTGCTTTCATCATGGCACACTTGCAGCTAACGTGGTGCATGTTGTCGATGAAGCCTACAACAGCTCTTTACGCCCAGACTTTCATCTCGGAGATCCCAAAAGCAAAGTAATATGGCGCAGAGGAGTCACTCAAGGAAAGTATACGAATGAAGGGCTCACGGTGGCCTACTGGATACGAACCATACCGTACTGTCATGAAGGAACAAAAGAAGAATTCTCTTGTGCTTTCTGCCGCTCTTTGGACACAGGATGGGGCACACACTTGCAATGGTCGTGCCTAATTCTTCCCATGCTATGTATGTGGTCATTCACAGAAGTTGCTCGCCATCTAGCAGCATTGGGACACACAGTGGAATGAAAATCCCCAGCCCACTTTGCAACACATCAAGAAGGAGAACAACAAGAATGGGGCTTGGTGCCAGATTTCCTCATTGAGAATGCAGATCAATGGTCCGCTGTGAGTAAATGCATCACATGGTCAGGAGTAGTGCTGCGATCAAAAGAAGCTTCTTTATCGACAGAGGAGGCGGCCACCCTGAGTGCGAAGTATCTGAATGGGCTAGGAAGAAGACGACGCTGGCCTCCACTGATCCGGAGAGAGAACCCGCTGAAAGAATCAGATCCAGTAGGATGGCCAGTGCTCAGCCCGCAATGGAATCACTGCGTCATTGCTGCAGCATACAATTTTGTAGGCCGCAGTGCACAACCTCATCAGGAAGCGTTGAACCCAGTCCCTCTAAATCTGCTTTCCCCCACACTCAACCCCACATCCTTTCATGCGTGCATTGCCTGCCCCAGAACTGAACATGATCCTCAAGCAGTATACATCTCCATGATGTCCCCGTGTACCTGCGGCTCACTGGTGGCTAAGTGGAAATGTGAAGTTGGGGCTCATTTGGGGCTCAGTTGTGCATTGCGATGTCTTTGTGCTTGTTTGTTGTGCGTTTTGCATGCTAGGTAATGTGCATTTAATGTTTTTAGAAGTTTTAGATACTCACTTGGTCAAGGTTCAAGGGGGGGGGTACTTTTTTTGGCGACGGCTCAGTTGACTGAGCGCCCGACTGAGCCGTCACTGAGCCGTCACTGAGCCGGCTCACTGAGCGCTCAGTGAGCGCTCAGTGAGCGCTCACTGAGCGCGCCAAATGGCTCAGTGAGCGCTCAGTGAGAGCTAATTGGGGGCTCACTCAGAGGGTTCCCCCCCCTTTCCGCCTCTCCTCCGCCCCCCTATCCGCCTACCCATCCATTCCTTCTCGCTCCCATAGGTCCTCTCTTTCACACCATGTCTATTGTTGTCCCAGGCCTGGAACCGGCAGCTTCAAAGGCTCTCGCGTCTTTCCTTAGTCGCCCCCGGGTACCTACCGCTTTCACAGAGGCAGCGTACCCGGGGGTGCCTTCGACGGACCTAGAGCCCTTGAAGCTGTGGGCCCAGCAGCTCCCTGCCCCTTCCCCAGAAGTGGTCCACATCAACGTGACCGATGTGACCCTTCTTGGAAAGAGCTGGATGCACCCCCTATTCTTCGTCCGGGCCGATGGCAAGGCCCACATCATGCTGGCCGGCGGGGACGGCTTCACCAAGAAGAGCCCCGGGGCCATGGTGTGCCACTGCTGCGGGGCAAACAGTGAAACGGTTTTGCGCAAGTTCGGGGGACAAGAGGTTGCCCTGGAAGGAATCAAGGGACATGTACGGCTGACCGGGGTGTTTCGTGACATCCCGGCGGACCGCCGCATTCCTGACTTCGGTGCGCATGGAGTCATGCGTGTTGCCATTGCGGGGGTCAATGGAATTGTGCGGGGGCTGGTGACCCATGGCGGGGTATCGAGGAAGAGTGCGGCCACCATGGTGCAGGGGGTTATAAACGGGGCACGGAAAGTGGCCCGCACGGTGCGGCCTGGAAAGTGGGGGGCGGACAAGGCAAATGCCAAAGGACAGGTGCGCATGGAGTTGGGGGCTGCTGCGCACTTTGTCAAGGCCCGGCTGTGGGGCCCACTGTTGCAGCTGGTTGCACCGGTGATGGGGAACCATCAAGTGGGGGGCAGGCCATGGGTTGATGTGTGCACGGAGTGGTGGGAGGCGTTTGCGGCCATGGCCGAGGTGGCCTGGAAGGCCGACTTTCTGAGTGGTGCAGAGCAACGTGCCTTGCTGCAACGGCAACGGACCATGGGGGCAAGGCACCTTGACCTGGGATGGGGGAAGACGTTGTGGACGCACATGTGGGTTGACCACATGTATGCGTATGTTGCACGGTGGGGGACCATTGCAAGGTTTAGTTGCTTTGCATTGGAGGGCAGCCACGTGCGACTGAAACGGTTGCTTAGGAATAGTGGGGGGGTTAGCTTGCTGAACGATAGGTCCGGCTTGCAGTGTGTGGTGGATAACCACACGCTAGATGACCACCTCCGCAAGGAAGGTTGGGAGGTGGAGAGTAGGGCCGTGACCAAGCAAAGGGGGTTCCAACGACGGTGCATGACTTGGTCACGTGCCCGGCGGGAGAGGAAGGGGAGGGAGAACATGGTGAGGAGGATTGTGGAACGTGCATTGCGACAAAGGACCAAGTAAGTGCTTATGATGGATGATTTGTGCCCGTGCATGTTAAGTGAGCCCTGAGTGAGCCCCCAATTAGCTCTCACTGAGCGCTCACTGAGCGCTCACTGAGCCATTTGGCGCGCTCACTGAGCGCTCAGTGAGCCCTCACTGAGCGCTCAGTGAGCCGGCTCAGTCACGGCTCAGTGACGGCTCAGTCGGGATGCTCAGTCAACTGAGCCGTCGAAAAAAAGAAACCCCCCCGGTGAAATCCTCTTGGCCTAGGGATTGGGATCCCTTTGGGGACATTCCAAAACCCCAACCCACCCCCGAAAGCCACAACTTTTCACATTAAACCCCTTGAAAAACACCACTTAGCCCCAAATGAGCCGTTTTAGCCCCAAATGAGCCCCAACTTCACATTTCCAAGTGAGCCGCAGGTACACGCAGAATGAGCAGATCAGAACCAGCATGATAACTTTTCGTGCCACAGATGACTTGTACATCATGTTCAGCAAAGAACTGCTAATCTCTCTAGCACCCAAACTCACGCCTGTCCTGCTACAAGACGAATGGCCATGCAATCCACACGATCAACAACACGACCCTGAGCCACCACCTCCCAATTGGGATGAAGTCTCATCCTCCGCCAGCGAATCTGCCCTAGAGTCAATCCTAGAATCTGACGACTCGGAGTACTGGGACTCAGAGTAAAGAAAAGATCATCAAACTCACTCTGTGAATGAATTCATGCTCGGTCCCTTTCTCCGCTCTAACCCATCTCTTGCTAACCAATGCTGCCCCCCCAATGAAAATGAACTGAAAATGAACTCATGTCCTCAAGACCCGTGAAAGAATTCGAGCACAAGTGTGTCAAAGAATCAGGGACAGGATCCTGCATGTCAAAGAAATGTTGCAACCCCATCCGATTCATCTCTTTCGTTGCCGATTGATGAAAGTACCAAAGAATTGGAAATGTGCTCTCCGATGTTGCAACCCCACCTGATTTAACCCACTGTGTGCTAACCTCACAGAGTCCGTGCCGATAGACGATGCCCCCAGAACGAATGTACCAATGAACCAGACTCGCTAAATGCTCAAGAAGCATGACACCTCCATCACATTCGACCACTCCCCACTC
>OZ038384.1:13321423-13333923 GCA_964036045.1 Eutreptiella sp. 'Long Island Sound 2002' | reverse complement strand
TCGAGCGAGAATATGTGAAAGAACCTATCTCTGAGCACGCAGTGGAAGCAGCACGAGCACTCCTGCGCGAGCATGAACGGGAACTGGCACGTGAACGTGAACGTGAACGTGAACGCGAACGTGACCGAGAACGTGAATGTGAACGAGTCCTCACCCGTGCGCGTCCTGGCTCTCATGCAAGCACCGTTTCCCGAGACCCGGCTCACGGCCCCAGCGATTACCGCCATCCTCGAGATCGCGACGTTCGCACTGAAGGTCGGATGGAATCCAGACGGTCTGCATACGCCCAACATCGTGATGAAGAAGAAGTTGACGAGCCTCCTGCCAAGCACCGAAGAATGAGTCCCCCTGTCCCTTCTGAGTACAGCAGGTATGAACCCAGGCGAAGCCGATACGATCGGTTTGACAAACAAGATCCGTATGCTCGGCACGAACAGCACAGCCAGCATGAGTATCGATCTCAGAGCAGCCGCAGTCCCATCAACGAACCTGCTGCGCACAGCGCTGAGCCTCACATGGCGAGCCATCTGCCTGCCTCGGACGAAGCACATGACTTGGTGTTGCCACTCCGCAACTTGTCCGACGCGCTTTTTCCGACCTCGGCCACTGCTTCTGATGAGCATGCCCGACAGTTCACTCCCCGAGATCCCCGTGGAAAAGGAATCCCGGACGCACGCGACCCGAGTGTTCCCGCGTATCGGCAGTATGGCAAAGGCAAACCCCAGTACCGCTACCCCCGTACCCAAGAGTACCGTGGCAAAAGCGGCAAGAGCAGTGGCAAAGGCCGGAGCGGAAAGGAAAGTGAGCTGACGGTGCCGGTCACGCTGACGGTCAAGCTGCACATGGATGACCTGCAGAAGAAAGAATGACCGCGATTGATTGGACCACCCCACTGATTGGACTGGCCAGCCGTGGACCCCAGACTGTGGTCGCAAGGCTACACAGCCGAATGTACCGTACATGACGCCTGCATCTCAGTGCCCTGTGATCGACCCTGAGTGGGAGAATCCGAAGGATGTGCCCATCTGTGTCTTTGTGTTTGGGGATCGCTGCCCGAACCTGGTGCTATTGGTGACGGAAGCTTCCACCTGGAAGCATGGTGTGTTCATGGGATCCATCATCGGCTATCCGAGTGCCATACAGTCACTGGAGAAGAACTTCATCCTCACAAACGCTGCGCTGACCCCAGGTGGTGATGAGTGGTGGGAGTTGAGGAGTTGATGATGCAGAGATTCAGAACAAGTCCAGATGCGTAAGAAAGAAACCGAATCAATCTGTGCTCAAGTAAATGCAATCAGAATTCAGAATTCATTCAGAATTCAGCATGCATGCGCACCCCATGATCCTCAAGCAATTCGCAGTGTATGCAACCAGGAGGCACCCAAGTTTCATGTTTCTAAACCCCAATCTGGGAGCAAATGATCCGAGGACATCCAGCAGCCGAAAAAAGAATCTGATCGGATCTGTGACAATTCATGTCCCTCCACATATCAGAATCTCGTACGCACGAGTCCTCAGAGAACACAGTAACAGAAACAGAGATGCATAAATTTTTTTTGCGTCCATCAACTCAACTTGGTGCTGCCACAATGGACGGATCAACCTGCCCGTACTGGCCATGCCAGTCTATTTGCCGGGAAAGGTACAATCTTTCTCTCCAGCCCCCAATCAAGCATCACCCAGCATCCGCATACCTGACGAAAGAATGAATGTTGAGCACCCCCTCATTTTGCTGTTGAATGCATCACTTCCAGATGCAAATGCTTTCCAAGCGACACAGGAATCGGATCTGTATCCCACCTGCGAAGTGGAGATGTATCACACGTCAATCATGCCACACCTGCAATTGCACTGAACCCCGCTCACGCCCAGGATGAGTCAATCAGCAGTATCCACAATAACCTCAGCATACGGCCGAAATGCATGCACTCTCAGGTAAAATTTTTCAAAATGCCAACGGACTTCCCACCCGCAATATATGACCCGCCTCATTGCTCTCATGCAATCATGCTGCAGCCCTTTGGACCAGCAAATACGTCCACCGTGGCAACGGTGAACCCCCCTGACAGAAAGCATCGGACCCGATTCATCTGCATCCACAGACAATGTCACAAGCACCAGAAGTTATGCAAGAAGTACATCTGCCTGTGCCCTTTTGCCCTGCTAAAAAAAAAAATAATAATAGCAATTTTAATTTTCTTCAGTCACCCAGAGATGATCAATCATCAACCCAGAGAATCACATCACCAGTAAAATCAATAACTGCCATGAACATACAAGTAATGTCAAGGTTCTGCATACACCCAGCCCTCACTTTTCTGCTGCGCTTGAACACATAATAGAACACACACATGCAATAATCATACTTAATTCGTCTCATGCCATGTACGTGGTCCTGTACAGGAGTGACCCGCCATCTGCAATTATCAGAACAAACGGTGGAACAAGAATTCCCCAGTCCCCCTTGCGACACTCAATCAAGGAGAACAATCAAGAATGGTGCATGATACATGGTTTCCTCTTCAAGAATGCAGATCAACAATCCGCCCAGAAGTATACGCATCACATGGTCAGGAAAAGAGTGGAATTCAAACGAAACATCTAGATCAATCGTGGAAACGATCACACAGAGAGCAAAGTATCTGAAGAGACTAGGAAGAAGATGACGGTGGCCTCCACCAGTCCGGAGAGAGAACCAGCACAAAGAATCGGATTCAGTAGGACACCCCACACCAAGACCACATGGGAATCTCAGGGCCACAATCACAACGTACCATTCTGTAACCTGCAGTGTCCAATCACACCAGGGAGTGATGAATCCTGTCCCAACGATATTACATGTTCTCACACCCCACCCCACAATCTCTCATGCGTGCACTGCCCGAGCACTGCCCGAGATTCTGAACACGGCGCCCAACCAACATTCTTCGCCATGTTGTCTCTGCAGAAGGAGCAGATTAGAACAGGTATGATAACTCTGCATGCCACAGATGACTTGCACATCATGTTCTCGGTGTACAGAAACTCAGTATAAAGAAAAGAATGTCAAAATGTCACCGAGAATCAATCAAGCCCCATCCCAATCAAAAAAAAAAAATCACCAAACACACTCAGCATCCAAAGTCATATCGAATCTTTCTTATTCAAAGACAAACAGACAAGGTAAAGCCCTCTCCACACAGCAGCACACACTCCCGGACCCCATGCAAGTATCAAGGCACGAAGGGAAATCGAGTAAAGCACTAGCCCTAATGCAGAAGGAGAGCACAGGAACAAGATGCAAAGATCGCAACCAGGTACGTGCATGCTGCAAGTGATCACAGTTTGCTCAACAACAATATAACGAATAGGGAAGGAACAACAGACCATCAAAAGTGCATGATTGTACATGTGCTCACGCAGAAGCCAGTGCAACACTCCCCTCCAGTAGTGCGGTCAACGGTGAACCACGCTCCACCACAGAACTCCTTTCCAGATACCAGATATGCATGCCCTCAATGTCAATCAGTGTTTTCTGAAAGAATCTGATCATGAACTCCGAAGAATTCATTGCTCTTGCACCTGAACGTCAGCGAGCGTACGTTGATCCCACAACCGCAGGGTACTTCACCAGGATTTACTACTCGGATGGGGACCTCAAAGCAGTGGTGACACACTGGCCGTCCAAAGTGGAAGTATCAGAAATATCGATGACCACCAGCCTCGCAACATGTTTCGGAATGTTCACCTCCCTCATGCGCGCATGGATTTCTGAGGAAGACTTGACCATACTGGCTACTGAATTTCCCGATTACATGTGGCTTACAGTCAAAGACTTGACGCTGCAGACTCAAGGATGGCTTAAGAATGCGTCCAACGAAGAATGGTGTGACATTCTGGACAGAATGTCTCATTATCTGGAATCAGAAAATGCCAAAGAAAAGTTCGATAAGCTCATCAATCAAGATCCCTACAACTTTCAGCGGTTACTGGAGGCAGACGGCAAACTTATCGAAGGAGACAAGCAACTTCCGGAAACCACTTTCTGGCTATTCTATTGGGCAGCCCTATATGCAGCATGGGCCACTTCTCTACACAAGCTGCCTCCATGGACCCCGAACTTTATTGATGGCAAGCCGCACAAACAAGCCATGTCCGACCAGTCGTTAAGGGCCAGTATCACCACTACACTTCGCTCCCTGAAACGAGGCACACCCCAACCCAAAGGAAATCCTGCCGGCTCTCAACAACGTGCTCCATCCCCCGGAGGGCAATCTCCATCCCGTGCCCAATCCCCTCGAAGAAACCCTCCACCGCCCATTATCAATCTGGATGCTCATCTTGATGTGCCACTGGAAGCTCCACCAGCAGCAAAGAATCGAAGAACAACAGCCATCAAACCCCCATCAATTCCATCAACAGCGGACTTGATGCTCCACTCAGGTCCAAGGGACTATGAACCTCCCAAGAGATACTCCACAGATCACAACAAATTTGCTTTCAACAAAGTCAGCCGATCCTACGTACCCAAAAATCAGCCAGTCCCCTCATTCCAAGATCAAAGAATGCCAGGACTACATCCCCCTTCACAAGCTGCAACCAACGACACCTACGCCAACTTTGAAGACATCATAGCCAAAGTACAAGAAAAATGCTACACACTGGATGACAGTGAATGCGAAGTTGCAGCACGCCAGCTGTACATGCGCCTACTACCAGTCAAAGCGGCTGCGAAAATCCTCAACTTCTTCCAAAAAGCACAAAAGTGCAAACAACTCGGAGCCATACTCAAAGCCCACATGTGTGCCCTATCGAGCGACATCCCAGCAGTAACGCAGGCCCTGCAAGATTGGTTGAGATATATGCAAGGACGAAATGTCGGCTCTTCCCCTGAGACTAGCAAAAGAATCAGCGAATTAAAGAAAATGTGGCAATCCATCCCGCAAGATGCAGATTGGACCATGTCGGCGACGATGCTGGCTTTTTCATTTCATACAGAAGAGAACACCCGATTGAGTCTGATGTCCGCTCAAACCGCAGCCCAGTGGTGGAACGCAGTAATAAGAAATCTTGCCACCACCACCAACGTCGCAGACTTTGACACGGTGCAGACTGAACTAGAGAATCTAGGTGCCACAGTGAATGTGCAAACTCCAGACTGGATCAACCAATGGATGGTTCCGGAAGATGACAATCATCACCACTCAGTCACCACAGCTCCACAGCCAACTCAGCCCCTTACGGCAGCTACCCAATACCAGCCACAAACCCCAACCCCGATGCCAACTCAACAACATCAACAGTACCAGCAATACCAACGAAATCTCCCACAAAGATCAAGCACATCGCATATGCAATCCGCAACACCCAAGAACTCACTGCTGCCTTTCCCCCCAACGAATCAACCCCCAGAACCACCCGTGCAGCAACCACCTCAATACCCTCAGCATCAAGGTCAAGGAGTTACACTGATGATTACCCAAATCAAAGATGTGCCGTACAAGGACCTTGAGAACGAGATCGAGAAGCACTTGGGAATTAATTCAGGGCTGCAACCTGCAGCCATCAACAAGGGATTCTGGTTCCTCAACAGTGTGAATCCCCATGCATGGAATGCCTTAGCACGGGGCAAAGAAAAAGTATGGCTCCACATCGGCAACAACAAGTACATTGGAGTACGGTCAAAGAATGAATTTGGAGATCCATATGAACCACCCAATCCAGCGAAAAGAAGGAAGACAGAATCAACAGGCAAACCAGCACAAGCCACAGTGGCCCCGCCACCACCCCCACCTGCAGCAACACCAGGAGTAGTTCCAGGGCACCAGTACAGCCCGTATCCACCTCAGAGTCCTATGTACCCATGGTACCCTCCTCATCATCCACCCATGCCCCACATGTAGCCATCATTCTCTCACTACCAACCACACCTATACGAGAACATGCACCCTATGGCTCATCCAACACCGGATCAACAACGTCCAGCGGCGGAAACATCCCGTATCAATTCTCCACAGTCGCAGAATCGAGCAGCACGCTCATCCACGCCACGAAGAGAAGACTTGCCTCCAGCCCAAATTGCGGCGTCCAGTGCCTCTATCCCAGCGGCACCAGGAGTGACGTAGGAGAAGAAATGAATTCCCCTCGCCCTCCCCAAATCCACATCGTGCTCTGCACTAATCATACGTTACACGGATAACTTGCTACCACACGGTTCACTCAGCAAGAGAACCGCTGATGCATCCCTGACAGACTTACACAACTGGTCCACCAAATGCTCAACAGATCTCAATCATGACCCCCTCCAGCCACCATCTCAAAACACCAGAGCAAACCCAAAACACACAACCCTACTACATGTATGTACACGATGTGGAACTCCAGCTTCACAGGAGACAACAGCCCTTTGCAACTGCCCCAACCCAGCACTGTATGGCATACCCTGTCATCAAGCAACCCCAGAAGAAGAGGCAGCAGTCGAGCTGCTGTATCGCATCACAAGAATCCCCAATCTTGAAGGAGTACCCCCAGAAGTAGTGCTCCGTGAGACTCGAATCATCCATGCATGGCTTCAAGCATACATGGAATCAGAGAACCAGTACAACAAAACTTTCACCCCGTATTACCCAATAGTGTCCTGCGACTCTGTCCTACTCCTCTGGTGCCGGACAATCATCCCACCTGATGCCCGACTCTTCCGAGAAAGAACACGGGTACATCAATTCCAATCTCAAGGCGGATACATCATGATCAGCGCCCAAGAATACGACCCAAAGGACACAATTTCATGGTCGGACGGCCCGGAATGTCGTCAATGTGGAAAACTGTCAGGTTACCACATGAAGCTGCATCTGACAACCCCCCATCAACAGAATCAGCCCCACATCAGTGCCTGCTGGCACCTTCCCAAGCAAGAAAGTATTTCAGCTGAAATGGCGACACACAGCATTATACACTTGGGAACATTCAAGCTCGAAGGAGTTTTCCCGATCACCGACAGCAGAATGTGGCCATGCAAACCCTCACTTCCCAATGATGTTCACCCGCACATTCAACGTGCATATGCACAAATGCACCAAGAATTCAGCACCATGATACCACCCGCGACCAACCCAAACATCCCAGAGTGGGTGGACTTACAGATCATGGGCATCAATTGCGGAAGCCTCGAGAAGAAGCTGCATCAGCTGTATTGTAACCTAATCCTGGGAATGCCGGACATCGTCTGTCTTCAAGAAACGTGGGCTCTCATGCCCGAAGGATGGCTCAACGGACTCCCCTATCAACACGTTGCCTCAGATCCATACAAAGGCGGCGGCCTGGTTATCATGGTGCACACGAGAAGACTCTCGAAAAAGAAATGGAAGAAAGATGTCCGAAAGCACTCCCTCTGCGTCCACATTAACCCGGGACTACCGACTTCCATAGCGGTAGCATCAGTCCACTTCCCTCCCGGCATTTGCCCAATCAGCAAAGAAGAACACAGCAAGGCTGTGGCATCATTCCTCTCAAATGCAAAAGCAACAATCACATTCATACAGGGAGATCTGAATGACGACGTTATGCGCAGCAAGCGTGGCTGGCTCAAGAAAACACTCTCGAAAGAATGGAAAGAATTCAACTGTCTGTACGCTACAGGTCACCCCACCAATCAAGTGCTGACTAAAAAAGGACTCTCAGAGAAAGAAATCGATTGGATGTTCACCCACAACAGTACTCCATGTGTAGCGTGCACCAGAGACCAACTGCCAGGCCTCAGCTCTCACCGAGTGCAGCAGTACTTCCTGGTGGTGGACAGCGACCAGATGAAGCCGGCAGATCCATCTCAACGCAGGTACGACTTCCGACACCTGAACCAGAAAGAATTTCAAGAGATTGCGAACATCTGCTCTCTGTTATTCGCATGGGCCAACATTACAGAATGGTCCCCCACAGCCGTCATGCACATGTACTTCCTGGTAATGGATTGTATAATTCCCCGCAGAAACTCATACCTCTCCCTGACGGTGGCAGATGCCAAAGCAATGGCGGCTCCACTTCAAGCACATGATGGAAGAAATTCCGTGGCGGTTACCCAGTGGTGGGAAAACCGAAACAACAAGGCCATGGCGTCCAAGCTGCATATCCCACTGGAAAAACTGCAGGGAGTATCCATTACATCCGCAACAACTCATGCCATCAAACTTAAAAAGAACAAATTCCAAGTCGTGGACCAAATCAGTGCTGATGGCAAGTATTTTCCACAGGGGAAAGAAGAATTTCAGGAAGAGATGCTGTGTCAAGCCAAGGAATTGTACAGCGGGCGTCCGGGAATCCGATTAGATTATGAGCACCTCAAGAAAGGCATGAAATTGGACACGGACCAACCTGAAGATACAGTTGACTTCATCGCCCACATGAACAGACTCCAAAGAACCCGAACAGGCCTTCCCATCGACGATGCAGCAGGTCAAACTCCGAATTTCCATGAACTCACTGCACTAGTCGGTCGCTCATCGTCAGAAGCCACCTCACTGGAGCAGCTTCCCCATGCTCTGGTGAGTCTCCTAGACGGATTCAGTCTGCTACTCATCTCCACACTGCTCGCAGCATTTGCTAACGGCAGTCACTGTTCACTCTTATGTGCAGTACTTCACCTATGTCTAAAGAAGAAAAAACCCTCTTGGCTCATTCCCAATAGCAGACCCATTCTGCTTGAACCCTACCTACGCCGTCTCGAATCCAGCAACGTTTTCCTGCGTCAACAAGAGCGCTCAAAATGGTTCCAATGGACACCCCCATCTCACTATGCCTACAGAAAGCAGTTATCACCCCAAATGTGCGCGATCACCTGCAGATGGCTCACATGGTGGTATGCCCATACCAATGGTAAGGTGTTCATTATCAACTGGGATGAGAGCAATGCCTTTTGCAACACCATCAGACACGACATGGACAAACTATTCCCCAGAGAAGCGCTTCAAGTAGAACGCTGGGCAGAACAGTTCTTTGGATCCTTCCGTATCTATGTTGTCTCACCATTTGGACTGACAGAACCATACTGCATGCGCCACGGAGGATCGCAAGGTGACTCCATGGGAGTGGGCCTATACGCAACCACCACCTGTGCCAGGACCAGGTTTCACAACGGAGTCCTGAGTCAACAGCGCAACCCATCAGACCTCTCGAGCAGAGCACCAGAACATGCCTTCAAATGCCTCCCTGCCCCGTGGAACAGCAGCATCAAAGTACTGGAGATTGTATACAGTGACGACCGCACAGGATTCACCTCTACCTTGGAAGACGCTGCCCACATGTTCCATGTTTTCAGTCAAGGATGCTGGTCGACAGGAGGTTCTTCTCAATGCAAGAAAGTGCAGATATTTGGAGTAGAACCCAAGAACCCGAGAGAACTAAAGTACATCGGGGACACGGTGGACACGATGCAAGACAAATTCAATCTGCAATGCTCAGGCCTAAAAATGACAGGGATACCTCTTATGCCCAATGAGCAGCCGCAAACGGCCATTGATAAATTCACCATACGCCTCAAAGTACTGCAAGGATCACTAGGGAGACTCCAACCCTCACTGATACTAGTTCTCCGAATTCTCGTCACATACACAATCTCAGTGGTAGACTACGTCTTCTCTGCCATCCAAGCACGAGCAGAACAAGTACAACCCCAGCAGATACAGATCAAAAGAATAGCCTGCAAAACGCTCTGCATCCCGGTGCGCACCCCCAACAAGATGCTATGGGCCAGCATAGACGATCTAGCCTTTGCAGTCCCCCACATCTTCACCCGCCTCCAGCTGCAATACATCAAGGGTCTCTTCTCTGCGTGTAACAGCAGAAGCATCTACACCAGGGAAACCATCCGCACCATCATGCTGTACCCGTCACAGCAAGTGCCAACCCACCCAAACTGGATCACAGCGCAACAATGGATGGCCAGCTACGGCATCTCATTCCACTTACCGTACGACCTTACAGAATCTCCAATTGCAATCGAAGTAATCCACTCTCCAAGAGGCGGAATCATCCTGATGTCTGATGGGGCCAAGAAAGAAGACGATCATGCGTGGTCAGCGCTGGTAATTGATGAGCAAGGAGTAGCCATAAGAGCATATTCCAAAGTGCTATGTAAAGGCGGCAGCAGCTGGGTGGTAGAGTGGTGCGGCAAATTTCTTGCCTATCTACTACTGAAAAAGTACGACATCAACCCACATCAAGTGCTTGGAGCCATCTCGGACAATCTTGCAGCAATGCATGGAGGAGATGGGGGCAAACCCTCCAAATGTGCCTGGATAGACGGCTACCGACGTCAATACGCCACATTCCTGAGTGAGAACCACGTACCAGAATTCTATATCCCAGCCCAGCACAACACCAAAAGCAAGACACAAGTCGCGTTATGGCAGAAGGACACTGACGACACGGCCAAGCATGCCGTTAAGAATGCAATAGCAGGACAAGTACCCATGCCAGAATCACTAGACGACACGATGCTCTGCTTTCATCATGGCACACTTGCAGCTAACGTGGTGCATGTTCTTGATGAAGCCTACAACAGCTCCTTACGCCCAGACTTTCATCTCGGAGATCCCAAAAGCAAAGTAATATGGCGCAGAGGAGTCACTCAAGGAAAGTATACGAATGAAGGGCTCACGGTGGCCTACTGGATACGAACCATACCGTACTGTCATGAAGGAACAAAAGAAGAATTCTCTTGTGCTTTCTGCCGCTCTTTGGACACAGGATGGGGCACACACATGCAATGGTCGTGCCTAATTCTTCCCATGCTATGTATGTGGTCATTCACAGAAGTTGCTCGCCATCTAGCAGCATTGGGACACACAGTGGAATGGAAATCCCCAGCCCACTTTGCAACACATCAAGAAGGAGAACAACAAGAATGGGGCTTGGTACAAGATTTCCTCATTGAAAATGCAAATCAATGGTCCGCTCTGAGTACATGCATCACATGGTCAGAAATAGTGCTGCGATCAAAAGAAGCTTCTTTATCAACCGAGGAGGCGGTCACCCTGAGTGCAAAGTATTTGAATGGGCTAGGAAGAAGACGACGCTGGCCTCCACTGATCCGGAGAGAGAACCTGCTGAAAGAATCAGATCCAGTAGGATGGCCAGTGCTCAGCCCGCAATGGAATCTCTGCGTCATTGCTGCAGCATACAATTTTGTAGGCCGCGGTGCACAACCTCATCAGGAAGCGTTAAACCCAGTCCCTCTGAATCTGCTTTCCCCCACACTCAACCCCACATCCTTTCATGCGTGCATTGCCTGCCCCAGAACTGAACATGATCCTCAAGCAGTATACATCTCCATGATGTCCCCGCAGAATGAGCAGATCAGAACCAGCATGATAACTTTTCGTGCCACAGCTGACTTGTACATCATGTTCAGCAGAGAACTGCTAATCTCTCTAGCACCCAAACTCACGCTTGTCCTGCTACAAGACGAATGGCCATGCAATCCACACGATCAACAACACGACCCTGAGCCGCCACCTCCCAATTGGGATGAAGTCTCATCCTCCGCCAGCGAATCTGCCCTAGAGTCAATCCTAGAATGTGACGACTCGGAGTACTGGGACTCAGAGTAAAGAAACTCACTCTGTGAATGAATTCATGCTTGGTCCCTTCCTCCGCTCTAACCCATCTCTTGCTAACCAATGCTGCTCCCCCCACTGATCTGAAAAAGAACTCATGTCCTCAAGACCTGTGAAAGAATTCGAGCACAAGTGTGTCAAAGAATCAGGGTCAAGATCCTGCATGTCAAAGAAAGGTTGCAACCCCATCCGATTCATCTCTTTCGTTGCCGATTGATGAAAGTACCAAAGAATTGGAAATGTGCTCTCCGCTGTTGCAACCCCACCTGATTCAACCCACTGTGTGCTAACCTCACAGAGTCCGTGCCGATAGACGATGCCCCCAGAACGAATGTACCAATGAACCAGACACGCTGAATGCTCAAGAAGCATGACATCTCCATCAGATTTGTCCACTCCCCACTCCACAGGCCAGCTGACCCACTCTAGTGACAGATACAGGTGCAGAAAGAATGCCTCCCATGTGCCCATCCTCCTCCTGATGCAAACCCCCATTTGCTAATCGGCATGCTGTCCCACAAACTCAAAAACAACACAAGTGCCTGATGCCCTCAAGCCCTGTGAAAGAATTAAGCACAAGTGAGTCAAAGAATCAGGACAAAATCTTGCATGCCAAAGAAATATTGCAACCCCATCCGATTCATCTCATCCGTTGTCGATCGATGCTGGAGATCCTCTACAGGAATCAACACACCCAAGTCCGATGAAAGAATTGTGTACAAAAGTATCAAAGAACTGGAAATGTGCTCTCCGCTATCAAAAGAAATCTTGCAACCCCACCTGATTTAACCCACTGCATGCCAACCTCACAGAGTCAATACCAATAGACGACGCCCTCAAAACGAATGTGCCAATGTACCAGACTCGCTGAATGCTCAAGAAGCATGACACCTCCGTCAGAATCTGATTCGT
>OZ038384.1:13316423-13318923 GCA_964036045.1 Eutreptiella sp. 'Long Island Sound 2002' | reverse complement strand
GTGGAACGGATGGTTGGCGGAGGAAAGATAGTATCTTGCATGTCCTTCAGAGAAATAGCATCAGGGAAGAATGCAAGTACAGATGGTGCCGTAGGTGTAGATTGCAGTGACAAAGCCTTTGTGAGATTTATGGAACGAAAAGTGCAGAATTTAGGATGAATGGCAAGAATCCAGGGCAAAGTAGCATACAACTCTTTCCAGGGGGGGAGAGAAGATTGGGAGAAGCATCGGTAAGTGGTACGGACGTTCGGTAACCACCAGGACGTCGGATAATGGTTCCGCTGCATTTCCCAGATTGTGTGACTCAGATTTGAAAGGAATATGGAGGGATGTGTTTGCAGAGACGAAGAAAGACCTAGTAAGTTGTGTAACATACCTTGAATCACCCTTTTGGCGTACATGGAGTTGACGGCAGGGTATCGGGACAATGGTATTCGGTTGGTCAAGTGAGAGAGGAGACATTTGTTTTTAAGACCCCAATGTATATCCGAGTCAACGCACAGAATTTGAAACTGGAGGGAGGTAAAACTGGTACCCAGTTGCTCTACCGTTGGCAGTACACCATAAGTACCGTGCAACAACCGATGTACAATGCGTATAGTTGAGAGCAATTGGGTCGCCGGGGCATAGGCAGACAATGTTGTCAACATACCGGCACAGTTTTGTGTGAGGCGGAAGTTCTTTATCAAAATTGACATTGCTTTCTTTTTCCATCAGCATGATGTTGGCATTCTGAGATGTGAATTTTCCTCCTATCGTGACACCAGTGAACTGCTCCCAAATTTCCGGTCCCAGTTGGAAAAAATCGTTGAGACAGGACTCAGCTGTCACGGCAGCGACCAAGTCGTCGTCAGACAGGATGTGAAAATATTTAGGCGATTTTTTGCCCACACAGTCTAATTGCTTGGTGTTTCCTTTGGCAATGGAGATGAACAAATGGTTCTCAGCGCGAGCTGTACAGTACATTGCACGTGCTCTGGCAAACAGATTTACATAGCTGGGTCTCGGCTGTTTTCTTATGAGCGAAGGGAACATACGTTCCAAATCGAGCTCAAACCCTGCTACTGGTTCACCAAGTGTATGGAAATATTCCTTGGCCGGGCGAAGGAAGTGTTTTTCCATTTGCTGTTGGTCACAGACAAGGAGAGTGAAAAAAATTGATGCGCAGAAGCGTTGAGCAACAGATGCTGCTCTTCTAATAATGCTATAGGAATTTTTCCACGGCTGTCCTCCATTGGAAAAAATCTCTCTTGTTGTGACCGAGGAAATCGGTGCTGGCGGCTTGTAGGGCAGCGACTTTCCTTTCAATGAAAGAATAACCGAGGGGGGATATTGTGAACGAGGCATTTTCTGGTCGTACGCAGGATTAGGAGGTATGTACAAAATATTGTCTGTCAGAGTCATGATGTCTGAGGCCGCAGATAGCAATTTACATTTTACAGAGAGGAAATCCGTAGGTAGAGTAGTAGCAGGAGGGGAGACGTGAAGTCGGGGTAAAGCAATACCCTTCAGTTGAGGAATTTGAACAGACAAGGCATTGCGCTGTCGCATCTGACTCACATTTCTGACGACAAAAGGAAAGAGGCGCGCACACAGATAGTAATAAACAAGCAAGGCGTGCCTTGAACGGACTGCGGATGAAGTAGTCAAAATATGGCGATAATTCTTGGCACCCTTGAATGCATGAATGAAAATCCTCAGGAAGGTAACCGTAGTAGCAACAACAAAGAGTAGGGGATATTTATCCACACGAATGGGAACACTGTCGGGGACAAGGGTGAAGAATTTTTGTACAAGTTTGTGAGGGAGGAGGAGCACATTTTTTGGGTGCAGACAAATATTTACAACAGTATGTACAGCAGAGGCAAAGTGTATGAAAGGAAAGGGTTTACTGTGTGGAATTGCCTGTCGAATGGCATTGAGCTGGGTACTGAGCTGTCGATGTAAAAGATGTTTTGGAGGGGCAACACAGGTCCCCAAGGACGCGTGTAATAGTGATTTCAATTCTGGGTGGTTTGTGGTCTGGTACAATTGGGGTCCTGTAAGGATTGAATTGGGCATGGTGGAGGTGGATACATCTGATTCGGCCTGTTGGAGGGATATTTGAATTCTGTCTCTGGTGAAAACCCGAACCAGTTTTGGGGTCAATTTTTGCGGTAGCAGTAGAATACTTTGTATGTATAGTTTTATGGGTTTTGGTAAAGAAGTACAGTGCAAAAACTGCTGGAATGCTCGACGAACTGTTCTAGTATGTTTAGGGGTGATGCAGGGGATATGTAGAGGAAGGAAGTAAGGCAGTGTGATGTGAAGACTTCTTTGAACAAAGGGGATGAAGCGTTTTTGGAGACATCCGTATTTCCAACCATTCAACGTACCTTTTGCTTTGTTGAGAATCATGATAGCATCGTATGGCGTAATGGACAGTCGACGTAGTTGAAGTTGACGATCCCAGGGTTGTTGATCTTGCAGAGCACTATCAGTGAGATGTCTAACCATTCGA